>CM036539.1:33760964-33875964 GCA_020745685.1 Tautogolabrus adspersus | reverse complement strand
TTCACCCAAACATTAACCCTTTAATCCCCCTATCTCTCTTTGTCTCCCCCTCTGTGTCTCAAAGGGCTTTATTAGCAGTGAAAACATACGTTTACATTGCTAAAGCTAAAGTCAAAATAAAACACGAAATTAAGTACAATTAAGAATAACAAAGAATAAATATTGAACTAACAGATTCTGTGTTTTCTCTCTGTGTCTCTCTCCAGGAGGAGAAGAAATGTTTCGTGTGTGACTCAGCTGATCTGTACGACGAGTCAAACGGTCAGACGAGTGGTCATCGTGTGGAAAACGTCGTCACCACGTTCGCTCCGAACAGACTGAAGACCTGGTGGCAGTCTGAGAATGGTGAAGCGAAATACACACAAACTACACACCCAACACCATGACTGAGATGTAATAATCACAGACTGTATGTAAGATCTGTAGTATGATATATCATGTCTTTCTATATGAAAGGATGAATATGCAACATTTTACACATAAATATCACAAATCCAGTTTATCCTCTGAAAAGAACTCGGAGTCATGACTGTCCGCTGTGTTGTTGTCAGAGCCGTGTTTACATGGACGGGACGGCCGGCTCCTCCCCTTGTGTATAAAAGCTGTTTTAGTCAAGGACTAGAGAGAAGAAGAAGAACATACTCACTGATTATTTGGATGTTACGTAAGCGTTCTTAGATCACGGTCATTTTGTGTAAGTTTACATGCAATATGAAGCTATGAGCTAACTAAAGAGCGCTACCATTAACATGCTAGCACAACAATGCAGCTCGAGTTGTTTTGGTTTCATGCTGGTGCTCAAGGGCGACATCTACTGGATCAAAAAGTTTCATATTCTTCCTTTAAGTCAAAGATAACTATTCGATTAAAACCTTGTAAAAGTTGTTCAAAGCTTCCCCTACGCTCCATCATTAGGCCTCTTTGAAATGAATGAAGCTGCCTTTTCACACAGGACGAACGTCCTGAGGCCGTCTGTTCTTCATGTTTATTAGTTCTCAAGCTGTGGGGCGAGTCCCTGCTGGAGGCCGTCGAGACATCACCGGGGGAGGGGGGTTAAACTAACAAAGTGTTCTCACTGAAAGTCCTCTCACAGACAACGAGAACATTTAGAGGAAGTTCGATTGGATGAGCTCAGGTTGATTCTGCACTGACTGTCGTTTGTCTTGTGTTCTGTCTGACAGCAAACTGTCTCTTTAAAGACGTAGAGGAGTAATATACATGATTTTATTGGTTTAACTGTCTGTTGTTCTGATGACTCTAGGTCAGGAGAACGTCACCATCCAGCTCAACCTAGAGGCGGAGTTTCATTTTACACACCTCATCATGACCTTCAAAGTGAGTATGACACACAGCAGGGGTTTCTGGGTAATCACAGCCTGATCCATGTACATACCTTCACCAGTTTGGGGCAAATACGTCTAACTCTTACTCTGTTGATCTAGAATGACATGAAGACTATAACCTTTATTGTGCTGTTGTTTGAGGACAACAGCTGCAGGAACGTTCCCCAGGATGAAAATAACTATTTATTGGTTATTTAATCAAATTCAATAAAATCCTAACCAAAGTTATCTTCAGACACTGCCCATAAAGAGCAGCTGTAGACCATACTCTGTTCTGTTCTATAAAGAGAGCCAACATAATACTTCAAAGTACTTCTTTATACTACACAATACTACACCATGTGTACTTTATAATACTTCAAAATACTAAATAATACTAGATTATACTACATAATAGTATTGGCTCATCTAGAGACTGTAGGTACCACGAGCAGGCCTGATAACTGAAGGCTCTACCTCCCATAGTTCATTTAGAGACTGTAGGTACCAAGAGCAGGCCTGATAACTGAAGGCTCTACCTCCCATAGTACATTTAGAGACTGTAGGTACCACGAGCAGGTCTGATAACTGAAGGCTCTACCTCCCATAGTACATTTAGAGACTGTAGGTACCACGAGCAGGCCTGATAACTGAAGGCTCTACCTCCCATAGTACATTTAGAGACTGTAGGTACCACGAGCAGGCCTGATAACTGAAGGCTCTACCTCCCATAGTACATTTAGAGACTGTAGGTACCACGAGCAGGTCTGATAACTGAAGGCTCTACCTCCCATAGTACATTTAGAGACTGTAGGTACCACGAGCAGGCCTGATAACTGAAGGCTCTACCTCCCATAGTACATTTAGAGACTGTAGGTACCACGAGCAGGCCTGATAACTGAAGGCTCTACCTCCCATAGTACATTAAGAGACTGTAGGTACCACGAGCAGGCCTGATAACTGAAGGCTCTACCCCCCATAGTACATTTAGAGACTGTAGGTACCACGAGCAGGCCTGATAACTGAAGGCTCTACCTCCCATAGTACATTTAGAGACTGTAGGTACCACGAGCAGGCCTGATAACTGAAGGCTCTACCTCCCATAGTACATTTAGAGACTGTAGGTACCACGAGAAGGTCTGATAACTGAAGGCTCTACCTCCCATAGTACATTTAGAGACTGTAGGTACCACGAGAAGGTCTGATAACTGAAGGCTCTACCTCCCATAGTACATTTAGAGACTGTAGGTACCACGAGCAGGCCTGATAACTGAAGGCTCTACCTCCAATAGTACATTTAGAGACAGTAGGTACCACGAGCAGGTCTGATAACTGAAGGCTCTACCTCCCATAGTACATTTAGAGACTGTAGGTACCACGAGCAGGCCTGATAACTGAAGGCTCTACCTCCCATAGTACATTTAGAGACTGTAGGTACCACGAGCAGGTCTGATAACTGAAGGCTCTACCTCCCATAGTACATTTAGAGACTGTAGGTACCACGAGCAGGCCTGATAACTGAAGGCTCTACCTCCAATAGTACATTTAGAGACAGTAGGTACCACGAGCAGGTCTGATAACTGAAGGCTCTACCTCCCATAGTACATTTAGAGACTGTAGGTACCACGAGCAGGCCTGATAACTGAAGGCTCTACCTCCAATAGTACATTTAGAGACAGTAGGTACCACGAGCAGGCCTGATAACAGAAGGCTCTACCTCCCATAGTACATTTAGAGACCGTAGGTACCACGGGCAGGCCTGATAACTGAAGGCTCTACCTCCAATAGTACATTTAGAGACAGTAGGTACCACGAGCAGGCCTGATAACTGAAGGCTCTACCTCCAATAGTACATTTAGAGACAGTAGGTACCACGGGCAGGCCTGATAACTGAAGGCTCTACCTCCAATAGTACATTTAGAGACAGTAGGTACCACGAGCAGGCCTGATAACAGAAGGCTCTACCTCCCATAGTACATTTAGAGACCGTAGGTACCACGAGCAGGCCTGATAACTGAAGGCTTTACCTCCCATAGTACATTTAGAGACTGTAGGTACCACGAGCAGGCCTGATAACTGAATTCTCTACCTCCCATAGTACATTTAGAGACTGTAGGTACCACGAGCAGGCCTGATAACTGAAGGCTCTACCTCCCATAGTACATTTAGAGACTGTAGGTACCACGAGCAGGCCTGATAACTGAATTCTCTACCTCCCATAGTACATTTAGAGACTGTAGGTACCACGAGCAGGCCTGATAACTGAATTCTCTACCTCCCATAGTACATTTAGAGACTGTAGGTACCACGAGCAGGCCTGATAACTGAATTCTCTACCTCCCATAGTACATTTAGAGACTGTAGGTACCACGAGCAGGCCTGATAACTGAATTCTCTACCTCCCATAGTACATTTAGAGACAGTAGGTACCACGAGCAGGCCTGATAACTGAAGGCTCTACCTCCCATAGTACATTTAGAGACTGTAGGTACCACGAGCAGGCCTGATAACTGAAGGCTCTACCTCCCATAGTACATTTAGAGACCGTAGGTACCACGAGCAGGCCTGATAACTGAAGGCTCTACCTCCCATAGTACATTTAAAGACTGTAGGTACCACGAGCAGGCCTGATAACTGAAGGCTCTACCTCCAATAGTACATTTAGAGACAGTAGGTACCACGGGCAGGCCTGATAACTGAAGGCTCTACCTCCAATAGTACATTTAGAGACAGTAGGTACCACGAGCAGGCCTGATAACTGAAGGCTCTACCTCCCATAGTACATTTAGAGACCGTAGGTACCACGAGCAGGCCTGATAACAGAAGGCTCTACCTCCCATAGTACATTTAGAGACCGTAGGTACCACGAGCAGGCCTGATAACTGAAGGCTTTACCTCCCATAGTACATTTAGAGACTGTAGGTACCACGAGCAGGCCTGATAACTGAATTCTCTACCTCCCATAGTACATTTAGAGACTGTAGGTACCACGAGCAGGCCTGATAACTGAAGGCTCTACCTCCCATAGTACATTTAGAGACTGTAGGTACCACGAGCAGGCCTGATAACTGAAGGCTCTACCTCCCATAGTACATTTAGAGACTGTAGGTACCACGAGCAGGCCTGATAACTGAAGGCTCTACCTCCCATAGTACATTTAGAGAATTTAGAGCCATTCTACCAGGCAGCCATGTTTGTCGTCTTATCACTGAACTCTTCAAACTGCGTGCGAATGATAATTCAGGCAGATTAATGGTTTTGTTACGTTAAATATTTGAATAATCTTTATTTAAAGATCACTGTTCTGACGTCCTCTGTTTGTTCCATGTAATTGATTCTTTGTGCCATCAGCAGAACCTTTGAGTTATTCTCTCACCTCGTTCTCTCTCCTCAGACCTTCAGACCTGCTGCGATGGTGATCGAGCGGTCAGCTGACTTCGGAAAGACCTGGCAGGTTTATCGATACTTTGCGTACGACTGCGAGACTTCTTTCCCGACTGTTTCCCCGGGTCCAATGCAGAAGGTCGATGATGTCATCTGTGACTCTCGGTACTCTGACATTGAGCCATCCACTGAAGGCGAGGTATACAGCAGCGCTCTACTAACCACAGTGTAAACTGTTATGTAATCTTGATCTCAATGTTTAACCATTTTTTACACAAAGTCCAAAGACTCCATGAAATGTTCCTTTATTTTCAGGTGATTTTTAGAGTTCTGGACCCGGCGTTCAGGATCGATGATCCATACAGCCCCAGAATCCAGAGTATGTCTTACCCTAGCCAATAACTGCTTACGTTCTGCCGGAGTCATTGATGAGCCATTTGTCCATCATACATCCTGTTTTATTTTTCCAGACATGTTGAAGATCACCAACCTGAGGGTCAAGTTTACTAGACTTCACACGCTCGGAGACAACCTGCTGGACTCGCGGATGGAGATCAAAGAGAAGTACTACTACGCCGTCTATGACATGGTGGTCCGAGGAAACTGCTTCTGCTACGGACACGCCTCCGAGTGCGCCCCCGTTGAGGGTGTAGGGCTAGCCAGAGAGGGCATGGTGAGGCTGCTGGGCTATGGTCATTGATTGTTTTCAGGAATGTTGATTATTATTTCAGCTGATCAGATGCTTATATGTGTGACCTGGTTTTAGTTAGTCAGATGTGAACTTGATGGTTGGTGTGTCTGCAGGTTCATGGTCACTGCATGTGCAACCACAACACTAAAGGTCTGAACTGTGAGCAGTGTCAGGACTTCCACCACGACCTGCCCTGGAGACCAGCTGAGGGAAGAAACACCAACGCCTGCAAGAGTGGGTGTCTCTGGTTTCTCCATGTTTTTACTGGTCTTAAATGATTCTACAGAGCTCTAATGCTGTGTGCTGGTCTCTACTGGAAGTTGTTATAAACGATATAACCGTCACTTCCCACATACTACAACACATCCTTTACATTGGGATGAATATTAAACAATGCGTCCTCTAGAGGGTGCAGTCTCTCACAGACCTCCTCTTCTCCTACTGTGCCGTCCAGCTGATCTATAGTCCACGGTGCAATCTCTCTCCAGCTATTCTGCTGTATGTCCATGTGCCTGTCCGAGTTAACATCGTATATGTTTCAGATTCATAACCTACTCTAAGAGTTCAGACATTTTTCCAAAGTGTTCTTCTTTGTTGTGTTTTGCTGCTCTGGCTTGAACTGTTGGCTAAAGTGCTCGACACTGTCCCCATGATTTTTGGTGATATCGATAAGTTTGGTCTGAATCCGTAAGCTTCTAGAAAATGTGCAGGAATATGTATGAAATGGACGCAGAGAACAGGCAGAAGGCTCAGTCAGAGCATTAATGATCCTTTGATCTGTTCCATGAGGTCGTGTTCGTGTTTCTTGTTTTTTCAACCCCCATAAAGAAATGACATCAAAGTGTTCAGCTCAGTCTGATCTGATGAATTCATGTTAGTTCATTATCCTTCTTAATCTGAAGCATCTGTTTGACATGTTGACTGACTTGTTGTTCTTCTTCTGTGGTGCCTGTAGAGTGTAACTGTAACCAGCACTCGGGTTCGTGTCACTTCGACATGGCGGTGTTCGTGGCTTCAGGAAATGTCAGTGGAGGAGTTTGTGACGACTGTCAGCACAACACAGCCGGACACAACTGTGAGCAGTGTAAACCGTTTTACTACCAACACCCGGAAAGATCCGTCAGAGACCCCAGAATCTGCCAACGTGAGTCCAGCTGAAAAACACAGACTCATCAATCAGTCTTTATCCAAACTACATGATTTTGGTCCTGTGTCTCTTTCTGTAGCCTGTAACTGTGACCCTCTCGGATCTCTGAATGGAGGAATATGTGACGGAATGACAGACATTCGGGTCGGTCTAATCGCTGGTCAGTGTCGCTGTAAAGTCAACGTGGAGGGAGAACGCTGCGAACGCTGCAAAGAGGAGCATTACGGGCTGAGCGACGAGCCTGAAGGCTGCAAAGGTAAGACTCAACGCAAAATATCTGCAGAACGAGATAGAAAAACATCTGCAGAACAAGATACAACAACAGAACAAGATAGAAAAACATCTGCAGAACGAGATACAACAACAGAACGAGATAGAAAAACATCTGCAGAACAAGATACAACAACAGAACAAGATAGAAAAACATCTGCAGAACAAGATACAACAACAGAACGAGATAGAAAAACATCTGCAGAACAAGATACAACAACAGAACGAGATAGAAAAACATCTGCAGAACAAGATACAACAACAGAACGAGATAGAAAAACATCTGCAGAACAAGATACAACAACAGAACAAGATAGAAAAACATCTGCAGAACAAGATACAACAACAGAACGAGATAGAAAAACATCTGCAGAACAAGATACAACAACAGAACGAGATAGAAAAACATCTGCAGAACGAGATACAACAACAGAACGAGATAGAAAAACATCTGCAGAACAAGATACAACAACAGAACAAGATAGAAAAACATCTGCAGAACGAGATACAACAACAGAACGAGATAGAAAAACATCTGCAGAACAAGATACAACAACAGAACGAGATAGAAAAACATCTGCAGAACAAGATACAACAACAGAACGAGATAGAAAAACATCTGCAGAACGAGATACAACTACAGAACGAGATAGAAAAACATCTGCAGAACAAGATACAACAACAGAACGAGATAGAAAAACATCTGCAGAACAAGATACAACAGAACGAGATAGAAAAACATCTGCAGAACGAGATACAACTACAGAACGAGATAGAAAAACATCTGCAGAACAAGATACAACAACAGAACGAGATAGAAAAACATCTGCAGAACAAGATACAACAACAGAACGAGATAGAAAAACATCTGCAGAACGAGATACAACTACAGAACGAGATAGAAAAACATCTGCAGAACAAGATACAACAACAGAACAAGATAGAAAAACATCTGCAGAACATCTACAACTACAGAACGAGATAGAAAAACATCTGCAGAACAAGATACAACAACAGAACGAGATAGAAAAACATCTGCAGAACAAGATACAACAACAGAACGAGATAGAAAAACATCTGCAGAACGAGATACAACTACAGAACGAGATAGAAAAACATCTGCAGAACAAGATACAACGACAGAACGAGATAGAAAAACATCTGCAGAACGAGATACAACAACAGAACGAGATAGAAAAACATCTGCAGAACAAGATACAACAACAGAACGAGATAGAAAAACATCTGCAGAACAAGATACAACTACAGAACGAGATAGAAAAACATCTGCAGAACAAGATACAACGACAGAACGAGATAGAAAAACATCTGCAGAACAAGATACAACAACAGAACGAGATAGAAAAACATCTGCAGAACGAGATACAACAGAACGAGATAGAAAAACATCTGCAGAACGAGATACAACAACAGAACGAGATAGAAAAACATCTGCAGAACAAGATACAACAACAGAACAAGATAGAAAAACATCTGCAGAACAAGATACAACTACAGAACGAGATAGAAAAACATCTGCAGAACAAGATACAACAACAGAACGAGATAGAAAAACATCTGCAGAACGAGATACAACAACAGAACGAGATAGAAAAACATCTGCAGAACGAGATACAACAACAGAGCGAGATAGAAAAACATCTGCAGAACGAGATACAACAACAGAACAAGATAGAAAAACATCTGCAGAACGAGATACAACAACAGAACGAGATAGAAAAACATCTGCAGAACAAGATACAACAACAGAACAAGATAGAAAAACATCTGCAGAACGAGATACAACAACAGAACAAGATAGAAAAACATCTGCAGAACGAGATACAACAACAGAACGAGATAGAAAAACATCTGCAGAACAAGATACAACAACAGAACAAGATAGAAAAACATCTGCAGAACGAGATACAACTACAGAACGAGATAGAAAAACATCTGCAGAACAAGATACAACAACAGAACAAGATAGAAAAACATCTGCAGAACAAGATACAACAACAGAACGAGATAGAAAAACATCTGCAGAACAAGATACAACAGAACGAGATAGAAAAACATCTGCAGAACGAGATACAACAACAGAACGAGATAGAAAAACATCTGCAGAACAAGATACAACAACAGAACAAGATAGAAAAACATCTGCAGAACGAGATACAACAACAGAACGAGATAGAAAAACATCTGCAGAACGAGATACAACAACAGAACGAGATAGAAAAACATCTGCAGAACAAGATACAACAACAGAACAAGATAGAAAAATATCTGCAGAACGAGATACAACAACAGAACGAGATAGAAAAACATCTGCAGAACAAGATACAACAACAGAACGAGATAGAAAAACATCTGCAGAACAAGATACAACAACAGAACGAGATAGAAAAACATCTGCAGAACGAGATACAACAACAGAACGAGATAGAAAAACATCTGCAGAACAAGATACAACAACAGAACAAGATAGAAAAACATCTGCAGAACAAGATACAACAACAGAACGAGATAGAAAAACGTCTGCAGAACAAGATACAACAACAGAACGAGATAGAAAAACATCTGCAGAACAAGATACAAAAACAGAACAAGATAGAAAAACATCTGCAGAACGAGATACAACAACAGAACGAGATAGAAAAACATCTGCAGAACAAGATACAACAACAGAACGAGATAGAAAAACATCTGCAGAACGAGATACAACTACAGAACGAGATAGAAAAACATCTGCAGAACGAGATACAACAACAGAACGAGATAGAAAAACATCTGCAGAACGAGATACAACACCAGAACGAGATAGAAAAACATCTGCAGAACAAGATACAACAACAGAACGAGATAGAAAAACATCTGCAGAACGAGATACAACAACAGAACGAGATAGAAAAACATCTGCAGAACAAGATACAACAACAGAACGAGATAGAAAAACATCTGCAGAACAAGATACAACAGAACGAGATAGAAAAACATCTGCAGAACAAGATACAACAGAACGAGATAGAAAAACATCTGCAGAACAAGATACAACAACAGAACGAGATAGAAAAACATCTGCAGAACGAGATACAACAACAGAACGAGATAGAAAAACATCAGCAGAACAAGATACAACAGAACGAGATAGAAAAACATCTGCAGAACGAGATACAACAACAGAACGAGATAGAAAAACATCTGCAGAACGAGATACAACAACAGAACGAGATAGAAAAACATCTGCAGAACAAGCTACAACAGAACGAGATAGAAAAACATCTGCAGAACAAGATACAACAGAACGAGTTAGAAAAACATCTGCAGAACAAGATACAACAACAGAACGAGATAGAAAAACATCTGCAGAACGAGATACAACAACAGAACGAGATAGAAAAACATCTGCAGAACAAGATACAACAGAACGAGATAGAAAAACATCTGCAGAACAAGATACAACAACAGAACGAGATAGAAAAACATCTGCAGAACAAGATACAACAGAACGAGATAGAAAAACATCTGCAGAACGAGATACAACAGAACGAGATAGAAAAACATCTGCAGAACAAGATACAACAACAGAACGAGATAGAAAAACATCTGCAGAACGAGATACAACAACAGAACGAGATAGAAAAACATCTGCAGAACGAGATACAACAACAGGGACAGCAGAACAGAAGAAGATACATTCAGAATGCTTCAACTGAAAGAGACAGGAGAACCACAGGAATGAGGATTTATTAAACGGTTGATGTACTTTACTTTTCACTCTGGATAAAAAGGAAATCACACTGCAGTACATGATTGTTATTGTGTATATTGTGTGTATCATGTGTGTGTTAGCATTGTGTGTTGTTACTGTGTTTCAGCGTGTACTTGCAGCCCTGTGGGAACAGTTCCTGGAGGAAACCCCTGCGACAGTGAAACAGGAAGTTGCTTTTGTAAACGTCTGGTGACTGGACGAGACTGTGACCAGTGTGCGGTAAGAAAATATGTTGAAACATATTTAGGGTTATCAAAAACAGGGATTTTAACCAGTCAATGAGAACCGAAGAAGTTTATGAACCAATCATCTTACAGTGGTCATATTGACTCAGATAGCGTCCCACCTCTGTGCTGTATCAGACGTGGTAACTAGGGATGTTCTCAGGCCAATCATTTTCTCGTCACTTAAACAGGAATTTAAATTCAGACTAAGTAAATAGTCTTAAGGTAAGAAAACTCGGGAAACAGTTTAACAACAACTTATTTCAAATGATCTCAGGGTAAACAATGTGAAATTGGTTTGTAGAGTGTAGCTAACATTAGCTTTGCGAGCCTTCAGGCTAACGTTGACATGTCTGCTCTAAATGTGGTTACTCATTTCTCTGTACACCAGTTTAACCCAACACAGCCTGCACACATTTTTAGATCAAACACTGACAAACCGCTCCGCTCCAAGAGATGCTATCTGTTCACCGAGCTTGTTCACATCCTGCTAGTAGAGCAAGAAGAGCAGGCGCATTAACCAGGGCTACAGCCAGTCTGTGGATACAGCCTTGACTAGTGGTGGGGGGATGCATTACAGTTTGAGTACATTATTTGACTAGCATTGAGGGCCAGGGAACCTTTTAAGAAACTAGTATTTATGGTGATAACTAGCGAGGGAGATGTTGTTTAACCGGCTAGTCGCTGACATTCCTATCAGTAACAGAAGAGTTACAGCATTATACGGGATCACTGTCAGAGGGCGGAGCCAGCAGGGGCAAACAGAGTGTGTGTATGTGGAGCTCCTGCTGTTTGTTTACACCTTGTGCTCCAACAACGCCGTAATGCGATGTGAATTTACAGATTGGGACACTAATATAGCCGTTTTCACATATGCACTCCGGATAAAATCTAAATAATTACGGGAGGACTGCTCTGGAGATTCTCCTGACCTAGCTGTTCACATATGCACCTAACAGTTAAAGACCATCCCTGTCAGACGGCAGGGGGGGCGGGGGGTCTCCTGAGGTAAGATGTGACGTAAAAAAACAACGCGGAAGTAGCGGACGAAGCAACAGAGTCCGCTACACGATACTACTGTATAATGAGAATATTTGTCTTTATATCAATGCTATGTGTAGTCCAACTGAATGACAACATCAACAAAAGAGCGGAGAACAACATACTTATGAAAAGAAAACATAATGCTGCCGTTTCATCACGTGCACGGAGATCATAGTGGTCGCGTGCAGACACTCGATGCACCGTGCAGCAGTCACAGTATAGAAACGTCACTCTCCCTCCTATTGGCTCGAGCTGAATTCTCCAGAGAATATGCTGAAGCGTTCTCACATCAGCCCACTCTGACTTGCTGCGGAAAAAATACTAGAGGCTGGCAGGAGAAACTCCGGGTGAAGTCTGCGTTCATATATACAACCCCTCCGGGTAATCTCCGGAGTTTTTCAGGAGATTTTCGTATGTGTGAAAGGGGTTTATGAGTGTACAAATACATAGTAAAGACGGAGCTTCATCACAACCCTGCTGCAAGATCTCAATCTGAAAAAGGTGATTGTGAAATTTCAGATTTAGAAGCAGATTTTAACCCCTTATGAACCAGGACGCAGTCTGAGATCCTCTGGCAGAGCCCTACTGGCCGTTCCAAGGTCCAGGCTAAAAACTAAAGGGGACAGGGCCTTTGCTGTCAGAGCACCCAGACTTTGGAACAGCCTGCCAGAGGAGATCAGACTTGCAGAGTCAGTCCCTTGTTTTACGTCTCTACTTAAGACATTCTTTTACAAAATTGCTTTTACTCTGTGATTTCATATCTGATTTTATTTTATTAGTCGGATTTTATTGTCGGTTTGTTTACTTTCTGTCTGTTGCTTTTATTGTCGCTCTGCTTTTATTGTCTGTTGTAAAGCACTTTGTTACTTGTATAGAAAAGTGCTAGACAAATAAAGTATTATTATTATTATTTCTGTTCCAGATGAAGTCACATCAGTGCAGATGGGAAATGTAGAGTGTGAAGAGCTGCAGCTGTGAAGCTGTGGGAGGTCCGGTCTGTTTGCTGTGTGTGTGTGGGGGGGGGTTATTGTTTGGGTGTGAGTGTGGGGTATGTTTACTGCGTGTGTGACATGAAAGCCTGAACCACTTCCTGTCCCTTTAAATATGGTTTTACTGACAGTAACAAGCTGGGAGGTCAGAAAATTACTTAATGACACATTTTTAACATCTGTGTGTGTGTGTGTGTGTGTGTGTGTGTGTGTGTGTGTGTGTGTTTGTTTCAGTCAGAACACTGGGGACTCAGTAATGATATGGATGGCTGTCGACCATGTGACTGTGACCTGGGAGGAGCCTTTAACAACCAGTAAGTTCACCACCAAATCAGTGCTAAAGGCTAACAGCTAATGAATAGTGGAAAAACTGAGCACCATTGTGTCATAATGCATTGACTCGTACAGCTACAAACTACGGGGAACAGGTACAACCTCAGGTTACAACCTCAGGGGAACAGGTACAACCTCAGGTTACAACCTCAGAGGAACAGGTACAACCTCAGATTACAACCTCAGGGGAACAGGTACAACCTCAGATTACAACCTCAGGGGAACAGGTACAACCTCAGATTACAACCTCAGGGGAACAGGTACAACCTCAGATTACAACCTCAGAGGAACAGGTACAACCTCAGGTTACAACCTCAGGGGAACAGGTACAACCTCAGGTTACAACCTCAGGGGAACAGGTACAACCTCAGATTACAACCTCAGGGGAACAGGTACAACCTCAGATTACAACCTCAGGGGAACAGGTACAACCTCAGATTACAACCTCAGGGGAACAGGTACAACCTCAGGTTACAACCTCAGGGGAACAGGTACAACCTCAGATTACAACCTCAGGGGAACAGGTACAACCTCAGATTACAACCTCAGGGGAACAGGTACAACCTCAGGTTACAACCTCAGGGGAACAGGTACAACCTCAGATTACAACCTCAGGGGAACAGGTACAACCTCAGATTACAACCTCAGAGGAACAGGTAAAACCTCAGATTACAACCTCAGAGGAACAGGAACAACCTCAGATTACAACCTCAGGGGAACAGGTACAACCTCAGAGGAACAGGAACAACCTCAGATTACAACCTCAGGGGAACAGGTACAACCTCAGAGGAACAGGAACAACCTCAGATTACAAACTCAGGCGAACAGGTAAAACCTCAGATTACAACCTCAGGGGAACAGGTACAACCTCAGATTACAACCTCAGAGGAACAGGTACAACCTCAAGTTTTAACCTCAGGGGAACAGGTACAACCTCAGATTACAACCTCAGGAGAACAGGTACAACCTCAGATTACAACCTCAGGAGAACAGGTACAACCTCAGGTTTTAACCTCAGGGGAACAGGTACAACCTCAGATTACAACCTCAGGGGAACAGGTACAACCTCAGATTACAACCTCAGGGGAACAGGTACAACCTCAGGTTACAACCTCAGGGGAACAGGTACAACCTCAGATTACAACCTCAGGGGAACAGGTACAACCTCAGGTTACAACCTCAGGGGAACAGGTACAACCTCAGGTTACAACCTCAGAGGAACAGGTACAACCTCAGGTTACAACCTCAGGGGAACAGGTACAACCTCAGGTTACAACCTCAGGGGAACAGGTACAACCTCAGATTACAACCTCAGGGGAACAGGTACAACCTCAGGTTTTAACCTCAGGGGAACAGGTACAACCTCAGATTACAAACTCAGGCGAACAGGTAAAACCTCAGATTACAACCTCAGGGGAACAGGTACAACCTCAGGTTTTAACCTCAGGGGAACAGGTACGACCTCAGAGGAACAGGTACAACCTCAGATTACAAACTCAGGGGAACAGATACAACCTCAGATTACAACCTCAGGGGAACAGGTACAACCTCAGGTTTTAACCTCAGGGGAACAGGTACGACCTCAGATTACAACCTCAGAGGAACAGCCACAACTTCAAGTTTTAACCTCAGGGGAACAGGTACAACCTCAGATTACAACCTCAGGGAACAGGTACAACCTCAGATTACAAACTCAGGGGAACGGGTACAACCTCAGATTACAAACTCAGGGGAACAGGTACAACCTCAGATTTTAACCTCAGAGGAACAGGTACGACCTCAGATTACAACCTCAGGTTTTAACCTCAGGGGAACAGGTACGACCTCAGGTTTTAACCTCAGAGGAACAGGTACAACCTCAGGTTTTAACATCAGGGGAACAGGTACAACCTCAAGTTTTAACCTCAGGAGAACAGGTACAACCTCAAGTTATAACTTCAGGAAATAGGTACGATGTCAGGGGAGCCAGTTTAACCTCAGGGGAACAGGTTCAGCAGGGGAACAAGTATGTAAACAAAAAGAGAACATGACAGAGAAATGATGAAAACTTGTGGATGTGTCTTGTTGGCTTCTTTTCTTGTTTTGTAAGAAATGTTTTGGAACGTCACTAAGTTTTTTGTTTTTGGGTTAGACCAGTTATCAGGTCAAACCAACAGGTGTTGCAGCGATGGAAGCGGGCAAGAGAACTGGTTCAGATAGAAGTGATTGTACCCGACCTAAAAAGCCTCTGCATGTTTCTAATAAGCTCCACGAGCAGAAACGTGCTCAAACTAGGATCAATATTGGAGATGCTTTTGAAAAATGGAGAGAGGTTAGAACGCAGAAAGGTTTACAGACCGATGCAGAGCTGGATAAACACTGAAGCTTCAGAGTCCACCACATGGTGACCTGCGTGAGCATCCACTCTAGAGAGGGGGGGGGGGGGGAGACAGCTCTCTACAATGTTTACAATTTGGACTGCAGTACCCATTTGAAACACTAGGTGTCAGAGTTACATACTGCTCCTTTAAACAGTGTATGTTCTGTTAAAAGTTCATGAATTATCCGCTTCAGTCTTTTCATCAGTTTCATCCCTCCGTGTTGTTTATCTGTGATTATAAATAAGAAAATGTATCCGATGATTGAAAATCTACGACTTGAATTCAGCTCTTCACTTTGTCGTGCAGGTGTGATCAGGTGAGCGGTCAGTGCATGTGCAGGGATCACATGTTCGGTCGTCGCTGTGATCAGGTAGAGTCTGGATTCTACTTCATCGCTCTGGATCATTACACTTATGAGGCAGAGGACGCCAAGTTTGGACCTGTGAGTCATAAACACCGCAGTGCTTTAAGAAATCATTCCACAAAGACTCAAACTAAAACATGAAACATGATCCAAAGTGTAGTAAAGAACAAAACATGCGATGCAATGTTTCAGTGTTTCAGTGATGTGATGATTGTGTATTGTTTAATTAAGACAGGTTTAACACAGAAGACTGCAGCACTGAGTGTCAAAGGTTGTCATTAGTATTCACCTCCTCCCATTGTTTCTTTAGGGAGTGACGGTCGTCCCGAGGCCTCACCCCCTGGACCGCAGTCCCACCTGGACAGGTACCGGCCTGGTCAACGTCCCAGAAGGAGCCTACCTGGAGTTCTCTGTGGACAACATCCCCCACTCCATGGAGTATGACATCATCATCCGCTACGAACCACAGGTAATCATCATGAGGCAAGAAGAAGAAATCTGCTTTGAAGCTAACATCGTCCCTGTAGAGCGACCATTACTACCACTCACATTAAAACCTGGTCTGAAACCCGGTCTGAGTCAGGGTTCAGGGTTCCCTAACACCAAACCCTGATTCAGATCAGGGTTTATTTAACCCTGGTCTGGATCAGGTTTTCTCTAACCCTGGTCTGGATCAGGGTCAGGGCAGAAAGGAGAACAAACGTGGATATTTTAAACTCTGGATGTGTTTCTTTTCCCTGCAGCTGCCTGACCAATGGGAGGAGGTTCTGATGACGGTGATGAGACCTGGACCAATCAGAGCAGACAGTCGTTGTGTCAACACGGTTCCCGACGACGATAACCAGATGATCTCCCTTCACCCTGGCTCACGGTAACGTTCAGACACGTCAGTTTTTTGTTTAACTGTTTGTTTTATTTCAACATTGAACGTTTTCTGACATTCAGAACATTTGGATTCAGGGTTCTAAATGTCACCTCGTCAGGTTGCTTTGAATCTTAACGTGTTCCTTGACAGTTTTTCTGGACGTTGATATGAATCAGAGAGGACATGGGTTTGAAGTTGAGTCAGAGTATGTTGTTGTTTGGTTAACGTCCTTAAAGTCCAGCACGAATAAACCGAAACTTATCTGTCACAACCTGTCATTTTACCTGTGTCCTGTCTGTCCCCGCAGGTACATGGTTCTTCCCAGACCGGTTTGCTTTGAGTCTGGTTTGAACTACACGGTTCGCCTGAGTCTGCCGCTGTACTCGGCGCTCAGCGACGTCCAGTCTCCGTACACGCTCATCGACTCGGTGAGGAAACTCAGCTGGTGTAAAAACCTGACAGTCAGGACTCTGGTTAAAGCCAGATCGATGACTCGATATTTTTGTTTTTGTTAAAAAAGAACAGCTCAAACACAGAATGCCTTCCTTTGCTTCAACTTTATTTTATTCAACGTTTCAAAC
Source organism: Tautogolabrus adspersus (assembly GCA_020745685.1). NCBI lineage: Eukaryota > Metazoa > Chordata > Actinopteri > Labriformes > Labridae > Tautogolabrus > Tautogolabrus adspersus. Next base: position 33,858,615 of record CM036539.1, on the reverse strand, counting down.
ACAGTTTAGGGTACAAAAAAATGAAGTTTAAATAAACCCTGTTAGGATTAAAGGTTAACTAAACCTGGTTCAGGCCCCAGTTTAGGTTTATATAAACCCAGTTAGGAAAGTGGTTTGATGATATCCCTCTTTCTCAGATCGTCCTGATGCCTCACTGTAAGAACCTGGAGATCTTCTCGGCCTCAGAGGGAGGAGACTCCAGCGGTTGGGAGACATTCCAGCGGTATCGTTGTCTGGAGAACAGTCAGGGTGTGATCAGGTCGCCGATGACTGAAATCTGCAGGAACTTCATCTTCAGCATCTCAGCCATGTTGCACCAGGGAGCCAAAGGTAACCAGTTCCCCTTAAAACTGATCAGACAGTCCACCTGAAATCAGATCAGTCCACCTGAAATCAGATCAGTCCACCTTAAATCAGATCAGTCCACCTTAAAAACAGATCAGTCCACCTTAAAAACAGATCATTCTTCCGTTTTGGTGGAGCACCACATTCTTTCAAATTCGCAGCTTTGCAGCAACCAGGCTGAGCACAGGCTCTACCAGCAGCAGCTTTGCAGCCACCAGCTGAGCACAGGCTCTACCAGCAGCAGCTTTGCAGCCACCCAGCTGAGCACAGGCTCTACCATCAGCAGCTTTGCAGCCACCAGGCTGAGCACAGGCTCTACCAGCAGCAGCTTTGCAGCCAACAGGCTGAGCACAGGCTCTACCAGCAGCAGCTTTGCAGCCACCAGGCTGAGCACAGGCTCTACCAGCAGCAGCTTTGCAGCCACCAGGCTGAGCACAGGCTCTACCAGCAGCAGCTCTGCAGCCACCCAGCTGAGCACAGGCTCTACCATCAGCAGCTCTGCAGCCACCCAGCTGAGCACAGGCTCTACCAGCAGCATCTTTGCAGCCACCAGGCTGAGCACAGGCTCTACCAGCAGCAGCTTTGCAGCCACCCAGCTGAGCACAGGCTCTACCAGCAGCAGCTTTGCAGCCACCAGGCTGAGCACAGGCTCTACCAGCAGCATCTCTGCAGCCACCCAGCTGAGCACAGGCTCTACCAGCAGCAGCTTTGCAGCCACCAGGCTGAGCACAGGCTCTACCAGCAGCAGCTTTGCAGCCAACTGGCTGAGCACAGGCTCTACCAGCAGCAGCTCTGCAGCCACCCAGCTGAGCACAGGCTCTACCAGCAGCAGCTTTGCAGCCAACAGGCTGAGCACAGGCTCTACCAGCAGCAGCACTGCAGCCACCCAGCTGAGCACAGGCTCTACCAGCAGCAGCTCTGCAGCCACCCGGCTGAGCACAGGCTCTACCAGCAGCAGCTCTGCAGCCACCCAGCTGAGCACAGGCTCTACCAGCAGCAGCTCTGCAGCCACCCAGCTGAGCACAGGCTCTACCAGCAGCAGCTCTGCAGCCACCCAGCCGAGCACAGGCTCTACCAGCAGCAGCTCTGCAGCCACCCAGCTGAGCACAGGCTCTACCAGCAGCAGCTCTGCAGCCACCCGGCTGAGCACAGGCTCTACCAGCAGCAGCTCTGCAGCCAACAGGCTGAGCACAGGCTCTACCATCAGCAGCTTTGCAGCCACCAGGCTGAGCACAGGCTCTACCAGCAGCAGCTTTGCAGCAACCAGGCTGAGCACAGGCTCTACCAGCAGCAGCTTTGCAGCAACCAGGCTGAGCACAGGCTCTACCAGCAGCAGCTTTGCAGCAACCAGGCTGAGCACAGGCTCTACCAGCAGCAGCTTTGCAGCAACCAGGCTGAGCACAGGCTCTACCAGCAGCAGCTTTGCAGCCACCAGGCTGAGCACAGGCTCTACCAGCAGCAGCTTTGCAGCCACCAGGCTGAGCACAGGCTCTACCAGCAGCAGCTTTGCAGCCAACAGGCTGAGCACAGGCTCTACCAGCAGCAGCTTTGCAGCCACCAGGCTGAGCACAGGCTCTACCAGCAGCAGCTTTGCAGCCACCAGGCTGAGCACAGGCTCTACCAGCAGCAGCTCTGCAGCCACCCAGCTGAGCACAGGCTCTACCAGCAGCAGCTCTGCAGCCACCCAGCTGAGCACAGGCTCTACCAGCAGCAGCTTTGCAGCCACCAGGCTGAGCACAGGCTCTACCAGCAGCAGCTTTGCAGCCACCCAGCTGAGCACAGGCTCTACCAGCAGCAGCTTTGCAGCCACCAGGCTGAGCACAGGCTCTACCAGCAGCAGCTTTGCAGCCAACAGGCTGAGCACAGGCTCTACCAGCAGCAGCTCTGCAGCCACCCAGCTGAGCACAGGCTCTACCAGCAGCAGCTTTGCAGCCAACAGGCTGAGCACAGGCTCTACCAGCAGCAGCTCTGCAGCCACCCAGCTGAGCACAGGCTCTACCAGCAGCAGCTCTGCAGCCACCCGGCTGAGCACAGGCTCTACCAGCAGCAGCTCTGCAGCCACCCAGCTGAGCACAGGCTCTACCAGCAGCAGCTCTGCAGCCACCCAGCTGAGCACAGGCTCTACCAGCAGCAGCTCTGCAGCCACCCAGCCGAGCACAGGCTCTACCAGCAGCAGCTCTGCAGCCACCCAGCTGAGCACAGGCTCTACCAGCAGCAGCTCTGCAGCCACCCGGCTGAGCACAGGCTCTACCAGCAGCAGCTCTGCAGCCACCCAGCTGAGCACAGGCTCTACCAGCAGCAGCTCTGCAGCCACCAGGCTGAGCACAGGCTCTACCAGCAGCAGCTCTGCAGCCACCCGGCTGAGCACAGGCTCTACCAGCAGCAGCTCTGCAGCCACCCGGCTGAGCACAGGCTCTACCAGCAGCAGCTTTGCAGCCACCAGGCTGAGCACAGGCTCTACCAGCAGCAGCTCTGCAGCCACCCAGCTGAGCACAGGCTCTACCAGCAGCAGCTTTGCAGCCACCCGGCTGAGCACAGGCTCTACCAGCAGCAGCTTTGCAGCAACCAGGCTGAGCACAGGCTCTACCAGCAGCAGCTTTGCAGCAACCAGGCTGAGCACAGGCTCTACCAGCAGCAGCTTTGCAGCAACCAGGCTGAGCACAGGCTCTACCAACAGCAGCTTTGCAGCCACCAGGCTGAGCACAGGCTCTACCAGCAGCAGCTTTGCAGCCACCAGGCTGAGCACAGGCTCTACCAGCAGCAGCTTTGCAGCCACCAGGCTGAGCACAGGCTCTACCAGCAGCAGCTTTGCAGCCACCAGGCTGAGCACAGGCTCTACCAGCAGCAGCTTTGTAGCCACCAGGCTGAGCACAGGCTCTACCAGCAGCAGCTTTGCAGCAACCAGGCTGAGCACAGGCTCTACCAGCAGCAGCTTTGCAGCCACCCAGCTGAGCACAGGCTCTACCAGCAGCAGCTTTGCAGCCACCCAGCTGAGCACAGGCTCTACCAGCAGCAGCTCTGCAGCCACCCAGCTGAGCACAGGCTCTACCAGCAGCAGCTCTGCAGCCACCCAGCTGAGCACAGGCTCTACCAGCAGCAGCTTTGCAGCCACCCAGCTGAGCACAGGCTCTACCAGCAGCAGCTTTGCAGCCACCCAGCTGAGCACAGGCTCTACCAGCAGCAGCTCTGCAGCCACCCAGCTGAGCACAGGCTCTACCAGCAGCAGCTTTGCAGCCACCAGGCTGAGCACAGGCTCTACCAGCAGCAGCTTTGCAGCCACCAGGCTGAGCACAGGCTCTACCAGCAGCAGCTCTGCAGCCACCAGGCTGAGCACAGGCTCTACCAGCAGCAGCTTTGCAGCCACCAGGCTGAGCACAGGCTCTACCAGCAGCAGCTCTGCAGCCACCCAGCTGAGCACAGGCTCTACCAGCAGCAGCTCTGCAGCCACCCGGCTGAGCACAGGCTCTACCAGCAGCAGCTCTGCAGCCACCCAGCTGAGCACAGGCTCTACCAGCAGCAGCTCTGCAGCCACCCAGCTGAGCACAGGCTCTACCAGCAGCAGCTCTGCAGCCACCCGGCTGAGCACAGGCTCTACCAGCAGCAGCTTTGCAGCCACCAGGCTGAGCACAGGCTCTACCAGCAGCAGCTCTGCAGCCACCCAGCTGAGCACAGGCTCTACCAGCAGCAGCTTTGCAGCCACCCGGCTGAGCACAGGCTCTACCAGCAGCAGCTTTGCAGCAACCAGGCTGAGCACAGGCTCTACCAGCAGCAGCTTTGCAGCAACCAGGCTGAGCACAGGCTCTACCAGCAGCAGCTTTGCAGCAACCAGGCTGAGCACAGGCTCTACCAGCAGCAGCTTTGCAGCCACCAGGCTGAGCACAGGCTCTACCAGCAGCAGCTTTGCAGCCACCAGGCTGAGCACAGGCTCTACCAGCAGCAGCTTTGCAGCCACCAGGCTGAGCACAGGCTCTACCAGCAGCAGCTTTGCAGCCACCAGGCTGAGCACAGGCTCTACCAGCAGCAGCTCTGCAGCCACCCAGCTGAGCACAGGCTCTACCAGCAGCAGCTTTGCAGCCACCAGGCTGAGCACAGGCTCTACCAGCAGCAGCTTTGCAGCCACCCAGCTGAGCACAGGCTCTACCAGCAGCAGCTTTGCAGCAACCAGGCTGAGCACAGGCTCTACCAGCAGCAGCTTTGCAGCAACCAGGCTGAGCACAGGCTCTACCAGCAGCAGCTTTGCAGCCACCAGGCTGAGCACAGGCTCTACCAGCAGCAGCTTTGTAGCCACCAGGCTGAGCACAGGCTCTACCAGCAGCAGCTTTGCAGCAACCAGGCTGAGCACAGGCTCTACCAGCAGCAGCTTTGCAGCCACCCAGCTGAGCACAGGCTCTACCAGCAGCAGCTTTGCAGCCACCCAGCTGAGCACAGGCTCTACCAGCAGCAGCTTTGCAGCCACCAGCTGAGCACAGGCTCTACCAGCAGCAGCTTTGCAGCCACCAGCTGAGCACAGGCTCTACCAGCAGCAGCTCTGCAGCCACCAGGCTGAGCACAGGCTCTACCAGCAGCAGCTTTGCAGCCACCAGGCTGAGCACAGGCTCTACCAGCAGCAGCTTTGCAGCCACCAGGCTGAGCACAGGCTCTACCAGCAGCAGCTCTGCAGCCACCAGGCTGAGCACAGGCTCTACCAGCAGCAGCTTTGCAGCCACCAGGCTGAGCACAGGCTCTACCAGCAGCAGCGTAGCTATCAGCTAACCGGCAGCCGGCTGCACCGAAGGTGGCCTTACAGCAACCAACATCAGCTACAATAAACACCCAAGATTTAATAATAATAATAATACATTAGTTTTATATAGCGCTTTTCTAAAACCCAAAGAAGCTTTGACAGAGAGAGAAAAAAAACCAAAACAACAATCAATGAACAAAACAAGAACAAAATCAAATTGCTCAGATTTGCCATGCTGGAGGCAGTCAGACCGCAACTTACCTCAGCCATCCTTAGCGACAACTAATTGAAAATCAAAACCTCGGAGCAGGCCCATTAGCCCCACTATGGCTAAAATGGCTCCTCCGAGAAAAGCAGAAAAAAAAGAGAAACTAGAAGAAGACATTGAAGAAATCAAAAAGTCCCTTAACTATCTGTCGGGTGAGTTTGCAAACTTTTCCGGTTTAATGGAGGAGATTAGAGAGCTTAAATCTCTGATAGACGAAAAGGATCGGGATATCCTGGAACTGGAACAGAGAGTTGATGATCTAGAACAATACTCAAAAAAAAGATGACTTGTTAATGTCTGGCTTAGAAACAAAGCATCGCTGATATGCCACAAGTGACACCACTGGAGAGGATGTCCCACCAGAGGAGAACAACTCTCTTGAGCAACAATATTGCACTTTCTCCACAGTAAGGCTTTAGCCATTCATCACAATTCCATCTCTGCTTGCCATGCAATACCCCAAAAAAATAGTAAAATGAAACCTCTTATAATGAGGTTCATAAGTAGAAAACACCAAAATGAAATTTTGAAACAGGGAAAGAAACTTAAAAGCTCGAATGTGTACTTAAAGGAACATCTGACTAAGAAAAACGCTGACATAGAGAGGGAAGCAAGATCACTGAGGAAGCAAAACTAAATCTTTGCAACCTGGGTTTGGAACTGTAGGATTTGGATCAAGGAGAGAGAGGTCGCTAAACCGATACAAGCAAGAAATATGAAAGACCTTAACAAATGTAAATGAGTTACTGTCATCAAAACTTACACTGGTGGGAACTGCAGGGGACTTTTGTTTGTAATAATAATAATAATGAATTGTATTTGTAATGCACTTTATACTGAGCGAACAATCTCAAAGTGCTACCTGTCACCTGTCAGCCATAGAGATTCATCAGGCAAAATGTCCAGGTATGTCGGCATTTGATTTGTGTGATCCTTAATCAACATGGGTTCAGGAGAACACTTACTTAGAAGAGTAGACAACAACGAAAGTAGAATCCATGATTATGAAAACAATATTGATCCTGATAGAAACATCTAGAACAACGTTGTGGATAACTGCTTGTACCACTCCGATAATCACTTCATTGAAAACTTTCAACTGGGAGATTCTTTCTCTCCGATTCATTTGAACTGCAGAAGTCTTCATGCGATGATTCATCCTGAACACTGAAACCTACTGATGGGAACTTTCACATTGAAGGGTATGAATCCTATCACTTAGATCGTATCAAAGAACGGGGCATTATTTGTTGACAGCCTTAAGGTGCAAACCAGTGAAAGCATGAAAATGGACATGGAGCATGGTAAGTTAGAGATCTGTATATTTACAGAGCACCTGGCTCCACTCCTGAAACATTCATGGATACCTCAGAATGTCAATCAATCATTGATTATATGTGCTGACTTTAACATAGACCTGCTTTATTCCTGTTCTTTATATCCATTCATTACAAAGCCCAGTGTTGGTATTTCCACCACTAGTGCAACATTAAGAATCTTTTCACTAACTTATTGATTAACTCCCTCAAGAGTGGGTTCTTCATCTCTGACATTAGCCATCGTACGATTACACATTTAAGCTTCAAACCAAAATGAATCTCAGCAAGCATACGAGGTTGAGATCAGAATCAGCCGTGACCAAATGTTTAACCGTACATAATAAACGTGCAGCACTTTGAAGAAAAGCCAAGAAAAATCATTATCCAAATACGTTAATGCAAAATCAATTCCTCTGACAGATCTTACATCGACAGCTGAAAATCAGACACATGAACTTTGAGTTTCTAAATATTAAGTGTAGCATCAAAGCTCTACTGATAGTGATGGCCTATGAAGAAAACAATAACTTCTATCTACAAGAACTCTCTTCAGACACCATGAACATCGATAAAGTGATTTAAAACAGCTGATGTTGAGAATTATAGCTCTGCTCTCTCAATTCTCTAAAATCCTGGAAAAAGTTTTAGTTATCTCGACCTCTAGTGATAAAAAATGGAGTTTTGAGTGAGACGGCTTCAGGAAAAAAAGATCAATTATGGATCTTACTGAGAACATGACTTCAGCAACAGAAAACAGACTTTAAACCTCTTCTTTTAGAACAACATTAAAACAAAGATGTGTGGAACTGCCAAGAGAGAGCCGTACATTGCTGTTTAAACACTCCACAACTTAAAAGCAAATATTTTCCCCGTATGAGGCGTTTCATTCTGTTAAAGCTTTAAGTGTGTGGTGGATTGTACCCACTGCAGGCGTATACAGATGTGAATGTATTTAAGTATCTGTGTTGGCCACAGTACAGAACTGTACTTCTAATAATTCTACCTCGATATATTTTAGTTTTTGTTGTACAAAGGGAATCTTCTCCTGCAAGTATTTCTCAACATGTCCTGCATGTTAGACATTTTTAATATTAACTGGGTGTCACTGGGATGTTGTTTTTAATCTGGTAGTGGTGTCACTGGGATGTTGTTTTTAATCTGGTAGTGGTGTCACTGGGATGTTGTTTTTAATCTGGTAGTGATGTCACTGGGATGTTGTTTTTAATCTGGTAGTGGTGTCACTGGGATGTTGTTTTTAATCTGGTAGTGATGTCACTGGGATGTTGTTTTTAATCTGGTAGTGTTGTCACTGGGATGTTGTTTTTAATCTGGTAGTGGTGTCACTGGGATGTTGTTTTTAATCTGGTAGTGATGTCACTGGGATGTTGTTTTTAATCTGGTAGTGGTGTCACTGGGATGTTGTTTTTAATCTGGTAGTGGTGTCACTGGGATGTTGTTTTTAATCTGGTAGTGATGTCACTGGGATGTTGTTTTTAATCTGGTAGTGGTGTCACTGGGATGTTGTTTTTAATCTGGTAGTGATGTCACTGGGATGTTGTTTTTAATCTGGTAGTGAAGTCACTGGGATGTTGTTTTTAATCTGGTAGTGAAGTCACTGGGATGTTGTTTTTAATCTGGTAGTGATGTCACTGGGATGTTGTTTTTAATCTGGTAGTGTTGTCACTGGGATGTTGTTTTTAATCTGGTAGTGTTGTCACTGGGATGTTGTTTTTAATCTGGTAGTGAAGTCACTGGGATGTTGTTTTTAATCTGGTAGTGAAGTCACTGGGATGTTGTTTTTAATCTGGTAGTGATGTCACTGGGATGTTGTTTTTAATCTGGTAGTGATGTCACTGGGATGTTGTTTTTAATCTGGTAGTGAAGTCACTGGGATGTTGTTTTTTAATCTGGTAGTGGTGTCACTGGGATGTTGTTTTTAATCTGGTAGTGATGTCACTGGGATGTTGTTTTTAATCTGGTAGTGATGTCACTGGGATGTTGTTTTTAATCTGGTAGTGATGTCACTGGGATGTTGTTTTTAATCTGGTAGTGATGTCACTGGGATGTTGTTTTTAATCTGGTAGTGATGTCACTGGGATGTTGTTTTTAATCTGGTAGTGTTGTCACTGGGATGTTGTTTTTAATCTGGTAGTGAAGTCACTGGGATGTTGTTTTTAATCTGGTAGTGATGTCACTGGGATGTTGTTTTTAATCTGGTAGTGGTGTCACTGGGATGTTGTTTTTAATCTGGTAGTGATGTCACTGGGATGTTGTTTTTAATCTGGTAGTGATGTCACTGGGATGTTGTTTTTAATCTGGTAGTGTTGTCACTGGGATGTTGTTTTTAATCTGGTAGTGAAGTCACTGGGATGTTGTTTTTAATCTAGTAGTGTTGTCACTGGGATGTTGTTTTTAATCTGGTAGTGATGTCACTGGGATGTTGTTTTTAATCTAGTAGTGAAGTCACTGGGATGTTGTTTTTAATCTGGTAGTGATGTCACTGGGATGTTGTTTTTAATCTGGTAGTGATGTCACTGGGATGTTGTTTTTAATCTGGTAGTGAAGTCACTGGGATGTTGTTTTTAATCTGGTAGTGGTGTCACTGGGATGTTGTTTTTAATCTGGTAGTGATGTCACTGGGATGTTGTTTTTAATCTGGTAGTGATGTCACTGGGATGTTGTTTTTAATCTGGTAGTGATGTCACTGGGATGTTGTTTTTAATCTGGTAGTGATGTCACTGGGATGTTGTTTTTAATCTGGTAGTGATGTCACTGGGATGTTGTTTTTAATCTGGTAGTGTTGTCACTGGGATGTTGTTTTTAATCTGGTAGTGAAGTCACTGGGATGTTGTTTTTAATCTGGTAGTGATGTCACTGGGATGTTGTTTTTAATCTGGTAGTGGTGTCACTGGGATGTTGTTTTTAATCTGGTAGTGATGTCACTGGGATGTTGTTTTTAATCTGGTAGTGATGTCACTGGGATGTTGTTTTTAATCTGGTAGTGTTGTCACTGGGATGTTGTTTTTAATCTGGTAGTGAAGTCACTGGGATGTTGTTTTTAATCTGGTAGTGAAGTCACTGGGATGTTGTTTTTAATCTGGTAGTGATGTCACTGGGATGTTGTTTTTAATCTGGTAGTGAAGTCACTGGGATGTTGTTTTTAATCTGGTAGTGGTGTCACTGGGATGTTGTTTTTAATCTGGTAGTGTTGTCACTGGGATGTTGTTTTTAATCTGGTAGTGATGTCACTGGGATGTTGTTTTTAATCTGGTAGTGGTGTCACTGGGATGTTGTTTTTAATCTGGTAGTGGTGTCACTGGGATGTTGTTTTTAATCTGGTAGTGGTGTCACTGGGATGTTGTTTTTAATCTGGTAGTGGTGTCACTGGGATGTTGTTTTTAATCTGGTAGTGGTGTCACTGGGATGTTGTTTTTAATCTGGTAGTGAAGTCACTGGGATGTTGTTTTTAATCTGGTAGTGATGTCACTGGGATGTTGTTTTTAATCTGGTAGTGTTGTCACTGGGATGTTGTTTTTAATCTGGTAGTGGTGTCACTGGGATGTTGTTTTTAATCTGGTAGTGGTGTCACTGGGATGTTGTTTTTAATCTGGTAGTGGTGTCACTGGGATGTTGTTTTTAATCTGGTAGTGAAGTCACTGGGATGTTGTTTTTAATCTGGTAGTGATGTCACTGGGATGTTGTTTTTAATCTGGTAGTGATGTCACTGGGATGTTGTTTTTAATCTGGTAGTGAAGTCACTGGGATGTTGTTTTTAATCTGGTAGTGGTGTCACTGGGATGTTGTTTTTAATCTGGTAGTGGTGTCACTGGGATGTTGTTTTTAATCTGGTAGTGGTGTCACTGGGATGTTGTTTTTAATCTGGTAGTGATGTCACTGGGATGTTGTTTTTAATCTGGTAGTGGTGTCACTGGGATGTTGTTTTTAATCTGGTAGTGGTGTCACTGGGATGTTGTTTTTAATCTGGTAGTGGTGTCACTGGGATGTTGTTTTTAATCTGGTAGTGGTGTCACTGGGATGTTGTTTTTAATCTGGTAGTGGTGTCACTGGGATGTTGTTTTTAATCTGGTAGTGGTGTCACTGGGATGTTGTTTTTAATCTGGTAGTGATGTCACTGGGATGTTGTTTTTAATCTGGTAGTGATGTCACTGGGATGTTGTTTTTAATCTGGTAGTGTTGTCACTGGGATGTTGTTTTTAATCTGGTAGTGATGTCACTGGGATGTTGTTTTTAATCTGGTAGTGATGTCACTGGGATGTTGTTTTTAATCTGGTAGTGTTGTCACTGGGATGTTGTTTTTAATCTGGTAGTGAAGTCACTGGGATGTTGTTTTTAATCTGGTAGTGATGTCACTGGGATGTTGTTTTTAATCTGGTAGTGATGTCACTGGGATGTTGTTTTTAATCTGGTAGTGTTGTCACTGGGATGTTGTTTTTAATCTGGTAGTGATGTCACTGGGATGTTGTTTTTAATCTGGTAGTGTTGTCACTGGGATGTTGTTTTTAATCTGGTAGTGATGTCACTGGGATGTTGTTTTTAATCTGGTAGTGTTGTCACTGGGATGTTGTTTTTAATCTGGTAGTGGTGTCACTGGGATGTTGTTTTTAATCTGGTAGTGATGTCACTGGGATGTTGTTTTTAATCTGGTAGTGATGTCACTGGGATGTTGTTTTTAATCTGGTAGTGTTGTCACTGGGATGTTGTTTTTAATCTGGTAGTGATGTCACTGGGATGTTGTTTTTAATCTGGTAGTGATGTCACTGGGATGTTGTTTTTTATCTGGTAGTGGTGTCACTGGGATGTTGTTTTTAATCTGGTAGTGAAGTCACTGGGATGTTGTTTTTAATCTGGTAGTGGTGTCACTGGGATGTTGTTTTTAATCTGGTAGTGATGTCACTGGGATGTTGTTTTTAATCTAGTAGTGAAGTCACTGGGATGTTGTTTTTAATCTGGTAGTGATGTCACTGGGATGTTGTTTTTAATCTGGTAGTGATGTCACTGGGATGTTGTTTTTAATCTAGTAGTGAAGTCACTGGGATGTTGTTTTTAATCTGGTAGTGTTGTCACTGGGATGTTGTTTTTAATCTGGTAGTGATGTCACTGGGATGTTGTTTTTAATCTGGTAGTGATGTCACTGGGATGTTGTTTTTATTCTGGTAGTGGTGTCACTGGGATGTTGTTTTTAATCTGGTAGTGAAGTCACTGGGATGTTGTTTTTAATCTGGTAGTGATGTCACTGGGATGTTGTTTTTAATCTGGTAGTGATGTCACTGGGATGTTGTTTTTAATCTGGTAGTGTTGTCACTGGGATGTTGTTTTTAATCTGGTAGTGGTGTCACTGGGATGTTGTTTTTAATCTGGTAGTGGTGTCACTGGGATGTTGTTTTTAATCTGGTAGTGAAGTCACTGGGATGTTGTTTTTAATCTGGTAGTGTTGTCACTGGGATGTTGTTTTTAATCTGGTAGTGATGTCACTGGGATGTTGTTTTTAATCTGGTAGTGTTGTCACTGGGATGTTGTTTTTAATCTGGTAGTGATGTCACTGGGATGTTGTTTTTAATCTGGTAGTGATGTCACTGGGATGTTGTTTTTAATCTGGTAATGATGTCACTGGGATGTTGTTTTTAATCTGGTAGTGGTGTCACTGGGATGTTGTTTTTAATCTGGTAGTGGTGTCACTGGGATGTTGTTTTTAATCTGGTAGTGATGTCACTGGGATGTTGTTTTTAATCTGGTAGTGGTGTCACTGGGATGTTGTTTTTAATCTGGTAATGATGTCACTGGGATGTTGTTTTTAATCTGGTAGTGGTGTCACTGGGATGTTGTTTTTAATCTGGTAGTGGTGTCACTGGGATGTTGTTTTTAATCTGGTAGTGTTGTCACTGGGATGTTGTTTTTAATCTGGTAGTGATGTCACTGGGATGTTGTTTTTAATCTGGTAGTGGTGTCACTGGGATGTTGTTTTTAATCTGGTAGTGAAGTCACTGGGATGTTGTTTTTAATCTGGTAGTGGTGTCACTGGGATGTTGTTTTTAATCTGGTAGTGATGTCACTGGGATGTTGTTTTTAATCTGGTAGTGTTGTCACTGGGATGTTGTTTTTAATCTGGTAGTGGTGTCACTGGGATGTTGTTTTTAATCTGGTAGTGATGTCACTGGGATGTTGTTTTTAATCTGGTAGTGTTGTCACTGGGATGTTGTTTTTAATCTGGTAGTGATGTCACTGGGATGTTGTTTTTAATCTGGTAGTGGTGTCACTGGGATGTTGTTTTTAATCTGGTAGTGTTGTCACTGGGATGTTGTTTTTAATCTGGTAGTGACGTCACTGGGATGTTGTTTTTAATCTGGTAGTGAAGTCACTGGGATGTTGTTTTTAATCTGGTAGTGGTGTCACTGGGATGTTGTTTTTAATCTGGTAGTGATGTCACTGGGATGTTGTTTTTAATCTGGTAGTGTTGTCACTGGGATGTTGTTTTTAATCTGGTAGTGATGTCACTGGGATGTTGTTTTTAATCTGGTAGTGACGTCACTGGGATGTTGTTTTTAATCTGGAAGTGGTGTCACTGGGATGTTGTTTTTAATCTGGTAGTGATGTCACTGGGATGTTGTTTTTAATCTGGTAGTGGTGTCACTGGGATGTTGTTTTTAATCTGGTAGTGTTGTCACTGGGATGTTGTTTTTAATCTGGTAGTGAAGTCACTGGGATGTTGTTTTTAATCTGGTAGTGTTGTCACTGGGATGTTGTTTTTAATCTGGTAGTGATGTCACTGGGATGTTGTTTTTAATCTGGTAGTGATGTCACTGGGATGTTGTTTTTAATCTGGTAGTGTTGTCACTGGGATGTTGTTTTTAATCTGGTAGTGATGTCACTGGGATGTTGTTTTTAATCTGGTAGTGATGTCACTGGGATGTTGTTTTTAATCTGGTAGTGATGTCACTGGGATGTTGTTTTTAATCTGGTAGTGTTGTCACTGGGATGTTGTTTTTAATCTGGTAGTGATGTCACTGGGATGTTGTTTTTAATCTGGTAGTGTTGTCACTGGGATGTTGTTTTTAATCTGGTAATGATGTCACTGGGATGTTGTTTTTAATCTGGTAGTGTTGTCACTGGGATGTTGTTTTTAATCTGGTAGTGGTGTCACTGGGATGTTGTTTTTAATCTGGTAGTGGTGTCACTGGGATGTTGTTTTTAATCTGGTAGTGTTGTCACTGGGATGTTGTTTTTAATCTGGTAGTGGTGTCACTGGGATGTTGTTTTTAATCTGGTAGTGATGTCACTGGGATGTTGTTTTTAATCTGGTAGTGGTGTCACTGGGATGTTGTTTTTAATCTGGTAGTGGTGTCACTGGGATGTTGTTTTTAATCTGGTAGTGGTGTCACTGGGATGTTGTTTTTAATCTGGTAGTGAAGTCACTGGGATGTTGTTTTTAATCTGGTAGTGATGTCACTGGGATGTTGTTTTTAATCTGGTAGTGATGTCACTGGGATGTTGTTTTTAATCTGGTAGTGATGTCACTGGGATGTTGTTTTTTATCTGGTAGTGGTGTCACTGGGATGTTGTTTTTAATCTGGTAGTGAAGTCACTGGGATGTTGTTTTTAATCTGGTAGTGATGTCACTGGGATGTTGTTTTTAATCTAGTAGTGAAGTCACTGGGATGTTTTTTTTAATCTGGTAGTGATGTCACTGGGATGTTGTTTTTAATCTGGTAGTGATGTCACTGGGATGTTGTTTTTAATCTAGTAGTGAAGTCACTGGGATGTTGTTTTTAATCTGGTAGTGATGTCACTGGGATGTTGTTTTTAATCTGGTAGTGATGTCACTGGGATGTTGTTTTTAATCTGGTAGTGACGTCACTGGGATGTTGTTTTTAATCTGGTAGTGATGTCACTGGGATGTTGTTTTTAATCTGGTAGTGATGTCACTGGGATGTTGTTTTTAATCTGGTAGTGATGTCACTGGGATGTTGTTTTTAATCTGGTAGTGATGTCACTGGGATGTTGTTTTTAATCTGGTAGTGATGTCACTGGGATCTCGTAATGATGTCACTGGGATTTTTCCGTCTTGGCAATCCTTGTGAACATGTCTCCGCTGGTTTCTTCTTCTTCACATTCCTCTCTCTTCATCTGCTCTCATAAATCTGTCACCGTCTCTGTCTCAGCTTGTACTGTCTCTCATGTGTTTTCTTTATGTGACTCTGTTTCCCAGAATGCCGGTGTGACCCTCAGGGCTCCCTCAGCACTGTGTGTGACCCCAGTGGAGGTCAGTGTCAGTGTCGCCCCCATGTCGTCGGCAGGAACTGTGACAGATGTGCTCCGGCCACATTTCATTTTGGACCAAACGGCTGCAGAGGTAAGAAAAAAGATCAATAATCTATTCGTGATCATCTATACTGATCATGATCGTCTATTCATACTGATCATGATCATCTATACATACTGATCATGATCATCTATACATACTGATCATGATCATCTATACATACTGATCATGATCATCTATTCATACTGATCATGATCGTCTATTCATACTGATCATGATCATCTATTCATACTGATCATGATCATCTATACATACTGATCATGATCATCTATACATACTGATCATGATCGTCTATACATACTGATCATGATCGTCTATACATACTGATCATGATCATCTATACATACTGATCATGATCGTCTATTCATACTGATCATGATCGTCTATACATACTGATCATGATCATCTATACATACTGATCATGATCGTCTATACATACTGATCATGATCATCTATACATACTGATCATGATCGTCTATACATACTGATCATGATCGTCTATTCATACTGATCATGATCGTCTATACATACTGATCATGATCGTCTATTCATACTGATCATGATCGTCTATACATACTGATCATGATCGTCTATTCATACTGATCATGATCGTCTATTCATACTGATCATGATCGTCTATACATACTGATCATGATCGTCTATTCATACTGATCATGATCGTCTATTCATACTGATCATGATCGTCTATTCATACTGATCATGATCGTCTATACATACTGATCATGATCGTCTATTCATACTGATCATGATCGTCTATACATACTGATCATGATCATCTATACATACTGATCATGATCATCTATACATACTGATCATGATCATCTATACATACTGATCATGATCATCTATACATACTGATCATGATCGTCTATTCATACTGATCATGATCATCTATACATACTGATCATGATCATCTATACATACTGATCATGATCGTCTATACATACTGATCATGATCATCTATACATACTGATCATGATCGTCTATACATACTGATCATGATCGTCTATACATACTGATCATGATCGTCTATACATACTGATCATGATCATCTATACATACTGATCATGATCATCTATACATACTGATCATGATCGTCTATACATACTGATCATGATCGTCTATACATACTGATCATGATCATCTATACATACTGATCATGATCGTCTATACATACTGATCATGATCGTCTATACATACTGATCATGATCGTCTATACATACTGATCATGATCATCTATACATACTGATCATGATCGTCTATTCATACTGATCATGATCGTCTATACATACTGATCATGATCATCTATACATACTGATCATGATCATCTATACATACTGATCATGATCGTCTATACATACTGATCATGATCGTCTATTCATACTGATCATGATCGTCTATTCATACTGATCATGATCGTCTATACATACTGATCATGATCGTCTATTCATACTGATCATGATCGTCTATTCATACTGATCATGATCATCTATACATACTGATCATGATCGTCTATACATACTGATCATGATCGTCTATTCATACTGATCATGATCGTCTATTCATACTGATCATGATCGTCTATTCATACTGATCATGATCATCTATTCATACTGATCATGATCGTCTATTCATACTGATCATGATCGTCTATTCATACTGATCATGATCATCTATACATACTGATCATGATCGTCTATACATACTGATCATGATCGTCTATACATACTGATCATGATCGTCTATACATACTGATCATGATCGTCTATACATACTGATCATGATCGTCTATACATACTGATCATGATCGTCTATACATACTGATCATGATCGTCTATACATACTGATCATGACAGACAACAATAAATGATGGCGTCATCAGCATAAAAGTGATTCATGGCATTTGACAAATTTTTACACGTTATTGATATAAAATAGGTCCTAATATCGAACCTTGGGGACCCCTTTGAGACCTCTAAGAAGGAAGAGGTGGATCCGGCCATTTGCACACATTGCGTTCTATTTGACAGATAGTTGCCAAACCAGGAGGCTGCGTGCTTTGATGAGCCAATTTGGTGGAGGGTTTCCTTTAACAGATCGATAAAGAGAGCTACACAAAAAATGTTACAATCAATTGTTTCAATAATGTCATTTAAAACCTGAAGAGCAGCTGTGACAGAGCTAAGTTCTTTTCTAAAACACGACTGATATTTAGATAAGACATTATTAGCATCCAAAAAATCCTTCAGTTGTTCACTAATGGGTTTTTCAAACACTTTTGCCAGAATGCAAAGTTTTGAATTGGCCTGTAATTGTTCACATTTAAAGGTTCACCCCCTTTTTACAGGGGAAAACAAAAGCTGATTTCATAACAGTTACCACATACCGAGTGTAATGTTTGTCTTTGTGTTTTCAGCATGTGCGTGCGACCCTCAGGGGTCACAGAGTTCCTTCTGCGATCAGCTGACCGGTCAGTGTGTGTGTGTTTCTGGAGCGTACGGCCGTCAGTGTGACCGCTGTCTGCCGGGTCACTGGGGCTTTCCCACCTGTCAACCCTGCACCTGCAACGGACACGCCGACAACTGCGACCACGAAACTGGACGCTGCTTCGACTGCAAGGACCACAGCACAGGACACACCTGTGACAGGTGAGTTACTCCTGAGATAAAGCACACCTGTGACAGGTGAGTTACTCCTGAGATAAAGCACACCTGTGACAGGTGAGTTACTCCTGAGATAAAGCACACCTGTGACAGGTGAGTTACTCCTGAGATAAAGCACACCTGTGACAGGTGAGTTACTCCTGAGATAAAGCACACCTGTGACAGGTGAGTTACTCCTGAGATAAGGCACACCTGTGACAGGTGAGTTACTCCTGAGATAAGGCACACCTGTGACAGGTGAGTTACTCCTGAGATAAAGCACACCTGTGACAGGTGAGTTACTCCTGAGATAAAGCACACCTGTGACAGGTGAGTTACTCCTGAGATAAAGCACACCTGTGACAGGTGAGTTACTCCTGAGATAAAGCACACCTGTGACAGGTGAGTTACTCCTGAGATAAAGCACACCTGTGACAGGTGAGTTACTCCTGAGATAAAGCACACCTGTGACAGGTGAGTTACTCCTGAGATAAGGCACACCTGTGACAGGTGAGTTACTCCTGAGATAAAGCACACCTGTGACAGGTGAGTTACTCCTGAGATAAGGCACACCTGTGACAGGTGAGTTACTCCTGAGATAAAGCACACCTGTGACAGGTGAGTTACTCCTGAGATAAAGCACACCTGTGACAGGTGAGTTACTCCTGAGATAAAGCACACCTGTGACAGGTGAGTTACTCCTGAGATAAAGCACACCTGTGACAGGTGAGTTACTCCTGAGATAAAGCACACCTGTGACAGGTGAGTTACTCCTGAGATAAGGCACACCTGTGACAGGTGAGTTACTCCTGAGATAAAGCACACCTGTGACAGGTGAGTTACTCCTGAGATAAGGCACACCTGTGACAGGTGAGTTACTCCTGAGATAAAGCACACCTGTGACAGGTGATTTACACCTGAGATTAAACACACCTGTAACAGGTGAGTTACAACTGAGATAAAGCACACCTGTGACAGGTGTGATAAAAACACTTGTTCTACAACTACAACAGGTAACAATAGAAGTACCTGTCACATAGAGGTAAATTAACAGTTCTCTCTCACCTGTGACCAGGTGCCTGGATGGTTACTATGGGGACCCTGTGTTGGGGTTGGGTGACCACTGTCGTCCGTGCAGGTGTCCTGATGGCCCTGGCAGCCTGCGGCAGTTTGCAGGAAGTTGTTACCGTGGTGATGAGTCTCAGCAGGCCATCTGTGTGTGCAACACTGGATACAAAGGTACGTACGAACTTACCCCTAACCCTTACATAGGTAATCATCGTATGGAGAGTCACTAAAGGCCCATTCACACAGGATCCGTTTCTGGAACGTCAGCGCAGCGAAGCGCACTAATGATCAGCTGTACACACATCACGGGAGAACTACAAGATCACGCGGCAATAAAGAGAAAAACGTGCAGACAACATGTCTCTTTGTCTTTCTGAGGATGATTTGTTGTTCGTTTGGTGCCTGTTTTGACGTTACGTTGATAAAGTGATGAAAAATATGATCGCGAGTCCGTATATTGTGTTTTATTTTGAAATTGACCGGATGCTCTGTGCGTTTCCTTGTCTGACTTCCTGTCCGGGTTGTGATATTCTCTCTAGCTTGAAACGTGTCTGCAGCGTACTCCGTCGAAAAATAGACTTGCAGCGTATTTGAAACGGAGCAGAGCGACGTGGCGCTGGTGGCACGCTCCGGAGACGGACCGCAGCGCCGGCTGTGTGAACACAATGATTGACTAGAGTGGCGGCTAACTACGGCGTAGTGCGCGGCGCTGACGGACCGCGGCGCGCACGGAGTATGTGTGAATGCGCCTTAACCCTTACACAGGTAAATTCTAAATTTATTTCAGCGAGTTTGAGTCATCTAGGTGAGAAAAATAAAACGTGGATAACCCGAATCAGACAATGACATCAGCGTTTTCTACATCACTGTAAAAAGTTTTATGACATCTAAATTGAATTCACTGGGAAAAGGCCGTCACAGAGTTCTACGAGCAGACATAAAGCGCTCGTTCTCTGAACCGTCTGAATGAACGCAGTGAGAGAGGAGGAGGTTCTTTATCTATATATCGATATAAACACTAAAGTCACTCAAAGACAAAATAATACCATCGTTAAAATAGGACTCCAGTTTTTAGAAAGCGTTTGTGAGTGATGTGTTCATTCACACAGGTGTGTCATTCAGGAACATCATGTGACTGTGATTACAGCAGGAAGACAGGCCCACCTTCTGCTGACAGATGAGTGAATCTCAACTTTACCCCAACTTGATCACTATACTTACCTTCTCAGCCTGCAGGGGGGCTGCTCTGGCTTCTGATTGGCTGTCAGGGATTTACAGACGACGCTTCAATCAAAGCTAAATAAAAAAAAGAGCAGATGAAGGAGAAAACTTGAACATTGCGATCAAATGAAAATGTTTGTTGGTGACATGTTTGACTTAAATCACATGAAGAGTGATCACAGCATAAAGAGGAAACGGTTGAGCTGTTGTTTCAAAATAAAAGACGAAGTAGAATTAGGGAAAATGTAATAAAGGCTGCGTCCGAAATCACTCACTCCTCCCTACTCGCTATATAGTGAGTTACATGTAGTGATCTATATAGTGAGTTACATGTAGTGATCTATATAGTGAGTTATATGTAGTGATCTATATAGTGAGTTATATGTAGTGATCTATATAGTGAGTTACATGTAGTGATCTATACAGTGAGTTACATGTAGTGATCTATATAGTGAGTTACATGTAGTGATCTATACAGTGAGTTATATGTAGTGATCTATACAGTGAGTTACATGTAGTGATCTATATAGTGAGTTATATGTAGTGATCTATATAGTGAGTTACATGTAGTGATCTATACAGTGAGTTATATGTAGTGATCTATACAGTGAGTTACATGTAGTGATCTATATAGTGAGTTATATGTAGTGATCTATACAGTGAGTTACATGTAGTGATCTATACAGTGAGTTACATGTAGTGATCTATATAGTGAGTTATATGTAGTGATCTATACAGTGAGTTACATGTAGTGATCTATATAGTGAGTTACATGTAGTGATCTATATAGTGAGTTACATGTAGTGATCTATATAGTGAGTTACATGTAGTGATCTATATGGTGAGTTACATGTAGTGATCTATATAGTGAGTTACATGTAGTGATCTATATAGTGAGTTACATGTAGTGATCTATATAGTGAGTTATATGTAGTGATCTATATAGTGAGTTACATGTAGTGATCTATATAGTGAGTTACATGTAGTGATCTATATGGTGAGTTACATGTAGTGATCTATACAGTGAGTTACATGTAGTGATCTATATGGTGAGTTACATGTAGTGATCTATACAGTGAGTTACATGTAGTGATCTATATAGTGAGTTACATGTAGTGATCTATATAGTGAGTTATATGTAGTGATCTATATAGTGAGTTACATGTAGTGATCTATACAGTGAGTTACATGTAGTGATCTATATAGTGAGTTACATGTAGTGATCTATACAGTGAGTTATATGTAGTGATCTATACAGTGAGTTATATGTAGTGATCTATACAGTGAGTTATATGTAGTGATCTATATAGTGAGTTACATGTAGTGATCTATATAGTGAGTTACATGTAGTGATCTATATAGTGAGTTATATGTAGTGATCTATACAGTGAGTTACATGTAGTGATCTATATAGTGAGTTATATGTAGTGATCTATATGGTGAGTTACATGTAGTGATCTATATAGTGAGTTATATGTAGTGATCTATATGGTGAGTTACATGTAGTGATCTATACAGTGAGTTACATGTAGTGATCTATATAGTGAGTTACATGTAGTGATCTATACAGTGAGTTATATGTAGTGATCTATACAGTGAGTTATATGTAGTGATCTATACAGTGAGTTATATGTAGTGATCTATATAGTGAGTTATATGTAGTGATCTATATAGTGAGTTATATGTAGTGATCTATACAGTGAGTTATATGTAGTGATCTATATAGTGAGTTATATGTAGTGATCTATATAGTGAGTTATATGTAGTGATCTATATAGTGAGTTATATGTAGTGATCTATACAGTGAGTTATATGTAGTGATCTATACAGTGAGTTATATGTAGTGATCTATATAGTGAGTTACATGTAGTGATCTATATAGTGAGTTACATGTAGTGATCTATATGGTGAGTTACATGTAGTGATCTATATGGTGAGTTACATGTAGTGATCTATATGGTGAGTTACATGTAGTGATCTATATGGTGAGTTACATGTAGTGATCTATATGGTGAGTTACATGTAGTGATCTATATAGTGAGTTACATGTAGTGATCTATATAGTGAGTTACATGTAGTGATCTATATGGTGAGTTACATGTAGTGATCTATATAGTGAGTTACATGTAGTGATCTATATAGTGAGTTACATGTAGTGATCTATATAGTGAGTTATATGTAGTGATCTATATAGTGAGTTATATGTAGTGATCTATATAGTGAGTTACATGTAGTGATCTATATAGTGAGTTACATGTAGTGATCTATATAGTGAGTTATATGTAGTGATCTATATAGTGAGTTACATGTAGTGATCTATATAGTGAGTTATATGTAGTGATCTATATAGTGAGTTATATGTAGTGATCTATACAGTGAGTTATATGTAGTGATCTATATAGTGAGTTACATGTAGTGATCTATATAGTGAGTTACATGTAGTGATCTATATAGTGAGTTATATGTAGTGATCTATATAGTGAGTTATATGTAGTGATCTATATAGTGAGTTATATGTAGTGATCTATACAGTGAGTTATATGTAGTGATCTATACAGTGAGTTACATGTAGTGATCTATATAGTGAGTTACATGTAGTGATCTATATAGTGAGTTATATGTAGTGATCTATATAGTGAGTTATATGTAGTGATCTATATAGTGAGTTACATGTAGTGATCTATATAGTGAGTTACATGTAGTGATCTATATAGTGAGTTACATGTAGTGATCTATATGGTGAGTTACATGTAGTGATCTATATAGTGAGTTACATGTAGTGATCTATATAGTGAGTTACATGTAGTGATCTATATGGTGAGTTACATGTAGTGATCTATATAGTGAGTTACATGTAGTGATCTATATAGTGAGTTACATGTAGTGATCTATATGGTGAGTTACATGTAGTGATCTATATAGTGAGTTACATGTAGTGATCTATATAGTGAGTTACATGTAGTGATCTATATGGTGAGTTACATGTAGTGATCTATATAGTGAGTTACATGTAGTGATCTATATAGTGAGTTACATGTAGTGATCTATATAGTGAGTTACATGTAGTGATCTATATAGTGAGTTACATGTAGTGATCTATATAGTGCCCTCACTCAGCAAACTTCAAAAACATTTGGGACACTACTCGCTCACTCGCCGGCCGCTGACAGTGACGTCATTGTTGTCGCTCAACTAAATCGTGTAGCTTAACAACGGCCGAGGATCAATAATAACGGCATGAATTTCAGTGATCACTTCTATTATACTGAGTTTATTTTCACGAAACATTTACAAAGAATAAATACAGATCAAATGAACTTGAGATCTAATGAAACATGTTTCTGCACGCTCACAGACTCTGGTCTCTCGTCTGTCATCATCATCAGGACAAACTACCGTCACTAACGTTTACGATCTTTGACTCTTTATTTAAACTGATCAAAAATTTCAGTCAAAACGCTCCACATATGAACTTTATTGTGTGTCTGTGTTCACGCTGGTCGCTCCTCTCGTCCGTCTGAGAGCAGTCGAGTCAAACGCCACTTTCTGTTCGTTAAAATCTTTGAACTGCAATGCATGATGGGATATATTGCTCGGACAGTGACAATCGGTTGTGCACTACTTTTCATAATGCATTGTGGAATACATTGAGTGGACTATATAGACCATGCTCACTCAGCACTACAAAATGGCGTGTTCACAATGTAGTGAATAGTGAGTGATGTCAGACACAGCCACAGTGTTTGAAAGTGTTTCAATCTTCTTGTTCACTTTAAAAAAAGATGTGAAGTTTTTAACGAGTAAAAGAGCGAGAGAGTTCAACTTACAAAACTGAAAAGCAGAATCTCCATCTCTCTTCAGGTGCTCGCTGTGACGCGTGCTCACCAGGTTACTATGGAAACCCAGAGGAGGCGGGGGGGCAGTGTCAGCCATGTCAGTGCAACAACAACATTGACGTGTTGGACCCCGAGTCCTGTGATAGTCAGACCGGCGAGTGTCTGCGCTGCCTGTACCACAGCGAGGGTGTGGCCTGTCAGAGCTGCAGGCTGGGTTATTATGGCATCGCCTTGCTGCAAGACTGCAGGAGTAAGTACAAGCCATTACCATGGTAACCTGCTTATTTGATAATCTTGACGACAGTTCTGTAAAAACTTATGAAGATAATTTGAACCCTGATAAACTCATTTCATGTCTTAATAAATCTCTGATCTAAACCCTGGACGAGGTGTCGTTGAGTTTAACGGGGATAAATCCTGATGGTGTTTGGTTCTGGTCCTCAGAGTGCGTCTGTAATCAACTTGGGACTGACCAGTCCAGCTGCCCGGCACCTGGCGAATGTCACTGCGAGCGCAGCGGCGGCCAGTGTCGCTGCCTGCCCAACGTAATTGGACAACAATGTGACCACTGTGCCCCCAACACCTGGAACATGGCGAGCGGGGGCGGCTGTCAGAACTGTGACTGTGACCCTGAACACTCGTACGGGACATCCTGCAACAAGGTGATGGAAACTGTGAAAATCATCTGAAACATGGTTGATATTAAACGTACAGTATGTAAAATATGCCACTAGGGGGCTCTCAATCAAAACAATAACAAAAGATGACGTCAAGGCTTGCAGTGTATTATGGGTAATCAATACGAACGGGTGAAACCGACCTGAGAAAGACAATATGTGTACTGACGATGTATCCAAGTATAATTTACATGACGTTTTTATCACAGCAGCACATACAGCGACAGAACGGCAGCTTTCAGTAGCAGCTAGCGCTAGCTTATGCAGCGGTCTTTGACGTAACATCCGGTGTTTCCATGACAACGATCAACATTTCCTGTCTGTCATGGCGGCTCATCATGGCGGCCGCCTACAAGACACGTCCCGTTACAACTTAAAAAATTACGGATTTCTCTGGCTTTGATAACTTTTGGAAATATTTGAGGTGATGTAAGTACTCAACTAAAAAATATATATATAACATGGGTTTAGTCCATTTTTAATTGAAGTTAGATATTTTAATGTAAACATTAGCATGCTATTCTACGTACTGTACCTTTAAATAAATGTGTTTTCCTCCGTTTAAGGAAGTTATTATTTTTTTTAAAGCTCCTGTGAGGAGGAGGTGAAGTGTCTCTTCATCATGTATGAACACGCCAAGATCCATCATGAAGAAGATCCATCATTTCTATAAAGATCCATCATTTCTGCTGATGTGTTTGAGTGTTTAAGACAGAAAAGACTGTTTTGTCCACAGGGGGCGCCAACATCAACACAAACTGAACTCTACTCAGAGCTTGTATCTGTTCTTCTTAAAGTAAAATGTCTTTGTGCCCACAGATCAGCGGGCAGTGCTCCTGTATGCCCGGTTTCGGAGGAAGAACATGCAGCGACTGTCGAGAGCGGTTCTGGGGCGACCCCGAGGTCCAGTGTCATGGTGCGTTCAATGTTTGTAGTAAAATCAGATCACTGTGTTTGTTCAAATAAGAGTTCCAGTTCAGCCCTGCAGCATCGTGGGAAAATTATTGCTCCAAGCATCCTCTGATGCGAGACGCCAACTGATACAGAACAGTGTCTGGTTTTTTGTTTCTGCAGTTTGAAGAAGTTTCAGCTGCACACAAACACAGCACTAACACACACACACACACAAACATGCGGACACACGAACACACACAAACACACACACAAACACAGCACACACAAACGCACACACACACAAACACAGCACATACACACAAACACACACACACAGAGTCTGCAGATGTTAAACAGGAAGTCAAACAGTCTCTGACTCTTCCTGTTTAGACAGTGGAGGAGGGGGGCTGTAGAGCAGAGTCCATCTTATTCAGTGTTTCTTTAATCTGTGTCAGAGCCACAGGTAGAGACCTCAGGTATGAAGCTGCAGGTAGAGACCTCAGGTATGAAGCTGCAGGTAGAGACCTCAGGTATGATGAAGCTGCAGGTAGAGACCTCAGGTATGATGAAGCTGCAGGTAGAGACCTCAGGTATGATGAAGCTGCAGGTAGAGACCTCAGGTATGATGAAGCTGCAGGTAGAGACCTCAGGTATGATGAAGCTGCAGGTAGAGACCTCAGGTATGAAGCTGCAGGTAGAGACCTCAGGTATGAAGCTGCAGGTAGAGACCTCAGGTATGAAGTTGCAGGTAGAGACCTCAGGTATGAAGCTGCAGGTAGAGACCTCAGGTATGATGAAGCTGCAGGTAGAGACCTCAGGTATGAAGCTGCAGGTAGAGACCTCAGGTATGATGAAGCTGCAGGTAGAGACCTCAGGTATGAAGCTGCAGGTAGAGACCTCAGGTATGATGAAGCTGCAGGTAGAGACCTCAGGTGTGATGAAGCTGCAGGTAGAGACCTCAGGTATGAAGCTGCAGGTAGAGACCTCAGGTATGATGAAGCTGCAGGTAGAGACCTCAGGTATGATGAAGCTGCAGGTAGAGACCTCAGGTATGATGAAGCTGCAGGTAGAGACCTCAGGTATGAAGCTGCAGGTAGAGACCTCAGGTGTGATGAAGCTGCAGGTAGAGACCTCAGGTATGAAGCTGCAGGTAGAGACCTCAGGTGTGATGAAGCTGCAGGTAGAGACCTCAGGTATGATGAAGCTGCAGGTAGAGACCTCAGGTATGATGAAGCTGCAGGTAGAGACCTCAGGTATGATGAAGCTGCAGGTAGAGACCTCAGGTGTGAAGCTGCAGGTAGAGACCTCAGGTGTGAAGCTGCAGGTAGAGACCTCAGGTGTGATGAAGCTGCAGGTAGAGACCTCAGGTGTGAAGCTGCAG
The DNA here is from genome assembly GCA_020745685.1 of Tautogolabrus adspersus. Classification (NCBI taxonomy): domain Eukaryota; kingdom Metazoa; phylum Chordata; class Actinopteri; order Labriformes; family Labridae; genus Tautogolabrus; species Tautogolabrus adspersus. Next base: position 33,831,882 of record CM036539.1, on the reverse strand, counting down.
GTAGAGACCTCAGGTATGATGAAGCTGCAGGTAGAGACCTCAGGTATGATGAAGCTGCAGGTAGAGACCTCAGGTATGAAGCTGCAGGTAGAGACCTCAGGTGTGATGAAGCTGCAGGTAGAGACCTCAGGTATGAAGCTGCAGGTAGAGACCTCAGGTATGATGAAGCTGCAGGTAGAGACCTCAGGTGTGATGAAGCTGCAGGTAGAGACCTCAGGTGTGATGAAGCTGCAGGTAGAGACCTCAGGTATGATGAAGCTGCAGGTAGAGACCTCAGGTATGAAGCTGCAGGTAGAGACCTCAGGTATGATGAAGCTGCAGGTAGAGACCTCAGGTATGAAGCTGCAGGTAGAGACCTCAGGTATGATGAAGCTGCAGGTAGAGACCTCAGGTATGAAGCTGCAGGTAGAGACCTCAGGTATGAAGTTGCAGGTAGAGACCTCAGGTATGATGATGCTGCAGGTAGAGACCTCAGGTGTGAAGCTGCAGGTAGAGACCTCAGGTATGATGAAGCTGCAGGTAGAGACCTCAGGTGTGATGAAGCTGCAGGTAGAGACCTCAGGTGTGATGAAGCTGCAGGTAGAGACCTCAGGTGTGATGAAGCTGCAGGTAGAGACCTCAGGTATGAAGTGCGCATCATCCGCTCTGCAGAGAAGGTGATTGGCTGCAATCTTCCATCTCTCCACGACCTGTACACCGCCAGGACCCTGAGGCGTGCAGGTAAGATTGTGGCCGACCCCTCTCACCCGGCACATGGACTGTTTGAGACTCTCCCCTCTGGCAAGAGGCTGCGGTCCTTCAGGACCAAAACCTCTCTCCACAAGACAGTTTCTTCCCCTCTGCTGTCAGCCTCATGAACAATGTCCCTGCCCCCCCCCTCCTCCCACATAACACAGACTCTCATCAGCCCCACAGTCAGAAAACATCACAGTGATGTGAAGGCTGGAACTGTTTTTATGAGTTACATTAATGCTCACTGGACTTATTCTTTATATTTGACATTTTTTAAATTGTATGTTAACTGTTCTTGCACCAATGCACCAAGACAAATTCCTTGTATGTGCAAATGTACTTGGCAATAAACACGATTCTGATTCTGATTCTGATTCTGATCTGTATCAATGATATCAGAGAGGTTTAAGCCTTTGGAGATAACTAGGTCCAAATGTGTCGAAGTACTTACATGTTTAGAGTCAGTTACCATGGTTACCAGGTTAAAGAGCGCCAGCTTCGTAAAATCTCTGACTTCAGATTCAACAGACCAGACATCCCTCTGATCTTTCTTCATGGTACACCTCTGTGAATAATAATAATGAGAGTTAAAGTGTGTGTGTGTGTGTGTGTGTGTGTGTGTGTGTGTGTAGCGTGTGACTGTGACCCTAGGGGGATCTCTCAGCCTCAGTGTCACAAAGGAAGCGGTCACTGCATGTGTGTCAAAGGCGTTTCAGGTCCTCGCTGCGACATCTGTGCCCGTGGTTTCTCTGGAACTTTCCCCGACTGTCAGCGCTGCCACCAGTGCTTCTCTGAGTGGGATCAGGTCATTGGTCAGTTGACCAATCAGACTCACCGCCTCGTCAACAAGGTCAATGCCATCAAAGCTAGCGGCGTCAGTGGTCCGTACAGGAAGTCAATCGACAGCATGGAGAGGAGCATAACCGACATCCGACTCCTCCTGAATCAGAACCCCGCCTCACAGCCGCTGACTGAGATTCAGGAGCTGCTGCAGCAGACCAGGTGACGTCAATCAATCCATCAATCAATCCATTCATCAATCAATCCATTAATGAATCAATTCATCAATCAATTCATCAATCTATCAATCAGTAATCCATCAATCAATCCATCAATTCATCAATCCATTCATCAATCAATCCATTCATCAATCAATCCATCAATCAATCCATTCATCAATCAATCCATCAATCCATTCATCAATCAATCCATTCATCAATCAATTCATCAATCAATTCATCAATCTATCAATCAGTAATTCATCAATCAATCCATCAATCAATCCATTCATCAATCAATCCATCAATCAATCAATCAATCCATCAATCCATCAATCAATTCATCAATCAATTCATCAATCAATCCATCAATCAATCCATTCATCAATCAATCCATCAATCAATCCATTCATCAATCAATCCATCAATCAATCAATCCATCAATCCATCCATCAATCTTTATTTGTATAGCATCAATTCATAACAAGTGTTATCTCAAGACGCTTTACAAAAAGCAGGTAAAGACCTTACTCTTTGTCTATTAATATTACAAAGAGCAGGTAAAGGACCTTACTCTGTGTCTATTAATATTATAAAGAGCAGGTAAAAAGACCATGCTCATTGTTATGTTACAAAAAGCAGGTCAAAGACCTTACTTATTGCTATATTACAAGGACCCAGCTTAATCCATCATGAGCACTTTTAGCAAAGCAGCAAAAGATACATTGGTGAGAAAAAACTTCCTTATTAAAAGGTAGAAATCTTTGGCAGTGATCCCCGGCTCATGACGAAACAGCCTTCACAGCCTAGACTGCGCCGGGCTTGGACGGGATAGGGGGAGATGGGATAAGATGCAGGAAGAGGGATAGGGAACAAGGGAAAAAGGGGGGGGGGGGGGGGGGGTGTTGTTCAGGTGGGCCGTCCACCTACGATCCCGAAGGGAGGGGGGGAGGGTTGTTTTGGCAGGCCGTCCACCGACGATCCCGTGGAGCCTAAGAGGGCTCAGCAGGAGCAACAATCCCAAGGAACCTAAGAGAGCTCAGGAGCTGCCAGAAGAAGATGTGGTTAGTAACTGGGATTTACAGGTAGTGACATGCAGTGATGTCATATGAATGCAGAGAGAGAGAGAGAGCAGGGGATAAGAGCTCAAGGTGCCAGTTCCCCCGGTAGTCTGGGCCTATAGCAGCATAACTATGAGCTGGTCTGTACCTGTGCCAGCCCTAACTATAAGATTTATCAAAAAGAAAATTCTTAAGACCTCCCATAGTACATTTAGAGACCGTAGGTACCACGAGCAGGCCTGATAACTGAAGGCTCTACCTCCCATAGTACATTTAGAGACAGTAGGTACCACGAGCAGGCCTGATAACTGAAGGCTCTACCTCCCATAGTACATTTAGAGACTGTAGGCACCACGAGCAGGCCTGATAACTGAAGGCTCTACCTCCCATAGTACATTTAGAGACTGTAGGTACCACGAGCAGGCCTGATAACTGAAGGCTCTACCTCCCATAGTACATTTAGAGACAGTAGGTACCACGAGCAGGCCTGATAACTGAAGGCTCTACCCCCCATAGTACATTTAGAGACAGTAGGTACCACGAGCAGGCCTGATAACTGAAGGCTCTACCTCCCATAGTACATTTAGAGACTGTAGGTACCACGAGCAGGCCTGATAACTGAAGGCTCTACCTCCCATAGTACATTTAGAGACTGTAGGTACCACGAGCAGGCCTGATAACTGAAGGCTCTACCTCCCATAGTACATTTAGAGACTGTAGGTACCACGAGCAGGCCTGATAACTGAAGGCTCTACCCCCCCATAGTACATTTAGAGACTGTAGGTACCACGAGCAGGCCTGATAACTGAAGGCTCTACCTCCCATAGTACATTTAGAGACTGTAGGTACCACGAGCAGGCCTGATAACTGAAGGCTCTACCCCCCCCATAGTACATTTAGAGACTGTAGGTACCACGAGCAGGCCTGATAACTGAAGGCTCTACCTCCCATAGTACATTTAGAGACTGTAGGTACCACGAGCAGGCCTGATAACTGAAGGCTCTACCCCCCCATAGTACATTTAGAGACTGTAGGTACCACGAGCAGGCCTGATAACTGAAGGCTCTACCTCCCATAGTACATTTAGAGACTGTAGGTACCACGAGCAGGTCTGATAACTGAAGGCTCTACCTCCCATAGTACATTTAGAGACTGTAGGTACCACGAGCAGGCCTGATAACCGAAGGCTCTACCTCCCATAGTACATTTAGAGACTGTAGGTACCACGAGCAGGCCTGATGACTGAAGGCTCTACCTCCCATAGTACATTTAGAGACTGTAGGTACCACGAGCAGGCCTGATAACTGAAGGCTCTACCTCCCGTAGTACATTTAGAGACTGTAGGTACCACGAGCAGGTCTGATAACTGAAGGCTCTACCTCCCGTAGTACATTTAGAGACTGTAGGTACCACGAGCAGGCCTGATAACTGAAGGCTCTACCTCCCATAGTACATTTAGAAACTGTAGGTACCACGAGCAGGCCTGATAACTGAAGGCTCTACCTCCCGTAGTACATTTAGAGACTGTAGGTACCACGAGCAGGCCTGATAACTGAAGGCTCTACCTCCCGTAGTACATTTAGAGACTGTAGGTACCACGAGCAGGCCTGATAACTGAAGGCTCTACCTCCCATAGTACATTTAGAGACTGTAGGTACCACGAGCAGGTCTGATAACTGAAGGCTCTACCTCCCATAGTACATTTAGAGACTGTAGGTACCACGAGCAGGCCTGATAACTGAAGGCTCTACCTCCCATAGTACATTTAGAGACAGTAGGTACCACGAGCAGGCCTGATAACTGAAGGCTCTACCTCCCATAGTACATTTAGAGACTGTAGGTACCACGAGCAGGCCTGATAACTGAGGGCTCTACCTCCCATAGTACATTTAGAGACTGTAGGTACCACGAGCAGGTCTGATAACTGAAGGCTCTACCTCCCATAGTACATTTAGAGACTGTAGGTACCACGAGCAGGCCTGATAACTGAAGGCTCTACCTCCCATAGTACATTTAGAGACTGTAGGTACCACGAGCAGGCCTGATAACTGAAGGCTCTACCTCCCATAGTACATTTAGAGACTGTAGGTACCACAAGCAGGCCTGATAACTGAAGGCTCTACCCCCCCATAGTACATTTAGAGACTGTAGGTACCACGAGCAGGCCTGATAACTGAAGGCTCTACCTCCCATAGTACATTTAGAGACTGTAGGTACCACGAGCAGGCCTGATAACTGAAGGCTCTACCCCCCCATAGTACATTTAGAGACTGTAGGTACCACGAGCAGGCCTGATAACTGAAGGCTCTACCTCCCATAGTACATTTAGAGACTGTAGGTACCACGAGCAGGCCTGATAACTGAAGGCTCTACCCCCCCATAGTACATTTAGAGACTGTAGGTACCATGAGCAGGCCTGATAACTGAAGGCTCTATCCCCCATAGTACATTTAGAGACTGTAGGTACCACGAGCAGGCCTGATAACTGAAGGCTCTACCTCCCATAGTACATTTAGAGACTGTAGGTACCACGAGCAGGCCTGATAACCGAAGGCTCTACCTCCCATAGTACATTTAGAGACTGTAGGTACCACGAGCAGGCCTGATGACTGAAGGCTCTACCTCCCATAGTACATTTAGAGACTGTAGGTACCACGAGCAGGCCTGATAACTGAAGGCTCTACCTCCCGTAGTACATTTAGAGACTGTAGGTACCACGAGCAGGCCTGATAACTGAAGGCTCTACCTCCCATAGTACATTTAGAGACTGTAGGTACCACGAGCAGGTCTGATAACTGAAGGCTCTACCTCCCATAGTACATTTAGAGACTGTAGGTACCACGAGCAGGCCTGATAACTGAAGGCTCTACCTCCCATAGTACATTTAGAGACTGTAGGTACCACGAGCAGGCCTGATAACTGAAGGCTCTACCCCCCCATAGTACATTTAGAGACTGTAGGTACCACGAGCAGGCCTGATAACTGAAGGCTCTACCTCCCATAGTACATTTAGAGACTGTAGGTACCACAAGCAGGCCTGATAACTGAAGGCTCTACCCCCCCATAGTACATTTAGAGACTGTAGGTACCACGAGCAGGCCTGATAACTGAAGGCTCTACCTCCCATAGTACATTTAGAGACTGTAGGTACCACGAGCAGGCCTGATAACTGAAGGCTCTACCCCCCCATAGTACATTTAGAGACTGTAGGTACCACGAGCAGGCCTGATAACCGAAGGCTCTACCTCCCATAGTACATTTAGAGACTGTAGGTACCACGAGCAGGCCTGATGACTGAAGGCTCTACCTCCCATAGTACATTTAGAGACTGTAGGTACCACGAGCAGGTCTGATAACTGAAGGCTCTACCTCCCGTAGTACATTTAGAGACCCTAGGTACCACGAGCAGGCCTGATAACTGAAGGCTCTACCTCCCATAGTACATTTAGAGACTGTAGGTACCACGAGCAGGCCTGATAACTGAAGGCTCTCCCCCCCCATAGTACATTTAGAGACTGTAGGTACCACGAGCAGGCCTGATAACTGAAGGCTCTACCTCCCATAGTACATTTAGAGACTGTAGGTACCACAAGCAGGCCTGATAACTGAAGGCTCTACCCCCCCATAGTACATTTAGAGACTGTAGGTACCACGAGCAGGCCTGATAACTGAAGGCTCTACCTCCCATAGTACATTTAGAGACTGTAGGTACCACGAGCAGGCCTGATAACTGAAGGCTCTACCTCCCATAGTACATTTAGAGACCGTAGGTGCCACGAGCAGGTCTGATAACTGAAGGCTCTACCTCCCGTAGTACATTTAGAGACCGTAGGTACCACGAGCAGGCCTGATAACTGAAGGCTCTACCTCCCGTAGTACATTTAGAGACTGTAGGTACCACGAGCAGGTCTGATAACTGAAGGCTCTACCTCCCGTAGTACATTTAGAGACTGTAGGTACCACGAGCAGGCCTGATAACTGAAGGCTCTACCTCCCGTAGTACATTTAGAGACTGTAGGTACCACGAGCAGGCCTGATAACTGAAGGCTCTACCTCCCGTAGTACATTTAGAGACTGTAGGTACCACGAGCAGGCCTGATAACTGAAGGCTCTACCTCCCATAGTACATTTAGAGACAGTAGGTACCACGAGCAGGCCTGATAACTGAAGGCTCTACCTCCCATAGTACATTTAGAGACTGTAGGTACCACGAGCAGGCCTGATAACTGAGGGCTCTACCTCCCATAGTACATTTAGAGACTGTAGGTACCACGAGCAGGCCTGATAACTGAAGGCTCTACCTCCCATAGTACATTTAGAGACTGTAGGTACCACGAGCAGGCCTGATAACTGAAGGCTCTACCTCCCATAGTACATTTAGAGACTGTAGGTACCACGAGCAGGCCTGATAACTGAAGGCTCTACCTCCCATAGTACATTTAGAGACTGTAGGTACCACGAGCAGGCCTGCATTCTGGGAGCGTAATGTTCTCGACGGGTAGTACGGCACTATTAGCTCTTTAAGATAAGATGGTGCCTGACCATTTAGAGCTTTGTAAGTGAGAAGAAGGATTTTAAATTCTATTCTAGATTTTATAGGGAGCCAGTGCAGAGAAGCCAAAACAGGAGTAATGTGGTCCCTTTTCCTAGTTCTAGTCAGAACACGAGCTGCAGCATTTTGGACTAGTTGAAGAGTCTTTAGAGATTTACCAGAGCACCCTGATAAAAGAGAATTACAGTAATCCAACCTGGAGGTAACAAAGGCATGAACTAGTTTTTCTGCATGGTGACAGGATCTGCCTGATCTTAGAGATATTACGAAGGTGGAAATAAGCTGTCCTTGAAATGTGTTTTATGTGAGAGTTAAAGGACATATCTTGATCAAATAAAACTCCTAGATTCCTAACAGTGGTGCTAGATGCCACGCTGATGTCATTAAGGGCAGTTATATCATTAGAAAAAGTCTCTCTGAGGTTCTTAGGTCCAAGCACAATAACTTCAGTCTTGTCTGAGTTAAGCAACAAAAAGTTTCTGGTCATCCAAGTCCTAATGTCCTTAAGGCAAGCTTCTAGTGTACATAACTGATTGGTGTCATCTGGCTTCATTGATACGTATAGCTGAGTATCATCTGCATAACAATGAAAATGTATGGAGTGTTTCCTCATAATATTACCCAGAGGAAGCGTATATAATGTAAAGAGAATCGGTCCAAGCTCTGATCCTTGTGGCACTCCATGGCTGACTTTGGTGTGCATAGAGGACTCATCATGAACATGTACAAACTGAGATCTGTCTGATAAATAGGATGTAAACCAGCTTAAAGCAGTCCCTGTAATTCCAAGTAGTTGTTCTAGTCTCTGTAACAGGATTTGATGGTCAATCGTGTCCAAAGCAGCACTAAGATCTAACAGGACGAGCACAGAGAGAAGTCCCCTGTCTGAGGCTAGAAGAAGATCATTGGTTACTTTAACTAGAGCAGTCTCAGTGCTATGGTGGGCTCTAAATCCTGACTGAAACTCCTCAAATAAACTGTTGTCATGGAGACAGTCACACAACTGATTAGCTACCACTTTCTGCAGGATCTTTGAGATAAAAGGAAGGTTAGAGATAGGTCTATAGTTAGCTAGAGTTCCTGCATCAAGAGTAGGCTTTTTAAGAAGCGGTTTAATTACGGCTACTTTAAATGACTGTGGTACATAACCTGCCACTAAAGATATATTGATCATATCTAGTATAGAGCTGCTAACTAAAGGAAAGACTTCCTTAAACAGCTTAGTTGGGATCGGGTCTAAGAGACAGGTTGACGGTTTAGACAAAGAAATAACGAAAACAACTTTAATCTAGGATATAAACCTGTTTAAAAGCAGGTGAGATTAACATTAGTCCAGAGATTAAAGCCCCTGAGTTTAATGTAAACTGTTTGTGTCCCTTAGTGACCTGATTGGGGCCCTGAGCCAGATGTTGAACCACACTGAGCAGACTCTGGTCCAGTTGGAGGACTTGGACTTGACTGCAGAAGGCAAACTGGACTCTGTGATTTTGGACTCTCAGAAACTGGAGCGGACGGTTCAGGAGCTGCTGGATCAAGTGGAGTTCATCAAGAACTCTGACATCAGAGGTACCTCTCAAGTTTTTATGGGTGAAAAGATTTGAAGCCATTAACTTTTAATGACAGCAGTCTGTATAACAACTAAATCATTATTTGAACTATACATTGAACTAAACATCGGAACATTTCTTTTTCATGACAAGTGTTAGGGTAAGCGTTTGTCACTGTATCTTTGTGGGCTTCTGGAAGAACATTTCCTGAGCCTCTTGATATGCTTTTCAGGTAGTTGATGCGACATATTTTCCCACGCACGCTCTCTTTCCACTGGTTCAACGTTCAAGGTTGTCTTTATTATCCCTGCAAGAGGGCAATTTGTCTTGCAGTCAGCAGTAAAATAAATGCACACATATATACAGCCTTCAGTCAGCATACAACATAAAATGAACATTAAATAAATACAGTAGAAACACAGTTAGTTATTTAGAAAGGTAATGGCAGCAGGGACAAATGAGTTCCTCAGTCTCTTTGTCCTGCACGCTGGCAGGCTGAACCTGAAACTTCAAATCCTTGGACAGAGGATGACTTTGATCTCCCAAGATAGACTGAGCCTTTTTCAAACACTTCACTCTATATAAATGGGAGAGGTCAGAGAGGGTCGATCCTGTGATTCTGCCACACAGTTTAACAATGCTCTGCATGTTGTTGGGTTCTTGATGCTGAGTGACCCGTACCAGGTCACCATGCAGAAAGTTCAAACTGATTCAATGAAGCAAGAATCAAACATCTTCATAAAAGTGCTGTCAACATTAAAATTGCGAAGCTTCCTGAGAAAGTGCACACGCTGATGAGCTTTGTTTCAAACAGCATCAGTTTGGAGCTCGAAGGCGAGTTTGTCATCAATGATGGTCCCAAGATTCTTGTATTGATGCACAACCTCAACAGCCGGGTTATCTCTAAGAACAGGAGACATGACTGAGGGAGTTTTCATGAAGTCCACTTTCTAGGGAGAGTGCTCACCTGTGTGTGCGCACGTGTCTCTGTGTGTGTGTGTGTGTGTGCGCACGTGTCTCTGTGTGTGTGTGTGTGTGTGTGTGTGTGTGCGCACTTGTCTCTGTGTGTGTGTGTGTGTGTGCGCACGTGTCTCTGTGTGTGTGTGTGTGTGTGCGCACATGTCTCTGTGTGTGTGTGTGTGTGTGTGTGTGTGCACGTGTCTCTGTGTGTGTGTGTGTGTGTGTGTGCGCACGTGTCTGTGTGTGTGTGTGTGTGTGTGTGTGTGCGCACGTGTCTGTGTGTGTGTGTGTGTGCGCACATGTCTCTGTGTGTGTGTGTGTGTGTGTGTGCGCACGTGTCTCTGTGTGTGTGTGTGTGTGTGCGCACGTGTCTCTGTGTGTGTGTGCGCGCACATGTCTGTGTGTGTGTGTGTGTGCGCACATGTCTCTGTGTGTGTGTGTGTGTGTGTGTGTGCGCACGTGTCTCTGTGTGTGTGCGCACATGTCTCTGTGTGTGTGTGTGTGTGTGTGTGTGTGCACGTGTCTCTGTGTGTGTGCGTGTGTGCGCGCACATGTCTCTGTGTGTGTGTGTGTGCGCATGTCTCTGTGTGTGTGTGTGTGTGTGTGCGCACATGTCTCTGTGTGTGTGTGTGTGTGCGCACATGTCTCTGTGTGTGTGCGCACATGTCTCTGTGTGTGTGTGTGTGTGCACGTGTCTCTGTGTGTGTGTGTGTGTGTGCGCACATGTCTCTGTGTGTGTGTGTGTGTGTGTGTGTGTGCACGTGTCTCTGTGTGTGTGTGTGTGTGTGTGTGCGCACGTGTCTGTGTGTGTGTGTGTGTGTGTGTGTGCGCACGTGTCTGTGTGTGTGTGTGTGTGTGCGCACATGTCTCTGTGTGTGTGTGTGTGTGTGTGTGCGCACGTGTCTCTGTGTGTGTGTGTGTGTGTGCGCACGTGTCTCTGTGTGTGTGTGCGCGCACATGTCTGTGTGTGTGTGTGTGTGCGCACATGTCTCTGTGTGTGTGTGTGTGTGTGTGTGTGCGCACGTGTCTCTGTGTGTGTGCGCACATGTCTCTGTGTGTGTGTGTGTGCGCATGTCTCTGTGTGTGTGTGTGTGCGCATGTCTCTGTGTGTGTGTGTGTGTGTGTGCGCACATGTCTCTGTGTGTGTGTGTGTGTGCGCACATGTCTCTGTGTGTGTGCGCACATGTCTCTGTGTGTGTGTGTGTGCGCACGTGTCTCTGTGTGTGTGCGCACATGTCTCTGTGTGTGTGTGTGTGTGTGTGTGTGTGCACGTGTCTCTGTGTGTGTGCGTGTGTGTGCACGTGTCTCTGTGTGTGTGCGTGTGTGCGCGCACATGTCTCTGTGTGTGTGTGTGCACATGTCTCTGTGTGTGTCTGTGTGTGTGTGCGCACATGTCTCTGTGTGTGTGTGTGTGTGCACACATGTCTCTGTGTGTGTGTGTGTGTGTGTGTGTGTGTGTGTGTGCGCACATGTCTCTGTGTGTGTGTGTGTGCACGTGTCTCTGTGTGTGCGTGTGTGCGCATGTCTCTGTGTGTGTGTGTGCGCACATGTCTCTGTGTGTGTGTGTGCGCACATGTCTCTGTGTGTGTGTGTGCGCACATGTCTCTGTGTGTGTGTGTGCACATGTCTCTGTGTGTGTCTGTGTGTGCGAACGTGTCTGTGTGTGTGTGTGTGTGCGCACATGTCTCTGTGTGTGTGTGTGTGCGCACATGTCTCTGTGTGTGTGTGTGCACATGTCTCTGTGTGTGTGTGTGCGCACATGTCTCTGTGTGTGTGTGTGCACATGTCTCTGTGTGTGTGTGTGTGTGCGAACGTGTCTGTGTGTGTGTGTGTGCGCACATGTCTCTGTGTGTGTGTGTGCGCACATGTCTCTGTGTGTGTGTGTGCACATGTCTCTGTGTGTGTGTGTGCGCACATGTCTCTGTGTGTGTGTGTGCACATGTCTCTGTGTGTGTCTGTGTGTGCGAACGTGTCTGTGTGTGTGTGTGTGCGCACATGTCTCTGTGTGTGTGCGCGCACATGTCTCTGTGTGTGTGTGTGCGCACATGTCTCTGTGTGTGTGTGTGCGCACATGTCTCTGTGTGTGTGTGTGCGCACATGTCTCTGTGTGTGTGTGTGCACATGTCTCTGTGTGTGTGTGTGCGCACATGTCTCTGTGTGTGTGTGTGCGCACATGTCTCTGTGTGTGTGTGTGCGCACATGTCTCTGTGTGTGTGTGCGCACATGTCTCTGTGTGTGTGTGTGCGCACATGTCTCTGTGTGTGTGTGTGCACATGTCTCTGTGTGTGTGTGTGTGTGCGAACGTGTCTGTGTGTGTGTGTGTGCGCACATGTCTCTGTGTGTGTGCGCGCACATGTCTCTGTGTGTGTGTGTGCGCACATGTCTCTGTGTGTGTGTGTGCACATGTCTCTGTGTGTGTCTGTGTGTGCGAACGTGTCTGTGTGTGTGTGTGTGCGCACATGTCTCTGTGTGTGTGTGTGTGCGCACATGTCTCTGTGTGTGTGTGTGTGCGCACATGTCTCTGTGTGTGTGTGTGCACATGTCTCTGTGTGTGTGTGTGCGCACATGTCTCTGTGTGTGTGTGTGCACATGTCTCTGTGTGTGTCTGTGTGTGCGAACGTGTCTGTGTGTGTGTGTGTGCGCACATGTCTCTGTGTGTGTGTGTGTGCGCACATGTCTCTGTGTGTGTGTGTGCACATGTCTCTGTGTGTGTGTGTGCGCACATGTCTCTGTGTGTGTGTGTGCACATGTCTCTGTGTGTGTCTGTGTGTGCGAACGTGTCTGTGTGTGTGTGTGTGCGCACATGTCTCTGTGTGTGTGTGTGTGCGCACATGTCTCTGTGTGTGTGTGTGTGCACATGTCTCTGTGTGTGTGTGCGCACATGTCTCTGTGTGTGTGTGCGCGCACATGTCTCTGTGTGTGTGTGTGTGCGCACGTGTCTCTGTGTGTGTGTGTGCGCACGTGTCTCTGTGTGTGTGTGCACATGTCTCTGTGTGTGTGTGTGCACATGTCTCTGTGTGTGTCTGTGTGTGCGCACGTGTCTCTGTGTGTGTGTGTGCGCACGTGTCTCTGTGTGTGTGTGTGTGCACATGTCTCTGTGTGTGTGTGTGCACATGTCTCTGTGTGTGTCTGTGTGTGCGAACGTGTCTGTGTGTGTGTGTGTGCGCACATGTCTCTGTGTGTGTGTGTGTGCGCACATGTCTCTGTGTGTGTGTGCACATGTCTCTGTGTGTGTGTGTGCGTACGTGTCTTTGTGTGTGTGTGTGTGCGCACGTTTCTCTGTGTGTGTATGTGTGCGCACGTGTCTTTGTGTGTGTGTGTGTGCGCACGTGTCTCTGTGTGTGTGTGTGTGCGCACGTTTCTGTGTGTGTGTGTGTGTGTGTGCGCACGTTTCTCTGTGTGTGTATGTGTGCGCACGTGTCTTTGTGTGTGTGTGTGTGCGCACGTGTCTCTGTGTGTGTGTGTGCGCACGTGTCTGTGTGTGTGTGTGTGCGCACGTGTCTCTGTGTGTGTGTGTGCATCGGGGCGGAACATGCCTTGGTGTAACTAAGATGAATGTTTAGGTACAGACCTGGTCTGTAGGAAAGGGCTCCTCAAATGACTTCTGTTGTGATCTATAAAGAAAATAAAATTAAACAAAATTAACTTGAGCTTCAAGGGGGGGCGGGGGGGCCGTTGAGGGGGTGGGGCGCGCCCCTAATATAATGGTAGGGGAAACACTGATATTTATATTCATATTGAATCACTGCTGGAACTGTTTGTTTCTTCACAACATGCTTTGTACTACTTAAACCAAGCCTTTTTAACTGAGGAGCTTTCAGCTGATTGGTACTTTCTGCCTGTTGCCAGGGGCGACAGACAGTGTCACTAAGTACTTCCTGCAGTCTCAGGCAGCAGAAGCCCGCGCAAACGCCTCCTCCATGGACACCGGAAGCCCTGTGGAAACTTCGAGCTCTCTACGGCAGCTCACAGAGGACAAACTGAACCAAACCAGAGAGGAGTTTCTGAAGAGACACTCGGAACATGCTCAGAGACTGGACGACCTCGCAGGAAAGCTGCAGACTCTGGACCTATCAGAGCTCAGCCACAAGGTGACACAGCGCTGGAGACACTACAGCTCTGGTTAACTAGTTAAAGCTCTAAACTGTTAAGAACTCTAGTCAACTTGTTACAGCTTTAGTTCATTAGTTAACTGGTTATAACTCTAGTTCATCAATCAATCAATCTTTATTTGTATTACGCCATTCATAACAAATGTAATGTCAAGAAACTAAAGTGGTTGTAACTCTAGTTGACTGGTTATAACTCTTTAAACCATCATCACTGTAACCAAACACCCCCCATCTCTGCTGCCCTCTGCTGGCTGGATAGTTTGATGGACTGCAAGGCCAAACATGAGGTCATGACATTGAGTCAGCTTTAAACTTCTTCAGGTCACAGAAAGCGTCTTTATTTGTTGGTCTGTCTTCATTCTTCCAGACCTGCGGTAGTCCATCATCAGGTCAGGAGTCATGTGGCTTCTCCTCTTGTGGAGGTCTGGGCTGTGTGGACTCAGAGGGTCGGACCAGGTGTGGAGGTGAATTATGTGACGGCGTGGTGACGACGGCCAGCAGAGCCTGGATAAAGGCCCAGGACTCCGAACAGAAGATCCTCGGTGCCATGGAGGAAGTGGAAATACTCTCCAAGATGGTGAGTGTGACAGTCCTGATCCAGCTGAATTCTGTTCAGGTGTACTGAAGCGGATCCTCTCACCTGTGTTTTCTTCTCAGGTGTCAGAAGCCAAAGTGAAAGCAGACGAAGCTAAGCTGAGCGCCCAGGACGTCCTGATGAAGACCAACAGGACCAAACAGAGAGTGGACCAGAGCAATGAGGAGCTGAGAGGCCTCATCAGAGAGATCCGAGACTTCCTCACACGTAGGTCACTTCCTGTTTCATATGACCACATATCTAAACTACTTCCTGTGAGGTACGACCTGCTCAGGTACCTACGGTCACAGTGACTCCTGCAGCTTGTTAATAGCAGTTCTTGATATCTGTGTGTTTTTCTTACTTAATGAATCAAACCTTTATTGCCCCTAGGGGAACTTGTCTTGCACCGAGAGCATAAAACACAATACAAACCAACATTTACAGGACAGCACAAAAAACACATAAAAACACAGTAAAGCATCACGTGAGTAAAAGAGGGATTTCAGCAGCAAGTTAAATAAAGTGCAGAGTGCCTGCTGTTTAATCAAAGCTTATTAAGCAGCTGAATGCTGCGTGGTAAGAAGGATGTGATGCCTCTTTTAGTCCTCATCCTGGGCATTCTGAACCTGCGCCCTGAGGTCAAGAGTTCATACTCCCACCAAAGGGGGTGCAGAGGGTCAGCTGTGCTCTTGATGGCTAAATTCAGTGTGTACCGGTCTGTCAGGTGAGAAATGCTGCACATTTGCTTCCCAGTTATCTTGCTGCCTAGTTTAACAACCTCGTCCAGTTTGTTCTTATTTTGTACGGACAATGCTCCTCCCCAACACTGAAGGTCAACACACTTTCAATCAAACTCTTGTAAAATAGTTTCAGCATGGTGCTGTCAACATTCAAATGTTGAAGTTTCCTCAAAAAATAGAGGCGCTGTTGAGCCTTTGCACATCTTGCGTTTGTGTTGGCGTTCCATATGTCAGTTTGTGGTCAGTTATTGTGCCAAGGTACTTATACTCCTGTACAATTTCAATTTCTGTGTCCTTCATATATACAGGGGAGAGAGATGACTGTCTTCTAAAATCAATGATCATTTCTTTAGTTTTCTTTGTATTTAAATCAATGAGTTATCAGAGCACCAGTTGTAAACGTTGTCTATCTCAGCTCTGTAATTGGTCTCATTGTCTCATCAGAGCAACATCATCTGCAAATGATTCACAGTTCTCCTGATGACTTGTACAGTCATTGGTACATAAAGTGAACAACAGAGGTGAGAGGACGCACCCTGGTGGTACTCCAGTGTGAGTGCTGAAGAGTTTTTCCCATGAATGGTAACAAACTGTTGCCTTTCAGAAAGGAAGTTATGAATCCACCTGATGAGGGTGTGGTTAACTCCCATACTACACAGCTTCACAGCCAATAGTTCTGCTTGAATAGTGTTCAAAATCAGCAAACAGTATACGCACGTAGGATGATGGTATTTCCAAGTGTTGATACACTTGGTTAAGAAATGCAGCTGTTGCATGTTCAACACCTCTCTTTGCTCGGTATGCAAACTGTAAGGGATCCATTTGACTGTTTGTTTCACACCTGAAGTGAGATAAAACGCTCAAAACATTTCATACCAACTGATGTCAGAGCAATGGGTCTGAAATCGTTCAGTTCAGAGGGGCTTGTCTTTTTTGGTAATGGGATCATTTGAGATATTTTCCATGATTTGGGAATTCATTGTAAATGTAATGAAGCTTGAAGAAGTGTTGTGAACACAGGCCCTAACTGCTTACAGCATGTTTGAAGGTTATTACCTTCCAGCCCATCAGGGCCGATGGATTTCCTCACATTTATCTTGGAGAAGACAAACTGCACTTCCTCAGTTGTTACCTTAATAGAAGTGCCATCTTTTCTCCAGTCGACCTCAGGCTCCAATGGGGATTGACTATCAGTCTCATATCGTGCAAAGAAATGTTTATGTCAAACATTCATATACAAATTCAATTGTATGTGAAGCGTTATTCTGCTGAGATTTCAGGCCAACCATTGTTTTAATTCCGCACCAAGCCTCCCTTCCTTTATTGTCTGTAAGTAGTTTAGCTTGTAGCTCCTTTTTGCTTCGTTCATTTTCATTTGTATATCTCTTTGTATTAGTTTCCCTTTATGTCTGTCATTTATTTTAAAAGCTTTTTCATCTCAGCAGTAACCCAGGGTTTGGTGTTTGCATATATTTTGGTTTGTTTTGTAGGGATCACATTGTCTACACAGAAATGTAAGATGTTACTGCATCAGTATGCTCATTTATATCTGTGCATTCAAACACTTCCCAGTCGGTACATTCCAAGCAGCCTTGTAAAGCAAGCACGCTGTCGTCATCCCACACTTTCACACATCTTGATTTTGGTTTTCCAGTTTGAAGTTGTTGTCTGTATGATGGTAGCAGGAACACAGTATCATGGTCAGATGCACCTGTCGGTGACTTCCTGGTTGCCTTGTAGCCTGCTTTCATATTTCCATAGCAGAGATCGATGTTTTTTGTTCCTCTGGTGTGGCTTTTAACATGTTGCTGGTAATGTGGTAACACTGAAGTTAACAAACAGCCATTAAAGTCACCCAATATCATTTTTGGTGCATCGGTAGAGATTGCTTCCAGATTCTGAACATGCTGGTAAATTGTCTCACTGGCCGACTTGTAGTTTGCATCTGGGGGGATATAAACCAATGTCACGAAAATCTGTCCAAATTCCCGCGGTAAATACGTTAGCCTGAGTGAAACTGAGAGGAGCTCAATGTCAGCTGTGTTCACTGCATGCCTCACGATGTGGTTTTTGCACCATTTGCTGTTTACGTATAAGCACACGCCCCCTCCAATTGTCTTCCTCGTAGCCTGTTGATCTCTGTCCAAGCGTATCGGTGTTCCGAATCCCGGAAGTGAAAGACTGTTGTTATCGACTGAAGCGTTCAGCCACGTCTCAGAAAGCATAAAAGACAACTGTCTCTGTACTCATACAGATGTTGCACAGAGGCATGAAGTTCGTCGATCTTATTTCTCAGACATCTTACATTGGATAGGATTATTGTTGGGAGCGGAGGTTTTGACCCCCTTACCCTAATGCGATGCTGGATTCCCCCCCTTGCACCCCGGCTTCTAGCGCGTGTTGGAGGCCGGGATTGCTCCGCCGTCCGCAGGCATTCAACCGGGAAGTCAGGTGTCGGCATCCAGGGCTGACAGGGCGCTCGCTGAGCCAGGTGGAGGAGCTCCTCCCTCCCGTAGGTAATGAATGACTGTCCGCTTAGTAAAAGTTTAAAAATAATCCATAAAAACAGCAGCAATGGTCCTGATGATGGCAGACATCCTCAGTCACCACGCTGATGCCTCGTTAAAAATACATTGAGACAGACGAAAAAGGTTAAAAACAAGCACTTACAATCAGACAAACACGGAGCTCTCGTTAGCGTGTCAGCCACAGAGCAGCGCTACATTTGCTTAAATCTTAATCCTCACCTTCATGAGTTCAACTCAAATCAAACAAGTAGTTCTGCACAGCACTTCAAGTGAGGTGAAGAACTTTATGTAAAAATAATGTTAACAGTTAGCCGGGGCACAAGACCTGCCTGTTGCCGGCGGAGCTGGGTCAGACTGGTGGTGTCGGTGCTGTCACTGTTTGTCTATGGACTCAGACAGAGAGTCCGTTTGCTGCCAGGAGTTTCTAAGATGCCAATTCCTTCTGAAATCTCTGAATCAGTTGAGAAAACGTCCGTATGTGTTGTAGACAGACTGTAAATACACCGTAGCTTCAGTGGGAGTGGCCTGTGGTGCTGAGCATTCTGGGAGTTGTTGTCTTTCATCCACATGAGCCAAAAAGACACTTTCTGCCTTTTCTCGGTCAAGAAGGCACCAACTTCAAAATGTATTTCACATTTCTACTACATATATGACCCAATGTCAATACAGATTCATGTTTCAACGGGTGAAGTATCCCTTTAAGGACCTAGGCATGATCCCTGCAGGACTCCAGTGACTGATTAACAGTCAGAGGTTTTCATTAACATGAAGAGTTTCTCTGAATCACACTCTGCACTCAGTAAAATCATATTATAGATCACAGAGTTTTGAAAGGTCACATCATCACTCACTCTGTTTGTGTTTCAGAGGACGCTGCAGACCTGGAGAGCATCGAGCTGGTGGCTAACCAGGTTCTGGCCATGCAGATGCCAACCACTCCAGCTCAGATGAAGAACCTGACCAATGAGATTCGAAAGAAGGTGGGAGAACTGGGACACGTGGAGACCATCCTCCAGCAGAGTGCTGATGACATCCAGAGAGCTGAGAATCTGCTGTACCAGGCCCGCCGAGCCAGGTGAGTCCTACCTGTCCAGAAGATTAGCTTCAGTCTGTAAAGAGTTAACTCTTTCGGCTGTCCTCTCAGGGGAGGAACATCTAAACCATGTGGACGAGGGTCTGTATTTAAGAAGGAGGGAGGGAGGGAGTCAGAGCGTTACCTGTCCAACATAATGAACTGATCACACGTGACTTCCTGTTTTCAGTGAGGAGGCGGCCAATGTCAAGGACTCTGCTGAGAAGGTGAGACGAGCTCTGGAAGAAGCAGAACAAGCCCAGACCGCCGCCAGCAGCGCCATCCAACAGGCCGCCGCCGACATCCAGAACACCAACAAACTGCTGTCTTCTGTCAGTACTGAGCAAGCTTCAAATGTCTACTTCACTGACATCATGTTATAATGAGTGTTACATGTCTACTTCACTGACATCACGTTATAGTGAGTGTTACATGTCTACTTCACTGACATCACGTTATAGTGAGTGTTACATGTCTACTTCACTGACATCACGTTATAGTGAGTGTTACATGTCTACTTCACTGACATCACGTTATAATGAGTGTTACATGTCTACTTCACTGACATCACGTTATAGTGAGTGTTACATGTCTACTTCACTGACATCACGTTATAATGAGTGTTACATGTCTACTTCACTGACATCACGTTATAATGAGTGTTACATGTCTACTTCACTGACATCACGTTATAGTGAGTGTTACATGTCTACTTCACTGACATCACGTTATAGTGAGTGTTACATGTCTACTTCACTGACATCACGTTATAGTGAGTGTTACATGTCTACTTCACTGACATCACGTTATAATGAGTGTTACATGTCTACTTCACTGACATCACGTTATAATGAGTGTTACATGTCTACTTCACTGACATCACGTTATAGTGAGTGTTACATGTCTACTTCACTGACATCACGTTATAATGAGTGTTACATGTCTACTTCACTGACATCACGTTATAATGAGTGTTACATGTCTACTTCACTGACATCACGTTATAGTGAGTGTTACATGTCTACTTCACTGACATCACGTTATAGTGAGTGTTACATGTCTACTTCACTGACATCACGTTATAGTGAGTGTTACATGTCTACTTCACTGACATCACGTTATAATGAGTGTTACATGTCTACTTCACTGACATCACGTTATAGTGAGTGTTACATGTCTACTTCACTGACATCACGTTATAATGAGTGTTACATGTCTACTTCACTGACATCACGTTATAGTGAGTGTTACATGTCTACTTCACTGACATCACGTTATAATGAGTGTTACATGTCTACTTCACTGACATCACGTTATAATGAGTGTTACATGTCTACTTCACTGACATCACGTTATAATGAGTGTTACATGTCTACTTCACTGACATCACGTTATAATGAGTGTTACATGTCTACTTCACTGACATCACGTTATAGTGAGTGTTACATGTCTACTTCACTGACATCACGTTATAATGAGTGTTACATGTCTACTTCACTGACATCACGTTATAATGAGTGTTACATGTCTACTTCACTGACATCACGTTATAGTGAGTGTTACATGTCTACTTCACTGACATCACGTTATAATGAGTGTTACATGTCTACTTCACTGACATCACGTTATAGTGAGTGTTACATGTCTACTTCACTGACATCACGTTATAGTGAGTGTTACATGTCTACTTCACTGACATCACGTTATAATGAGTGTTACATGTCTACTTCACTGACATCACGTTATAGTGAGTGTTACATGTCTACTTCACTGACATCACGTTATAGTGAGTGTTACATGTCTACTTCACTGACATCACGTTATAGTGAGTGTTACATGTCTACTTCACTGACATCACGTTATAGTGAGTGTTACATGTCTACTTCACTGACATCACGTTATAGTGAGTGTTACATGTCTACTTCACTGACATCACGTTATAATGAGTGTTACATGTCTACTTCACTGACATCACGTTATAGTGAGTGTTACATGTCTACTTCACTGACATCACGTTATAATGAGTGTTACATGTCTACTTCACTGACATCACGTTATAGTGAGTGTTACATGTCTACTTCACTGACATCACGTTATAATGAGTGTTACATGTCTACTTCACTGACATCACGTTATAGTGAGTGTTACATGTCTACTTCACTGACATCACGTTATAGTGAGTGTTACATGTCTACTTCACTTACATCACGTTATAGTGAGTGTTACATGTCTACTTCACTGACATCACGTTATAGTGAGTGTTACATGTCTACTTCACTGACATCACGTTATAATGAGTGTTACATGTCTACTTCACTGACATCACGTTATAGTGAGTGTTACATGTCTACTTCACTGACATCACGTTATAATGAGTGTTACATGTCTACTTCACTGACATCACGTTATAATGAGTGTTACATGTCTACTTCACTGACATCATGTTATAGTGAGTGTTACATGTCTACTTCACTGACATCACGTTATAATGAGTGTTACATGTCTACTTCACTGACATCACGTTATAATGAGTGTTACATGTCTACTTCACTGACATCACGTTATAGTGAGTGTTACATGTCTACTTCACTGACATCACGTTATAGTGAGTGTTACATGTCTACTTCACTGACATCACGTTATAATGAGTGTTACATGTCTACTTCACTGACATCACGTTATAATGAGTGTTACATGTCTACTTCACTGACATCACGTTATAGTGAGTGTTACATGTCTACTTCACTGACATCACGTTATAGTGAGTGTTACATGTCTACTTCACTGACATCACGTTATAGTGAGTGTTACATGTCTACTTCTCTGACATCACGTTATAGTGAGTGTTACATGTCTACTTCACTGACATCACGTTATAATGAGTGTTACATGTCTACTTCACTGACATCACGTTATAGTGAGTGTTACATGTCTACTTCACTGACATCACGTTATAGTGAGTGTTACATGTCTACTTCACTGACATCACGTTATAGTGAGTGTTACATGTCTACTTCACTGACATCACGTTATAATGAGTGTTACATGTCTACTTCACTGACATCACGTTATAATGAGTGTTACATGTCTACTTCACTGACATCACGTTATAATGAGTGTTACATGTCTACTTCACTGACATCACGTTATAATGAGTGTTACATGTCTACTTCACTGACATCACGTTATAGTGAGTGTTACATGTCTACTTCACTGACATCACGTTATAATGAGTGTTACATGTCTACTTCACTGACATCACGTTATAATGAGTGTTACATGTCTACTTCACTGACATCACGTTATAATGAGTGTTACATGTCTACTTCACTGACATCACGTTATAATGAGTGTTACATGTTTACTTCACTGACATCACGTTATAGTGAGTGTTACATGTCTACTTCACTGACATCACGTTATAATGAGTGTTACATGTTTACTTCACTGACATCACGTTATAGTGAGTGTTACATGTCTACTTCACTGACATCACGTTATAGTGAGTGTTACATGTCTACTTCACTGACATCACGTTATAGTGAGTGTTACATGTCTACTTCACTGACATCACGTTATAATGAGTGTTACATGTCTACTTCACTGACATCACGTTATAATGAGTGTTACATGTCTACTTCACTGACATCACGTTATAGTGAGTGTTACATGTCTACTTCACTGACATCACGTTATAATGAGTGTTACATGTTTACTTCACTGACATCACGTTATAATGAGTGTTACATGTCTACTTCACTGACATCACGTTATAGTGAGTGTTACATGTCTACTTCACTGACATCACGTTATAATGAGTGTTACATGTCTACTTCACTGACATCACGTTATAGTGAGTGTTACATGTCTACTTCACTGACATCACGTTATAATGAGTGTTACATGTCTACTTCACTGACATCACGTTATAATGAGTGTTACATGTCTACTTCACTGACATCACGTTATAGTGAGTGTTACATGTCTACTTCACTGACATCACGTTATAGTGAGTGTTACATGTCTACTTCACTGACATCACGTTATAATGAGTGTTACATGTCTACTTCACTGACATCACGTTATAATGAGTGTTACATGTCTACTTCACTGACATCACGTTATAGTGAGTGTTACATGTCTACTTCACTGACATCACGTTATAGTGAGTGTTACATGTCTACTTCACTGACATCACGTTATAGTGAGTGTTACATGTCTACTTCTCTGACATCACGTTATAGTGAGTGTTACATGTCTACTTCACTGACATCACGTTATAGTGAGTGTTACATGTCTACTTCACTGACATCACGTTATAGTGAGTGTTACATGTCTACTTCACTGACATCACGTTATAGTGAGTGTTACATGTCTACTTCACTGACATCACGTTATAGTGAGTGTTACATGTCTACTTCACTGACATCACGTTATAATGAGTGTTACATGTCTACTTCACTGACATCACGTTATAATGAGTGTTACATGTCTACTTCTCTGACATCACGTTATAATGAGTGTTACATGTCTACTTCACTGACATCACGTTATAATGAGTGTTACATGTTTACTTCACTGACATCACGTTATAGTGAGTGTTACATGTCTACTTCACTGACATCACGTTATAGTGAGTGTTACATGTCTACTTCACTGACATCACGTTATAGTGAGTGTTACATGTCTACTTCACTGACATCACGTTATAATGAGTGTTACATGTCTACTTCACTGACATCACGTTATAATGAGTGTTACATGTCTACTTCACTGACATCACGTTATAGTGAGTGTTACATGTCTACTTCACTGACATCACGTTATAATGAGTGTTACATGTTTACTTCACTGACATCACGTTATAGTGAGTGTTACATGTCTACTTCACTGACATCACGTTATAATGAGTGTTACATGTCTACTTCACTGACATCACGTTATAATGAGTGTTACATGTCTACTTCACTGACATCACGTTATAGTGAGTGTTACATGTCTACTTCACTGACATCACGTTATAGTGAGTGTTACATGTCTACTTCACTGACATCACGTTATAATGAGTGTTACATGTCTACTTCACTGACATCACATTATAATGAGTGTTACATGTCTACTTCACTGACATCACGTTATAGTGAGTGTTACATGTCTACTTCACTGACATCACGTTATAATGAGTGTTACATGTCTACTTCTCTGACATCACGTTATAATGAGTGTTACATGTCTACTTCACTGACATCACGTTATAATGAGTGTTACATGTCTACTTCACTGACATCACGTTATAATGAGTGTTACATGTCTACTTCTCTGACATCACGTTATAGTGAGTGTTACATGTCTACTTCACTGACATCACGTTATAATGAGTGTTACATGTCTACTTCTCTGACATCACGTTATAGTGAGTGTTACATGTCTACTTCACTGACATCACGTTATAATGAGTGTTACATGTCTACTTCACTGACATCACGTTATAATGAGTGTTACATGTCTACTTCTCTGACATCACGTTATAGTGAGTGTTACATGTCTACTTCACTGACATCACGTTATAATGAGTGTTACATGTTTACTTCACTGACATCACGTTATAGTGAGTGTTACATGTCTACTTCACTGACATCACGTTATAATGAGTGTTACATGTCTACTTCTCTGACATCACGTTATAGTGAGTGTTACATGTCTACTTCACTGACATCACGTTATAATGAGTGTTACATGTCTACTTCTCTGACATCACGTTATAGTGAGTGTTACATGTCTACTTCACTGACATCACGTTATAATGAGTGTTACATGTCTACTTCTCTGACATCACGTTATAGTGAGTGTTACATGTCTACTTCACTGACATCACGTTATAATGAGTGTTACATGTCTACTTCACTGACATCACGTTATAATGAGTGTTACATGTCTACTTCTCTGACATCACGTTATAGTGAGTGTTACATGTCTACTTCACTGACATCACGTTATAATGAGTGTTACATGTCTACTTCACTGACATCACGTTATAGTGAGTGTTACATGTCTACTTCACTGACATCACGTTATAATGAGTGTTACATGTCTACTTCACTTACATCACGTTATAATGAGTGTTACATGTCTACTTCACTGACATCACGTTATAGTGAGTGTTACATGTCTACTTCACTGACATCACGTTATAGTGAGTGTTACATGTCTACTTCTCTGACATCACGTTATAGTGAGTGTTACATGTCTACTTCTCTGACATCACGTTATAGTGAGTGTTACATGTCTACTTCTCTGACATCACGTTATAGTGAGTGTTACATGTCTACTTCACTTACATCACGTTATAGTGAGTGTTACATGTCTACTTCACTTACATCACGTTATAGTGAGTGTTACATGTCTACTTTACTGACATCACGTTATAATGAGTGTTACATGTCTACTTCACTGACATCACGTTATAATGAGTGTTACATGTCTACTTCACTGACATCACGTTATAGTGAGTGTTACATGTCTACTTCACTGACATCACGTTATAATGAGTGTTACATGTCTACTTCACTGACATCACGTTATAGTGAGTGTTACATGTCTACTTCACTGACATCACGTTATAATGAGTGTTACATGTCTACTTCACTTACATCACGTTATAGTGAGTGTTACATGTCTACTTTACTGACATCACGTTATAATGAGTGTTACATGTCTACTTCACTGACATCACGTTATAATGAGTGTTACATGTCTACTTCACTGACATCACGTTATAGTGAGTGTTACATGTCTACTTCACTGACATCACGTTATAATGAGTGTTACATGTCTACTTCACTGACATCACGTTATAGTGAGTGTTACATGTCTACTTCACTGACATCACGTTATAGTGAGTGTTACATGTCTACTTTACTGACATCACGTTATAGTGAGTGTTACATGTCTACTTCACTGACATCACGTTATAGTGAGTGTTACATGTCTACTTCACTGACATCACGTTATGAGTGTTACATGTCTACTTCACTGACATCACGTTATAATGAGTGTTACATGTCTACTTCACTGACATCACGTTATAATGAGTGTTACATGTTTACTTCACTGACATCACGTTATAGTGAGTGTTACATGTCTACTTCACTGACATCACGTTATAGTGAGTGTTACATGTCTACTTCACTGACATCACGTTATAATGAGTGTTACATGTCTACTTCACTGACATCACGTTATAATGAGTGTTACATGTCTACTTCTCTGACATCACGTTATAGTGAGTGTTACATGTCTACTTCACTGACATCACGTTATAATGAGTGTTACATGTTTACTTCACTGACATCACGTTATAATGAGTGTTACATGTCTACTTCTCTGACATCACGTTATAGTGAGTGTTACATGTCTACTTCTCTGACATCACGTTATAATGAGTGTTACATGTTTACTTCACTGACATCACGTTATAGTGAGTGTTACATGTCTACTTCACTGACATCACGTTATAGTGAGTGTTACATGTCTACTTCTCTGACATCACGTTATAGTGAGTGTTACATGTCTACTTCTCTGACATCACGTTATAGTGAGTGTTACATGTCTACTTTACTGACATCACGTTATAGTGAGTGTTACATGTCTACTTCTCTGACATCACGTTATAGTGAGTGTTACATGTCTACTTCACTGACATCACGTTATAGTGAGTGTTACATGTCTACTTCTCTGACATCACGTTATAGTGAGTGTTACATGTCTACTTCTCTGACATCACGTTATAATGAGTGTTACATGTCTACTTCACTGACATCACGTTATAGTGAGTGTTACATGTCTACTTCTCTGACATCACGTTATAGTGAGTGTCTACTTCTCTGACATCACGTTATAGTGAGTGTTACATGTCTACTTTACTGACATCACGTTATAGTGAGTGTTACATGTCTACTTCTCTGACATCACGTTATAATGAGTGTTACATGTCTACTTCACTGACATCACGTTATAGTGAGTGTTACATGTCTACTTCTCTGACATCACGTTATAGTGAGTGTCTACTTCTCTGACATCACGTTATAGTGAGTGTTACATGTCTACTTCACTGACATCACGTTATAGTGAGTGTTACATGTCTACTTCACTGACATCACGTTATAGTGAGTGTTACATGTCTACTTCACTGACATCACGTTATAGTGAGTGTTACATGTCTACTTCACTGACATCACGTTATAGTGAGTGTTACATGTCTACTTCACTGACATCACGTTATAGTGAGTGTTACATGTCTACTTCTCTGACATCACGTTATAGTGAGTGTCTACTTCACTGACATCACGTTATAGTGAGTGTTACATGTCTACTTCACTGACATCACGTTATAATGAGTGTTACATGTCTACTTCACTGACATCACGTTATAGTGAGTGTTACATGTCTACTTCACTGACATCACGTTATAGTGAGTGTTACATGTCTACTTCACTGACATCACGTTATAATGAGTGTTACATGTTTACTTCACTGACATCACGTTATAATGAGTGTTACATGTCTACTTCACTGACATCACGTTATAATGAGTGTTACATGTCTACTTCACTGACATCACGTTATAATGAGTGTTACATGTCTACTTCACTGACATCACGTTATAATGAGTGTTACATGTCTACTTCACTGACATCACGTTATAATGAGTGTTACATGTCTACTTCACTGACATCACGTTATAGTGAGTGTTACATGTCTACTTCACTGACATCACGTTATAGTGAGTGTCTACTTCTCTGACATCACGTTATAGTGAGTGTTACATGTCTACTTCACTGACATCACGTTATAGTGAGTGTTACATGTCTACTTCACTGACATCACGTTATAGTGAGTGTTACATGTCTACTTCACTGACATCACGTTATAATGAGTGTTACATGTCTACTTCACTGACATCACGTTATAATGAGTGTTACATGTCTACTTCACTGACATCACGTTATAATGAGTGTTACATGTCTACTTCACTGACATCACGTTATAATGAGTGTTACATGTCTACTTCACTGACATCACGTTATAATGAGTGTTACATGTCTACTTCACTGACATCACGTTATAGTGAGTGTTACATGTCTACTTCACTGACATCACATTATAATGAGTGTTACATGTTTACTTCACTGACATCACGTTATAGTGAGTGTTACATGTCTACTTCACTGACATCACGTTATAATGAGTGTTACATGTCTACTTCACTGACATCACGTTATAATGAGTGTTACATGTTTACTTCACTGACATCACGTTATAATGATTGTTACATGTCTACTTCACTGACATCACGTTATAATGAGTGTTACATGTCTACTTCACTGACATCACGTTATAGTGAGTGTCTACTTCTCTGACATCACGTTATAATGAGTGTTACATGTCTACTTCACTGACATCACGTTATAATGAGTGTTACATGTGTACTTCTCTGACATCACGTTATAGTGAGTGTTACATGTCTACTTCACTGACATCACGTTATAATGAGTGTTACATGTCTACTTCACTGACATCACGTTATAATGAGTGTTACATGTTTACTTCACTGACATCACGTTATAATAATTGTTACATGTCTACTTCACTGACATCACGTTATAATGAGTGTTACATGTCTACTTCACTGACATCACGTTATAGTGAGTGTCTACTTCTCTGACATCACGTTATAATGAGTGTTACATGTTTACTTCACTGACATCACGTTATAGTGAGTGTTACATGTTTACTTCACTGACATCACGTTATAATGAGTGTTACATGTCTACTTCACTGACATCACGTTATAGTGAGTGTTACATGTCTACTTCACTGACATCACGTTATAGTGAGTGTTACATGTCTACTTCACTGACATCACGTTATAATGAGTGTTACATGTTTACTTCACTGACATCACGTTATAGTGAGTGTTACATGTTTACTTCACTGACATCACGTTATAATGAGTGTTACATGTCTACTTCTCTGACATCACGTTATAGTGAGTGTTACATGTCTACTTCACTGACATCACGTTATAATGAGTGTTACATGTCTACTTCACTGACATCACGTTATAGTGAGTGTTACATGTCTACTTCACTGACATCACGTTATAGTGAGTGTTACATGTCTACTTCACTGACATCACGTTATAATGAGTGTTACATGTTTACTTCACTGACATCACGTTATAATGAGTGTTACATGTCTACTTCACTGACATCACGTTATAGTGAGTGTTACATGTCTACTTCACTGACATCACGTTATAATGAGTGTTACATGTCTACTTCACTGACATCACGTTATAGTGAGTGTCTACTTCTCTGACATCACGTTATAATGAGTGTTACATGTTTACTTCACTGACATCACGTTATAGTGAGTGTTACATGTTTACTTCACTGACATCACGTTATAATGAGTGTTACATGTCTACTTCTCTGACATCACGTTATAGTGAGTGTTACATGTCTACTTCACTGACATCACGTTATAGTGAGTGTTACATGTCTACTTCACTGACATCACGTTATAATGAGTGTTACATGTCTACTTCACTGACATCACGTTATAGTGAGTGTTACATGTTTACTTCACTGACATCACGTTATAATGAGTGTTACATGTCTACTTCTCTGACATCACGTTATAGTGAGTGTTACATGTCTACTTCACTGACATCACGTTATAATGAGTGTTACATGTCTACTTCACTGACATCACGTTATAGTGAGTGTTACATGTCTACTTCTCTGACATCACGTTATAGTGAGTGTTACATGTCTACTTCACTGACATCACGTTATAATGAGTGTTACATGTTTACTTCACTGACATCACGTTATAATGAGTGTTACATGTCTACTTCACTGACATCACGTTATAGTGAGTGTTACATGTCTACTTCACTGACATCATGTTATAGTGAGTGTTACATGTCTACTTCACTGACATCACGTTATAATGAGTGTTACATGTCTACTTCACTGACATCACGTTATAATGAGTGTTACATGTCTACTTCACTGACATCACGTTATAGTGAGTGTTACATGTCTACTTCACTGACATCACGTTATAGTGAGTGTTACATGTCTACTTCACTGACATCACGTTATAATGAGTGTTACATGTTTACTTCACTGACATCACGTTATAATGAGTGTTACATGTCTACTTCACTGACATCACGTTATAGTGAGTGTTACATGTCTACTTCACTGACATCACGTTATAGTGAGTGTTACATGTCTACTTCACTGACATCACGTTATAATGAGTGTTACATGTCTACTTCACTGACATCACGTTATAGTGAGTGTTACATGTCTACTTCACTGACATCACGTTATAGTGAGTGTTACATGTCTACTTCACTGACATCACGTTATAGTGAGTGTTACATGTCTACTTCACTGACATCACGTTATAGTGAGTGTTACATGTCTACTTCACTGACATCACGTTATAATGAGTGTTACATGTCTACTTCACTGACATCACGTTATAATGAGTGTTACATGTCTACTTCACTGACATCACGTTATAATGAGTGTTACATGTCTACTTCACTGACATCACGTTATAATGAGTGTTACATGTCTACTTCACTGACATCACGTTATAATGAGTGTTACATGTCTACTTCACTGACATCACGTTATAATGAGTGTTACATGTCTACTTTACTGACATCACGTTATAATGAGTGTTACATGTCTACTTCACTGACATCACGTTATAGTGAGTGTTACATGTCTACTTTACTGACATCACGTTATAATGAGTGTTACATGTCTACTTCACTGACATCACGTTATAATGAGTGTTACATGTCTACTTCACTGACATCACGTTATAGTGAGTGTTACATGTCTACTTCACTGACATCACGTTATAATGAGTGTTACATGTCTACTTTACTGACATCACGTTATAATGAGTGTTACATGTCTACTTCACTGACATCACGTTATAATGAGTGTTACATGTCTACTTCACTGACATCACGTTATAATGAGTGTTACATGTTTACTTCACTGACATCACGTTATAATGAGTGTTACATGTCTACTTCACTGACATCACGTTATAGTGAGTGTTACATGTCTACTTCACTGACATCACGTTATAATGAGTGTTACATGTCTACTTCACTGACATCACGTTATAATGAGTGTTACATGTCTACTTCACTGACATCACGTTATAATGAGTGTTACATGTTTACTTCACTGACATCACGTTATAGTGAGTGTTACATGTTTACTTCACTGACATCACGTTATAATGAGTGTTACATGTCTACTTCACTGACATCACGTTATAGTGAGTGTTACATGTCTACTTCACTGACATCACGTTATAATGAGTGTTACATGTCTACTTCACTGACATCACGTTATAATGAGTGTTACATGTTTACTTCACTGACATCACGTTATAATGAGTGTTACATGTCTACTTCACTGACATCACGTTATAGTGAGTGTTACATGTCTACTTCACTGACATCACGTTATAATGAGTGTTACATGTCTACTTCACTGACATCACGTTATAATGAGTGTTACATGTCTACTTCACTGACATCACGTTATAGTGAGTGTTACATGTCTACTTCACTGACATCACGTTATAGTGAGTGTTACATGTCTACTTCACTGACATCACGTTATAGTGAGTGTTACATGTCTACTTCACTGACATCACGTTATAATGAGTGTTACATGTCTACTTCACTGACATCACGTTATAATGAGTGTTACATGTCTACTTCACTGACATCACGTTATAATGAGTGTTACATGTTTACTTCACTGACATCACGTTATAATGAGTGTTACATGTCTACTTTACTGACATCACGTTATAATGAGTGTTACATGTTTACTTCACTGACATCACGTTATAATGAGTGTTACATGTCTACTTCACTGACATCACGTTATAGTGAGTGTTACATGTCTACTTCACTGACATCACGTTATAATGAGTGTTACATGTCTACTTCACTGACATCACGTTATAATGAGTGTTACATGTCTACTTCACTGACATCACGTTATAATGAGTGTTACATGTCTACTTCACTGACATCACGTTATAATGAGTGTTACATGTCTACTTCACTGACATCACGTTATAATGAGTGTTACATGTCTACTTCTCTCCGTGTTGCATTCAGGTTGAGTCAGAGACGGCAGATGCAGAGTTGAGGCTGAATAATGCTACCCAGAGGTTACAGAGGCTGGAGCAGGACGTGACACTGCTGAGAGACAAAACTCTGAATGTCACTGTGAGCACAGAACAGACCAATCAGGCTGCTGTGATCATTGGAAACATTGCTGAGGAGGTCAAGAAGGTGAGTTCACCTGTTTGAGGGTGACAAAGACTCAATGGACTCACAGAGACTCGAAGACTTGATGAATAAAACAAACTCATGGAAATCTCAACAGAAGTGTGTGTGCTGTTTTGTGTTTGTGCAGGACCTGGACTCTGAGCTAAAGGAGAAGTACGCCACAGTGGAGGAGCTGATTGGTCAGAAGGCAGGGGGCGTGGCTGAGGCAAAGAAGAGGGCGGAGTCATTGCAGCAGGAAGCCAAAGAGCTGCTTCTCAAAGCCAGTGACAAACTGCAGCTGCTCAAAGGTGCCATCACAATGACATCACAGTGACATCACACCTCCTGCTTGCAACCTTTGTTTCCTGATGTTTGTCAGCCAGATGATCCCATTGACACACACACACACACACACACACACACACACACACAGGTCTGTTATATCTCGTGTTTGTTTCGTGTCGTCTCACAGATCTGGAGAAGTCTTATGATGACAACCAGCGCACCCTGGAGGTGAAGGCGGAGCAGCTGGTGGAGCTGGAGGCGGCTGTGAAGGAGCTGCTGACGGAGATCAGCCACAAGGTCACCGTCTACAGCACCTGTGTGTTCTAAGGTCAAAGGTCACAGCACCTCTCTGTTTCTGAGGTCAAAGGTCACAGTCAGAGGGTCAAACTGATTGAACAGAAACGTTTTGATTCCAAAGTCAGACTCTAAGATAAGATGATACTTTATTGTTTGAAACCAAAGAGTTTATGTTTCTTCAGCTCGTTTCCTTTTTAAAGACGTCCGAGTGCTCTTGAACGCATCATGGAAACTCTATCAGTTGCATTCAAAGATCGTAGAAATTCAAACATTAACAAACAGTAAAGTGAAAGTTTGATGGTTTCAATGTGGCAATGTTTATTCAAACGTCAGTTAAAGGAAATATAAAACATCGAGGAACCCGAGTGAAACATAGCGTGGTTCTTCACAAACAGAGCCTGTGTGTGACCTTCATTTAACCTTCAGATGACCTCCATTTGACCCCTGTTCCAACCTGGTGTTCAGTCTTTGAATCAGTTGATTGTGTTGAAATAAATCAGGACGATTATTTGATCGCAGTCGATCGTGAATCAGTGAGAGTTGTTTTTTTTATTCTTCCTATGTTAGTTTTTTTAAACATTTTTAATAAAAGCTTCCAGTTCAAATAAAATGTTGTGTTTGAGTTTTGATTGTTTGAACTTTCACGACATTACTCTGAAATGTGTTTGTTCTGCCACCAGAGGGCGCACTGACGTTTACCTTTCACCCAATTCATTTTAAAGTCAAAGATGTTATCTATTTTTAATCTTCATTTAAATTCTTCCTAGTTTTGCTTTATTTCATTTGCAAACTCTGAGTCACTTAACCCTGAAATGAGGGGAACTCTGGGTTTTCTGTTTCAGAGGGGGAGATCACTCAAACCTGAGAAAGAGGGGTAACTCAGACCTGTTCCAGAGAGGGATGTCACTTTAGCTCTGAGTCTGTTACTATGGTAACTGAGTCTGTGAACCTAACCTGGTCAGGAGCAGGTTTTCTTCAATGAACCCCGAGTTTCTCTCCGTCTCCTCTTTCAGAAACGCCGTTTCATTTCCTCATTGTTTCATTGAGTCCGTATCACGGCGTGTTAGTGAAGATTGAGCGTGTGAATAAAGATCCAGCTTGTCTTCATATTGTATGTGAGGGAGGCTGTAGAGGATAAATGAAGTATTTAGTGGAACATGTGTTTTAGTGGAGGAGCCTGGAGATGAAGGGGCTGCATTACTCCGCACGGAATAAGAGTCTACATTTACGTCAGGAGATGTTCATTTCATTAGGACTAATGAAGAAAGCTGAGAGGACATTTAGCCTGTGTGTGTGAACACAGCTTTATGTTGGGGACAAAGATAGAGCACATTCAAATAGACACTGAATGAAGTTCACTTTGTTTCATATGTTCAATATGATTCAAACACCACCATGAGCCCAGTTTGTTCTGACAGTTCATTTAGTTTGAAAGTCACTTTTCTTCTGCTGGATTGCATCTTAATGAAAATACATTTGAGCTTTAATACCATTCCAGCAGTTTGGACCTGTGATATTATAATTCTGATGAAATATGAAATGAATAGACTTCATGACGTGCTGACGCCAGCAGCTGTTTCCTCCTCCTTCTCTCTCTCCTTTGAGCTGCAGCACTGTTTCTTTGTCTTCTTATTCAAACCTGTTCATATTCTCCGTATGTCCTCATGAAGATGGAGGTTATATTTAGAGAGGGTTAAAGTACCACCATCTCTTGTTGTCTCCTGTTGCCATGGTGAATCGTAGTATCAGGGCTCCATTAATGTTGGCTTTTTCTCCTCATGGTGCACGCGCTGAACACCGAGTGAACTTACTCAGAGTTGATTTAACAAACTCAAATCAGCTGATCTGGAACCAGAAACTCAGAGTTTCTCACCTGAGGGTAAATCAGCTCAGAGCTCAGAGTTACACTGACAGTTTGTTCAACCGTCTTTCTGAAACGAGCCCCAGGTGTATTAAAGGTCATGTTGATGTTGTTGTTGTTGTCTTCAGGGGCCAGGGGGTCATTCCATGAAGCAGGATTCAGCAGAATCCTGGCTTATTTCGATAAGTCTGGCTCATTTAAGTGGGAGTTTCGTTCCATCAACGTAGCTTATATGAATCCTGGCTGAGTTACCATGGTAACTGATGCTGGTGAACAAGTCTGCTCCGGACCAGGCAAACTGTGGAACCGTTCCGTCAGGTAAAGTGTCCGCGCTCACGTCTCTCATGTCATGTTAGAATAATAAAAACAGATCATCAAACTGAAGTCTCAGCTTTGTTCTAAATCAGTCATGAATAAAACCTGAATTATATTTCAGAAGTCACACATCTAATGCAACTACACGTGAGGAGATATGAACAAAGGTAAAACAAACGTGATTTTATAAAAAGACTAATAAATAATTCACATCCTACAAGGACCCGCCCTACTCTGTCTCTGATTGGCTGGTGAAACAAGAGAGACAGGCAGACAGACCAACAGAGAGAGAGAGATGCCAGTAAAGCCTGACGTAGGTCTACTGAACTGAAATGGAAATTGAGTGAGATAATTTAATAACAGAGAATGAAAGAAAGAAAGCCACTCTTCTTCTGCCTCCATGGCGTCTCCTTTAATTTATTATTTAAGAAATATTATGACAGTAAAGTTGACCTTTCATTCCTGACTGATCTGTTTTAAAGAGACAGCCTCTTGTTGGACACTTCTTGTTGGATAATATATTACAACACTTCCACCTTAAAGTCTGCA
This sequence comes from Tautogolabrus adspersus, assembly GCA_020745685.1. NCBI lineage: Eukaryota > Metazoa > Chordata > Actinopteri > Labriformes > Labridae > Tautogolabrus > Tautogolabrus adspersus. The sequence continues at coordinate 33,796,303 of CM036539.1, read as the reverse complement.
CAGACTCAATGTGAATGTGCACCATCTCCATTCAGACACTGCTGCACCTTTAAATGCTTCTGTGCAGCTGTAACAGAGGTCTGCTCTTATTGGACAGGTCTCATTTTAATCTGTGATTTAAATTGTATACAGGCTTTTATTCCTTTAAGTGTTCATTTGCTTTTGAATGGTGTATGTCTATTTTTTTTATTGTAGGAAATACTTAGATGTTGATCTCTGTAGGGGTTTCTTTTTAATGTTTGTGCAGGTAAATGGGCTCTATACATACAGGAAGGGGGGGGCAGGTGTTGTTAGGTCTTATAAACTGCTACTGGATGGATCTATCTATCTATCTATCTATCTATCTATCTATCTATCTATCTATCTATCTATCTATCTATCTATCTATCTATCTATCTATCTATCTCAAATACGAAAGTTCAGACAAAGAAGTTTCAATAACCGATAAAAGAGCACAGAATAATAAAGTCAAATGAACCTGAAACTTTCATAACTCTCACATTTAGTCCGTCTGAACTTTTCTACCACGCCATCTCTCTGGATTATTATTACGACGGAGTATTAGAGTCACCTTAAAGAAAAAACTAGATAAAACATGTTGAGATTAAACTCGTACATTAACGAGAATAAAGTCGTACATTTACTAGTTTGGGCTCGACATTGTAGATGTAGTTTTTCTTGAAGGTGGCCCGAATCCTCCGTCGTATATTATTATTTTCAGTTTGACTTTTTTAGTAATAAAATCTTGAACTTGTTGGAACAGCTCAATCAGCAGCGTTGGTTCAGCTGTTGAAACAAACGGCGCTCTAACTCTCCCCTCTGCGTGACTCATTTGATCGTCTTTTCATTCATCCATTCATTTGGGCTTCTTGTTAACCTCGGGTGCACAAAGCGAGACTATGCAAGTCTGTCTTGAGTCAGCCCTGATTAAACAAGGCTGATCTGCGTTGATGGAACGACTTGAGCCTTAATTAGGAGATGGTGTTAGTTTCAGTCTGACTTCTTCAGGTGAGCGCGGCTTTCTTTAGCGACGTTGATGGAATACCCCCCAGGTGTATTAAAGGTCATGTTGTTGTTGTCTTCAGGTGTATTAAAGGTCATGTTGTTGTGGTCTTCAGGTGTATTAAAGGTCATGTTGTTGTGGTCTTCAGGTGTATTAAAGGTCATGTTGTTGTGGTCTTCAGGTGTATTAAAGGTCATGTTGTTGTTGTCTTCAGGTGTATTAAAGGTCATGTTGTTGTTGTCTTCAGGTGTATTAAAGGTCATGTTGTTGTTGTCTTCAGGTGTATTAAAGGTCATGTTGTTGTTGTCTTCAGGTGTATTAAAGGTCATGTTGTTGTTGTCTTCAGGTGTATTAAAGGTCATGTTGTTGTTGTCTTCAGGTGTATTAAAGGTCATGTTGTTGTTGTCTTCAGGTGTATTAAAGGTCATGTTGTTGTTGTCTTCAGGTGTATTAAAGGTCATGTTGTTGTGGTCTTCAGGTGTATTAAAGGTCATGTTGTTGTGGTCTTCAGGTGTATTAAAGGTCATGTTGTTGTTGTCTTCAGGTGTATTAAAGGTCATGTTGTTGTTGTCTTCAGGTGTATTAAAGGTCATGTTGTTGTTGTCTTCAGGTGTATTAAAGGTCATGTTGTTGTTGTCTTTAGGTGTATTAAAGGTCATGTTGTTGTTGTCTTCAGGTGTATTAAAGGTCATGTTGTTGTGGTCTTCAGGTGTATTAAAGGTCATGTTGTTGTGGTCTTCAGGTGTATTAAAGGTCATGTTGTTGTGGTCTTTAGGTGTATTAAAGGTCATGTTGTTGTGGTCTTCAGGTGTATTAAAGGTCATGTTGTTGTTGTCTTCAGGTGTATTAAAGGTCATGTTGTTGTGGTCTTCAGGTGTATTAAAGGTCATGTTGTTGTGGTCTTCAGGTGTATTAAAGGTCATGTTGTTGTGGTCTTCAGGTGTATTAAAGGTCATGTTGTTGTTGTCTTCAGGTGTATTAAAGGTCATGTTGTTGTTGTCTTCAGGTGTATTAAAGGTCATGTTGTTGTTGTCTTCAGGTGTATTAAAGGTCATGTTGTTGTGGTCTTCAGGTGTATTAAAGGTCATGTTGTTGTTGTCTTCAGGTGTATTAAAGGTCATGTTGTTGTTGTCTTCAGGTGTATTAAAGGTCATGTTGTTGTGGTCTTCAGGTGTATTAAAGGTCATGTTGTTGTGGTCTTCAGGTGTATTAAAGGTCATGTTGTTGTGGTCTTCAGGTGTATTAAAGGTCATGTTGTTGTGGTCTTCAGGTGTATTAAAGGTCATGTTGTTGTTGTCTTCAGGTGTATTAAAGGTCATGTTGTTGTGGTCTTCAGGTGTATTAAAGGTCATGTTGTTGTTGTCTTCAGGTGTATTAAAGGTCATGTTGTTGTTGTCTTCAGGTGTATTAAAGGTCATGTTGTTGTTGTCTTCAGGTGTATTAAAGGTCATGTTGTTGTTGTCTTCAGGTGTATTAAAGGTCATGTTGTTGTGGTCTTCAGGTGTATTAAAGGTCATGTTGTTGTGGTCTTTAGGTGTATTAAAGGTCATGTTGTTGTGGTCTTCAGGTGTATTAAAGGTCATGTTGTTGTGGTCTTCAGGTGTATTAAAGGTCATGTTGTTGTTGTCTTCAGGTGTATTAAAGGTCATGTTGTTGTGGTCTTCAGGTGTATTAAAGATCATGTTGTTGTGGTCTTCAGGTGTATTAAAGGTCATGTTGTTGTTGTCTTCAGGTGTATTAAAGGTCATGTTGTTGTTGTCTTCAGGTGTATTAAAGGTCATGTTGTTGTGGTCTTCAGGTGTATTAAAGGTCATGTTGTTGTTGTCTTCAGGTGTATTAAAGGTCATGTTGTTGTGGTCTTCAGGTGTATTAAAGGTCATGTTGTTGTGGTCTTCAGGTGTATTAAAGGTCATGTTGTTGTGGTCTTCAGGTGTATTAAAGGTCATGTTGTTGTTGTCTTCAGGTGTATTAAAGGTCATGTTGTTGTTGTCTTCAGGTGTATTAAAGGTCATGTTGTTGTGGTCTTCAGGTGTATTAAAGGTCATGTTGTTGTGGTCTTCAGGTGTATTAAAGGTCATGTTGTTGTTGTCTTCAGGTGTATTAAAGGTCATGTTGTTGTGGTCTTCAGGTGTATTAAAGGTCATGTTGTTGTGGTCTTCAGGTGTATTAAAGGTCATGTTGTTGTTGTCTTCAGGTGTATTAAAGGTCATGTTGTTGTTGTCTTCAGGTGTATTAAAGGTCATGTTGTTGTTGTCTTCAGGTGTATTAAAGGTCATGTTGTTGTTGTCTTCAGGTGTATTAAAGGTCATGTTGTTGTTGTCTTCAGGTGTATTAAAGGTCATGTTGTTGTTGTCTTTAGGTGTATTAAAGGTCATGTTGTTGTGGTCTTCAGGTGTATTAAAGGTCATGTTGTTGTTGTCTTCAGGTGTATTAAAGGTCATGTTGTTGTTGTCTTCAGGTGTATTAAAGGTCATGTTGTTGTGGTCTTCAGGTGTATTAAAGGTCATGTTGTTGTGGTCTTCAGGTGTATTAAAGGTCATGTTGTTGTGGTCTTCAGGTGTATTAAAGGTCATGTTGTTGTGGTCTTCAGGTGTATTAAAGGTCATGTTGTTGTGGTCTTCAGGTGTATTAAAGGTCATGTTGTTGTGGTCTTCAGGTGTATTAAAGGTCATGTTGTTGTTGTCTTCAGGTGTATTAAAGGTCATGTTGTTGTTGTCTTCAGGTGTATTAAAGGTCATGTTGTTGTGGTCTTCAGGTGTATTAAAGGTCATGTTGTTGTTGTCTTCAGGTGTATTAAAGGTCATGTTGTTGTGGTCTTCAGGTGTATTAAAGGTCATGTTGTTGTTGTCTTCAGGTGTATTAAAGATCATGTTGTTGTTGTCTTCAGGTGTATTAAAGGTCATGTTGTTGTTGTCTTCAGGTGTATTAAAGGTCATGTTGTTGTGGTCTTCAGGTGTATTAAAGGTCATGTTGTTGTTGTCTTCAGGTGTATTAAAGGTCATGTTGTTGTTGTCTTCAGGTGTATTAAAGGTCATGTTGTTGTTGTCTTCAGGTGTATTAAAGGTCATGTTGTTGTTGTCTTCAGGTGTATTAAAGGTCATGTTGTTGTTGTCTTCAGGTGTAATAAAGGTCATGTTGTTGTGGTCTTCAGGTGTATTAAAGGTCATGTTGTTGTTGTCTTCAGGTGTATTAAAGGTCATGTTGTTGTGTTCTTCAGGTGTATTAAAGATCATGTTGTTGTTGTCTTCAGGTGTATTAAAGGTCATGTTGTTGTTGTCTTCAGGTGTATTAAAGGTCATGTTGTTGTGGTCTTCAGGTGTATTAAAGATCATGTTGTTGTTGTCTTCAGGTGTATTAAAGGTCATGTTGTTGTGGTCTTCAGGTGTATTAAAGGTCATGTTGTTGTTGTCTTCAGGTGTATTAAAGGTCATGTTGTTGTTGTCTTCAGGTGTATTAAAGGTCATGTTGTTGTGGTCTCTAGGTGTATTAAAGGTCATGTTGTTGTTGTCTTCAGGTGTATTAAAGGTCATGTTGTTGTGGTCTTCAGGTGTATTAAAGGTCATGTTGTTGTGGTCTTCAGGTGTATTAAAGGTCATGTTGTTGTGGTCTTCAGGTGTATTAAAGGTCATGTTGTTGTGGTCTTCAGGTGTATTAAAGGTCATGTTGTTGTTGTCTTAGGTGTATTAAAGGTCATGTTGTTGTGGTCTTCAGGTGTATTAAAGGTCATGTTGTTGTGGTCTTCAGGTGTATTAAAAGTCATGTTGTTGTGGTCTTCAGGTGTATTAAAGGTCATGTTGTTGTTGTCTTCAGGTGTATTAAAGGTCATGTTGTTGTTGTCTTCAGGTGTATTAAAGGTCATGTTGTTGTGGTCTTCAGGTGTATTAAAGGTCATGTTGTTGTTGTCTTCAGGTGTATTAAAGGTCATGTTGTTGTTGTCTTCAGGTGTATTAAAGGTCATGTTGTTGTTGTCTTCAGGTGTATTAAAGGTCATGTTGTTGTGGTCTTCAGGTGTATTAAAGGTCATGTTGTTGTTGTCTTCAGGTGTATTAAAGGTCATGTTGTTGTTGTCTTCAGGTGTATTAAAGGTCATGTTGTTGTTGTCTTCAGGTGTATTAAAGGTCATGTTGTTGTGGTCTTCAGGTGTATTAAAGGTCATGTTGTTGTTGTCTTCAGGTGTATTAAAGGTCATGTTGTTGTGGTCTTCAGGTGTATTAAAGGTCATGTTGTTGTGGTCTTCAGGTGTATTAAAGGTCATGTTGTTGTTGTCTTCAGGTGTATTAAAGGTCATGTTGTTGTTGTCTTCAGGTGTATTAAAGGTCATGTTGTTGTGGTCTTTAGGTGTATTAAAGGTCATGTTGTTGTTGTCTTCAGGTGTATTAAAGGTCATGTTGTTGTGGTCTTCAGGTGTATTAAAGGTCATGTTGTTGTGGTCTTCAGGTGTATTAAAGGTCATGTTGTTGTTGTCTTCAGGTGTATTAAAGGTCATGTTGTTGTGGTCTTCAGGTGTATTAAAGGTCATGTTGTTGTGGTCTTCAGGTGTATTAAAGGTCATGTTGTTGTTGTCTTCAGGTGTATTAAAGGTCATGTTGTTGTTGTCTTCAGGTGTATTAAAGGTCATGTTGTTGTGGTCTTCAGGTGTATTAAAGGTCATGTTGTTGTTGTCTTCAGGTGTATTAAAGATCATGTTGTTGTGGTCTTCAGGTGTATTAAAGGTCATGTTGTTGTGGTCTTCAGGTGTATTAAAGGTCATGTTGTTGTTGTCTTCAGGTGTATTAAAGGTCATGTTGTTGTGGTCTTCAGGTGTATTAAAGGTCATGTTGTTGTTGTCTTCAGGTGTATTAAAGGTCATGTTGTTGTGGTCTTCAGGTGTATTAAAGGTCATGTTGTTGTTGTCTTCAGGTGTATTAAAGGTCATGTTGTTGTTGTCTTCAGGTGTATTAAAGGTCATGTTGTTGTTGTCTTCAGGTGTATTAAAGGTCATGTTGTTGTTGTCTTTAGGTGTATTAAAGGTCATGTTGTTGTGGTCTTCAGGTGTATTAAAGGTCATGTTGTTGTTGTCTTCAGGTGTATTAAAGGTCATGTTGTTGTTGTCTTCAGGTGTATTAAAGGTCATGTTGTTGTTGTCTTCAGGTGTATTAAAGGTCATGTTGTTGTTGTCTTCAGGTGTATTAAAGGTCATGTTGTTGTGGTCTTCAGGTGTATTAAAGGTCATGTTGTTGTTGTCTTCAGGTGTATTAAAGGTCATGTTGTTGTGGTCTTCAGGTGTATTAAAGGTCATGTTGTTGTTGTCTTCAGGTGTATTAAAGGTCATGTTGTTGTGGTCTTCAGGTGTATTAAAGGTCATGTTGTTGTGGTCTTCAGGTGTATTAAAGGTCATGTTGTTGTGGTCTTCAGGTGTATTAAAGGTCATGTTGTTGTTGTCTTAAGGTGTATTAAAGGTCATGTTGTTGTGGACTTCAGGTGTATTAAAGGTCATGTTGTTGTGGTCTTCAGGTGTATTAAAGGTCATGTTGTTGTTGTCTTCAGGTGTATTAAAGGTCATGTTGTTGTTGTCTTCAGGTGTATTAAAGGTCATGTTGTTGTGGTCTTCAGGTGTATTAAAGGTCATGTTGTTGTTGTCTTCAGGTGTATTAAAGGTCATGTTGTTGTGGTCTTCAGGTGTATTAAAGGTCATGTTGTTGTTGTCTTCAGGTGTATTAAAGGTCATGTTGTTGTTGTCTTCAGGTGTATTAAAGGTCATGTTGTTGTTGTCTTCAGGTGTATTAAAGGTCATGTTGTTGTGGTCTTCAGGTGTATTAAAGGTCATGTTGTTGTTGTCTTCAGGTGTATTAAAGATCATGTTGTTGTTGTCTTCAGGTGTATTAAAGGTCATGTTGTTGTTGTCTTCAGGTGTATTAAAGGTCATGTTGTTGTTGTCTTCAGGTGTATTAAAGGTCATGTTGTTGTTGTCTTCAGGTGTATTAAAGGTCATGTTGTTGTGGTCTTCAGGTGTATTAAAGGTCATGTTGTTGTTGTCTTCAGGTGTATTAAAGGTCATGTTGTTGTTGTCTTCAGGTGTATTAAAGGTCATGTTGTTGTGGTCTTCAGGTGTATTAAAGGTCATGTTGTTGTTGTCTTCAGGTGTATTAAAGGTCATGTTGTTGTTGTCTTCAGGTGTATTAAAGGTCATGTTGTTGTTGTCTTCAGGTGTATTAAAGGTCATGTTGTTGTGGTCTTCAGGTGTATTAAAGGTCATGTTGTTGTTGTCTTCAGGTGTATTAAAGGTCATGTTGTTGTGGTCTTCAGGTGTATTAAAGGTCATGTTGTTGTTGTCTTCAGGTGTATTAAAGGTCATGTTGTTGTTGTCTTCAGGTGTATTAAAGGTCATGTTGTTGTTGTCTTCAGGTGTATTAAAGGTCATGTTGTTGTTGTCTTCAGGTGTATTAAAGGTCATGTTGTTGTTGTCTTCAGGTGTATTAAAGGTCATGTTGTTGTGGTCTTCAGGTGTATTAAAGGTCATGTTGTTGTTGTCTTCAGGTGTATTAAAGGTCATGTTGTTGTGGTCTTCAGGTGTATTAAAGGTCATGTTGTTGTTGTCTTCAGGTGTATTAAAGGTCATGTTGTTGTGGTCTTCAGGTGTATTAAAGGTCATGTTGTTGTTGTCTTCAGGTGTATTAAAGGTCATGTTGTTGTGGTCTTTAGGTGTATTAAAGGTCATGTTGTTGTGGTCTTCAGGTGTATTAAAGGTCATGTTGTTGTGGTCTTCAGGTGTATTAAAGGTCATGTTGTTGTGGTCTTCAGGTGTATTAAAGGTCATGTTGTTGTTGTCTTCAGGTGTATTAAAGGTCATGTTGTTGTGGTCTTCAGGTGTATTAAAGGTCATGTTGTTGTGGTCTTCAGGTGTATTAAAGGTCATGTTGTTGTTGTCTTCAGGTGTATTAAAGGTCATGTTGTTGTGGTCTTCAGGTGTATTAAAGGTCATGTTGTTGTTGTCTTCAGGTGTATTAAAGGTCATGTTGTTGTTGTTGTCTTCAGGTGTATTAAAGGTCATGTTGTTGTGGTCTTCAGGTGTATTAAAGGTCATGTTGTTGTGGTCTTCAGGTGTATTAAAGGTCATGTTGTTGTTGTCTTCAGGTGTATTAAAGGTCATGTTGTTGTTGTCTTCAGGTGTATTAAAGGTCATGTTGTTGTTGTCTTCAGGTGTATTAAAGGTCATGTTGTTGTTGTCTTCAGGTGTATTAAAGGTCATGTTGTTGTGGTCTTCAGGTGTATTAAAGGTCATGTTGTTGTGGTCTTCAGGTGTATTAAAGGTCATGTTGTTGTTGTCTTCAGGTGTATTAAAGGTCATGTTGTTGTTGTCTTCAGGTGTATTAAAGGTCATGTTGTTGTTGTCTTTAGGTGTATTAAAGGTCATGTTGTTGTTGTCTTCAGGTGTATTAAAGGTCATGTTGTTGTTGTCTTCAGGTGTATTAAAGGTCATGTTGTTGTGGTCTTCAGGTGTATTAAAGGTCATGTTGTTGTGGTCTTCAGGTGTATTAAAGGTCATGTTGTTGTGGTCTTCAGGTGTATTAAAGGTCATGTTGTTGTGGTCTTCAGGTGTATTAAAGGTCATGTTGTTGTTGTCTTCAGGTGTAGTAAAGGTCATTTTGTTGTTGTCTTCAGGTGTATTAAAGGTCATGTTGTTGTTGTCTTCAGGTGTATTAAAGGTCATGTTGTTGTTGTCTTCAGGTGTATTAAAGGTCATGTTGTTGTGGTCTTCAGGTGTATTAAAGGTCATGTTGTTGTTGTCTTCAGGTGTATTAAAGGTCATGTTGTTGTTGTCTTCAGGTGTATTAAAGGTCATGTTGTTGTTGTCTTCAGGTGTATTAAAGGTCATGTTGTTGTGGTCTTCAGGTGTATTAAAGGTCATGTTGTTGTTGTCTTCAGGTGTATTAAAGGTCATGTTGTTGTTGTCTTCAGGTGTATTAAAGGTCATGTTGTTGTGGTCTTCAGGTGTATTAAAGGTCATGTTGTTGTGGTCTTCAGGTGTATTAAAGGTCATGTTGTTGTGGTCTTCAGGTGTATTAAAGGTCATGTTGTTGTGGTCTTCAGGTGTATTAAAGGTCATGTTGTTGTTGTCTTCAGGTGTATTAAAGGTCATGTTGTTGTTGTCTTCAGGTGTATTAAAGGTCATGTTGTTGTTGTCTTCAGGTGTATTAAAGGTCATGTTGTTGTTGTCTTCAGGTGTATTAAAGGTCATGTTGTTGTTGTCTTCAGGTGTATTAAAGGTCATGTTGTTGTTGTCTTCAGGTGTATTAAAGGTCATGTTGTTGTTGTCTTCAGGTGTATTAAAGGTCATGTTGTTGTTGTCTTCAGGTGTATTAAAGGTCATGTTGTTGTGGTCTTCAGGTGTATTAAAGGTCATGTTGTTGTGGTCTTCAGGTGTATTAAAGGTCATGTTGTTGTTGTCTTCAGGTGTATTAAAGGTCATGTTGTTGTTGTCTTCAGGTGTATTAAAGGTCATGTTGTTGTGGTCTTTAGGTGTATTAAAGGTCATGTTGTTGTGGTCTTCAGGTGTATTAAAGGTCATGTTGTTGTGGTCTTCAGGTGTATTAAAGGTCATGTTGTTGTTGTCTTCAGGTGTATTAAAGGTCATGTTGTTGTGGTCTTCAGGTGTATTAAAGGTCATGTTGTTGTTGTCTTCAGGTGTATTAAAGGTCATGTTGTTGTGGTCTTCAGGTGTATTAAAGGTCATGTTGTTGTGGTCTTCAGGTGTATTAAAGGTCATGTTGTTGTGGTCTTCAGGTGTATTAAAGGTCATGTTGTTGTTGTCTTCAGGTGTATTAAAGGTCATGTTGTTGTGGTCTTCAGGTGTATTAAAGGTCATGTTGTTGTGGTCTTCAGGTGTATTAAAGGTCATGTTGTTGTGGTCTTCAGGTGTATTAAAGGTCATGTTGTTGTTGTCTTCAGGTGTATTAAAGATCATGTTGTTGTGGTCTTCAGGTGTATTAAAGGTCATGTTGTTGTTGTCTTCAGGTGTATTAAAGGTCATGTTGTTGTGGTCTTCAGGTGTATTAAAGGTCATGTTGTTGTGGTCTTCAGGTGTATTAAAGGTCATGTTGTTGTGGTCTTCAGGTGTATTAAAGGTCATGTTGTTGTTGTCTTCAGGTGTATTAAAGGTCATGTTGTTGTGGTCTTCAGGTGTATTAAAGGTCATGTTGTTGTGGTCTTCAGGTGTATTAAAGGTCATGTTGTTGTTGTCTTCAGGTGTATTAAAGGTCATGTTGTTGTGGTCTTCAGGTGTATTAAAGGTCATGTTGTTGTGGTCTTCAGGTGTATTAAAGGTCATGTTGTTGTGGTCTTCAGGTGTATTAAAGGTCATGTTGTTGTGGTCTTCAGGTGTATTAAAGGTCATGTTGTTGTTGTCTTCAGGTGTATTAAAGGTCATGTTGTTGTTGTCTTCAGGTGTATTAAAGGTCATGTTGTTGTTGTCTTCAGGTGTATTAAAGGTCATGTTGTTGTTGTCTTCAGGTGTATTAAAGGTCATGTTGTTGTTGTCTTCAGGTGTATTAAAGGTCATGTTGATGTGGTTTTGTGGTCTTCAGGTGTATTAAAGGTCATGTTGATGTGGTTTTGTGGTCTTCAGGTGTATTTTTCCAGAACAGGTGTCTTTTTCACCGTGGACTGAAGGAAACAGCTGCTGTTCATTGCTCTTTGTTTTCTAGTTTCTAAGAGAAATGCCGATCGCTCAGTGTCTCTTTTATGGCGTCCTGCTGGCTCAGGCTGTTTGCACAAAAGGCTTCAGCCGCTCAGGTGCTATAAAGAGCAGCAGCTGCAGCACAGGTAACACACAACAGCAGCAACCAGCAACCAGCCGGGCAACCAGAGAGGCAACATGACATCCAGCAGCATGAACATGATGGGCAGGGTGAGAGCAGCTTCTGATGTTTTTATATATGATGAAACATTAACAAGAAATCTGTCCCAGATAAACACAGATTATTTCTAATGTTTAATGTTTCATTTAAAGTTTGTTTCATGTTTAAATCAATGCAGGAGCCTCATTGGTCAGCACAGCTGTAAATCATGATGTTATTCTCCTTTTTTATCATCTAATAACTCATTAAAACTAGGAGGAGGCGGAGCTTATGACCTCTACTGCAGCCAGTCAGCAGGGGAAGTTCTAAATGATTGTGCTTTTTTGTGGGAGCTCTGTCGTCCAACTTTTTATACAACACTGTGGTATGTTTAAAGTTCTCAGTGATTGGACGATTCCTTTTCTTCCTTCAGGTCGTCTTCTACGAGGACAAGAACTTCCAGGGACGTTCCTACGAGTGCAGCAGCGACTGTGCCGACATGTCGTCCTACCTGAGCAGGTGTCACTCCTGCAGGGTGGAGCGCGGCTGCTTCATGGTCTACGACCGCACCAACTTCATGGGTAACCAGTACTTCCTGAGGAGGGGCGAGTACGCCGACAACATGAGCATGATGGGAATGAGCGACTGCATCCGCTCCTGCCGCATGATCCCCATGGTAACTACACAGCCAATCAGGTTTAGTCACCTTGACCACGTACAGTCATCCCCATGGTAACCACACAGCCAATCAGGTTTAGTCACCTTGACCACGTACAGTCATCCCCATGGTAACCACACAGCCAATCAGGTTTAGTCACCTTGACCACGTACAGTCATCCCCATGGTAACCACACAGCCAATCAGGTTTAGTCACCTTGACCACGTACAGTCATCCCCATGGTAACCACACAGCCAATCAGGTTTAGTCACCTTGACCACGTACAGTCATCCCCATGGTAGGGTTCCAGTGAGAGCTGTCTGATTGTTGATCAGTGATTGGTTATCCTCTGTGATGTTTAGTATGGACTGATGATTGGTTAGCGATTAGCTATCACTGATGGTTGATTTTGGTTGACGTTGCAGCACCGCGGCTCATACAGGATGAAGATCTATGAGAGGGAGAACTTCGGAGGCCAGTCGCACGAGCTGATGGACGACTGCGACAACGTGATGGAGCGTTTCAGGATGTCCAACTGCATGTCTTGTCACGTGATGGACGGTCACTGGCTGATGTACGAGCAGCCGAACTACAGAGGCCGCATGATGTACATGAGGCCCGGAGAGTACAGGAACTTCATGAACATGGGCAACATGAGGGTCATGAGCATGAAACGCATCATGGACTCCAACTATTAGTGTCTCCATGGAAACAATGAATGTAAACAAATAAAGTCTGAATTCACTACATTTACTGTCTGCGCTGTTTGATGTGTTCATGTAGAGATACACACAGGTGTGTTCATGTAGAGATACACACAGGTGTGTTCATGTAGAGATACACACAGGTGTGTTCATGTAGAGATACACACAGGTGTGTTCATGTAGAGATACACACAGGTGTGTTCATGTAGAGATACACACAGGTGTGTTTATGTAGAGATACACACAGGTGTGTTCATGTGTAGAGATACACACAGGTGTGTTTATGTAGAGATACACACAGGTGTGTTTATGTAGAGATACACACAGGTGTGTTCATGTAGAGATACACACAGGTGTGTTCATGTAGAGATACACACAGGTGTGTTTATGTAGAGATACACACAGGTGTGTTCATGTAGAGATACACACAGGTGTGTTCATGTAGAGATACACACAGGTGTGTTTATGTAGAGATACACACAGGTGTGTTCATGTAGAGATACACACAGGTGTGTTCATGTAGAGATACACACAGGTGTGTTCATGTAGAGATACACACAGGTGTGTTTATGTAGAGATACACACAGGTGTGTTCATGTGTAGAGATACACACAGGTGTGTTTATGTAGAGATACACACAGGTGTGTTTATGTAGAGATACACACAGGTGTGTTTATGTAGAGATACACACAGGTGTGTTCATGTAGAGATACACACAGGTGTGTTTATGTGTAGAGATACACACAGGTGTGTTCATGTAGAGATACACACAGGTGTGTTTATGTAGAGATACACACAGGTGTGTTTATGTAGAGATACACACAGGTGTGTTTATGTAGAGATACACACAGGTGTGTTCATGTAGAGATACACACAGGTGTGTTCATGTAGAGATACACACAGGTGTGTTTATGTAGAGATACACACAGGTGTGTTTATGTAGAGATACACACAGGTGTGTTTATGTAGAGATACACACAGGTGTGTTCATGTAGAGATACACACAGGTGTGTTTATGTAGAGATACACACAGGTGTGTTTATGTAGAGATACACACAGGTGTGTTCATGTAGAGATACACACAGGTGTGTTTATGTAGAGATACACACAGGTGTGTTCATGTAGAGATACACACAGGTGTGTTTATGTAGAGATACACACAGGTGTGTTCATGTAGAGATACACACAGGTGTGTTTATGTAGAGATACACACAGGTGTGTTTATGTAGAGATACACACAGGTGTGTTTATGTAGAGATACACACAGGTGTGTTTATGTAGAGATACACACAGGTGTGTTCATGTAGAGATACACACAGGTGTGTTTATGTAGAGATACACACAGGTGTGTTTATGTAGAGATACACACAGGTGTGTTCATGTAGAGATACACACAGGTGTGTTTATGTAGAGATACACACAGGTGTGTTCATGTAGAGATACACACAGGTGTGTTTATGTAGAGATACACACAGGTGTGTTCATGTAGAGATACACACAGGTATGTTGTGTAGAGATACACACAGGTGTGTTTATGGAGAGATACACACAGGTGTGTTTATGTAGAGATACACACAGGTGTGTTCATGTAGAGATACACACAGGTGTGTTCATGTAGAGATACACACAGGTATGTTGTGTAGAGATACACACAGGTGTGTTCATGTAGAGATACACACAGGTGTGTTCATGTAGAGATACACACAGGTGTGTTCATGTAGAGATACACACAGGTGTGTTCATGTGTAGAGATACACACAGGTGTGTTCATGTGTAGAGATACACACAGGTGTGTTTATGTAGAGATACACACAGGTGTGTTCATGTAGAGATACACACAGGTGTGTTGTGTAGAGATACACACAGGTGTGTTCATGTAGAGATACACACAGGTGTGTTTATGTAGAGATACACACAGGTGTGTTTATGTAGAGATACACACAGGTGTGTTCAAGTGTAGAGATACACACAGGTGTGTTGTGTAGAGATACACACAGGTGTGTTTATGTAGAGATACACACAGGTGTGTTTATGTAGAGATACACACAGGTGTGTTTATGTAGAGATACACACAGGTGTGTTCATGTAGAGATACACACAGGTGTGTTTATGTAGAGATACACACAGGTGTGTTCATGTAGAGATACACACAGGTGTGTTCATGTAGAGATACACACAGGTGTGTTTATGTAGAGATACACACAGGTGTGTTTATGTGTAGAGATACACACAGGTGTGTTCATGTGTAGAGATACACACAGGTGTGTTCATGTAGAGATACACACAGGTGTGTTTATGTGTAGAGATACACACAGGTGTGTTTATGTAGAGATACACACAGGTGTGTTTATGTGTAGAGATACACACAGGTGTGTTCATGTAGAGATACACACAGGTGTGTTTATGTGTAGAGATACACACAGGTGTGTTCATGTAGAGATACACACAGGTGTGTTTATGTGTAGAGATACACACAGGTGTGTTCATGTAGAGATACACACAGGTGTGTTTATGTAGAGATACACACAGGTGTGTTCATGTGTAGAGATACACACAGGTGTGTTTATGTAGAGATACACACAGGTGTGTTTATGTAGAGATACACACAGGTGTGTTTATGTAGAGATACACACAGGTGTGTTCATGTAGAGATACACACAGGTGTGTTCATGTGTAGAGATACACACAGGTGTGTTCATGTAGAGATACACACAGGTGTGTTCATGTAGAGATACACACAGGTGTGTTTATGTGTAGAGATACACACAGGTGTGTTCATGTAGAGATACACACAGGTGTGTTTATGTAGAGATACACACAGGTGTGTTTATGTGTAGAGATACACACAGGTGTGTTCATGTGTAGAGATACACACAGGTGTGTTCATGTAGAGATACACACAGGTGTGTTTATGTAGAGATACACACAGGTGTGTTCATGTGTAGAGATACACACAGGTGTGTTGTTGTGTAGAGATACACACAGGTGTGTTGTTGTGTAGAGATACACACAGGTGTGTTTATGTAGAGATACACACAGGTGTGTTCATGTAGAGATACACACAGGTGTGTTGTTGTGTAGAGATACACACAGGTGTGTTTATGTAGAGATACACACAGGTGTGTTTATGTAGAGATACACACAGGTGTGTTCATGTGTAGAGATACACACAGGTGTGTTCATGTAGAGATACACACAGGTGTGTTTATGTAGAGATACACACAGGTGTGTTCATGTAGAGATACACACAGGTGTGTTCATGTAGAGATACACACAGGTGTGTTTATGTAGAGATACACACAGGTGTGTTCATGTAGAGATACACACAGGTGTGTTCATGTAGAGATACACACAGGTGTGTTCATGTAGAGATACACACAGGTGTGTTCATGTAGAGATACACACAGGTGTGTTCATGTAGAGATACACACAGGTGTGTTTATGTGTAGAGATACACACAGGTGTGTTTATGTGTAGAGATACACACAGGTGTGTTTATGTAGAGATACACACAGGTGTGTTTATGTGTAGAGATACACACAGGTGTGTTCATGTGTAGAGATACACACAGGTGTGTTTATGTAGAGATACACACAGGTGTGTTTATGTGTAGAGATACACACAGGGGTGTTCATGTAGAGATACACACAGGTGTGTTTATGTAGAGATACACACAGGGGTGTTCATGTAGAGATACACACAGGTGTGTTCATGTAGAGATACACACAGGTGTGTTTATGTAGAGATACACACAGGTGTGTTTATGTAGAGACACACACAGGTGTGTTTATGTAGAGATACACACAGGTGTGTTTATGTAGAGACACACACAGGTGTGTTTATGTAGAGATACACACAGGTGTGTTTATGTAGAGATACACACAGGTGTGTTTATGTAGAGATACACACAGGTGTGTTTATGTAGAGATACACACAGGTGTGTTCATGTAGAGATACACACAGGTGTGTTTATGTAGAGATACACACAGGTGTGTTCATGTAGAGATACACACAGGTGTGTTTATGTAGAGATACACACAGGTGTGTTTATGTAGAGATACACACAGGTGTGTTCATGTAGAGATACACACAGGTGTGTTCATGTAGAGATACACACAGGTGTGTTTATGTGTAGAGATACACACAGGTGTGTTCATGTAGAGATACACACAGGTGTGTTGTGTAGAGATACACACAGGTGTGTTTATGTAGAGATACACACAGGGGTGTTCATGTAGAGATACACACAGGTGTGTTCATGTAGAGATACACACAGGTGTGTTTATGTGTAGAGATACACACAGGTGTGTTCATGTAGAGATACACACAGGTGTGTTCATGTGTAGAGATACACACAGGTATGTTGTGTAGAGATACACACAGGTGTGTTTATGTAGAGATACACACAGGTGTGTTTATGTAGAGATACACACAGGTGTGTTCATGTAGAGATACACACAGGTGTGTTTATGTGTAGAGATACACACAGGTGTGTTCATGTGTAGAGATACACACAGGTGTGTTCATGTAGAGATACACACAGGTGTGTTCATGTGTAGAGATACACACAGGTGTGTTTATGTGTAGAGATACACACAGGTGTGTTCATGTAGAGATACACACAGGTGTGTTCATGTGTAGAGATACACACAGGTGTGTTCATGTAGAGATACACACAGGTGTGTTCATGTGTAGAGATACACACAGGTGTGTTTATGTAGAGATACACACAGGTGTGTTCATGTAGAGATACACACAGGTGTGTTGTTGTGTAGAGATACACACAGGTGTGTTGTTGTGTAGAGATACACACAGGTGTGTTGTTGTGTAGAGATACACACAGGTGTGTTTATGTAGAGATACACACAGGTGTGTTTATGTGTAGAGATACACACAGGTGTGTTCATGTAGAGATACACACAGGTGTGTTCATGTAGAGATACACACAGGTGTGTTTATGTAGAGATACACACAGGTGTGTTCATGTAGAGATACACACAGGTGTGTTCATGTAGAGATACACACAGGTGTGTTCATGTAGAGATACACACAGGTGTGTTCATGTAGAGATACACACAGGTGTGTTTATGTGTAGAGATACACACAGGTGTGTTTATGTAGAGATACACACAGGTGTGTTTATGTGTAGAGATACACACAGGTGTGTTCATGTGTAGAGATACACACAGGTGTGTTCATGTAGAGATACACACAGGTGTGTTTATGTGTAGAGATACACACAGGTGTGTTTATGTAGAGATACACACAGGTGTGTTTATGTGTAGAGATACACACAGGTGTGTTCATGTAGAGATACACACAGGTGTGTTTATGTGTAGAGATACACACAGGTGTGTTTATGTGTAGAGATACACACAGGTGTGTTCATGTAGAGATACACACAGGTGTGTTCATGTAGAGATACACACAGGTGTGTTTATGTGTAGAGATACACACAGGTGTGTTCATGTGTAGAGATACACACAGGTGTGTTCATGTAGAGATACACACAGGTGTGTTCATGTAGAGATACACACAGGTGTGTTTATGTGTAGAGATACACACAGGTGTGTTCATGTAGAGATACACACAGGTGTGTTTATGTAGAGATACACACAGGTGTGTTCATGTGTAGAGATACACACAGGTGTGTTTATGTAGAGATACACACAGGTGTGTTTATGTAGAGATACACACAGGTGTGTTTATGTAGAGATACACACAGGTGTGTTTATGTAGAGATACACACAGGTGTGTTCATGTGTAGAGATACACACAGGTGTGTTCATGTAGAGATACACACAGGTGTGTTCATGTAGAGATACACACAGGTGTGTTTATGTGTAGAGATACACACAGGTGTGTTCATGTAGAGATACACACAGGTGTGTTTATGTGTAGAGATACACACAGGTGTGTTCATGTAGAGATACACACAGGTGTGTTTATGTAGAGATACACACAGGTGTGTTTATGTGTAGAGATACACACAGGTGTGTTTATGTGTAGAGATACACACAGGTGTGTTTATGTAGAGATACACACAGGTGTGTTTATGTAGAGATACACACAGGTGTGTTCATGTGTAGAGATACACACAGGTGTGTTCATGTAGAGATACACACAGGTGTGTTTATGTAGAGATACACACAGGTGTGTTTATGTGTAGAGATACACACAGGTGTGTTTATGTAGAGATACACACAGGTGTGTTCATGTAGAGATACACACAGGTGTGTTGTTGTGTAGAGATACACACAGGTGTGTTGTTGTGTAGAGATACACACAGGTGTGTTTATGTAGAGATACACACAGGTGTGTTTATGTGTAGAGATACACACAGGTGTGTTTATGTAGAGATACACACAGGTGTGTTCATGTAGAGATACACACAGGTGTGTTGTTGTGTAGAGATACACACAGGTGTGTTGTTGTGTAGAGATACACACAGGTGTGTTTATGTAGAGATACACACAGGTGTGTTCATGTAGAGATACACACAGGTGTGTTGTTGTGTAGAGATACACACAGGTGTGTTGTTGTGTAGAGATACACACAGGTGTGTTTATGTAGAGATACACACAGGTGTGTTTATGTAGAGATACACACAGGTGTGTTCATGTAGAGATACACACAGGTGTGTTGTTGTGTAGAGATACACACAGGTGTGTTCATGTAGAGATACACACAGGTGTGTTCATGTAGAGATACACACAGGTGTGTTCAAGTAGAGATACACACAGGTGTGTTTATGTGTAGAGATACACACAGGTGTGTTTATGTGTAGAGATACACACAGGTGTGTTTATGTAGAGATACACACAGGTGTGTTTATGTGTAGAGATACACACAGGTGTGTTCATGTAGAGATACACACAGGTGTGTTCATGTAGAGATACACACAGGTGTGTTTATGTGTAGAGATACACACAGGTGTGTTTATGTAGAGATACACACAGGTGTGTTTATGTGTAGAGATACACACAGGTGTGTTCATGTGTAGAGATACACACAGGTGTGTTTATGTAGAGATACACACAGGGGTGTTCATGTAGAGATACACACAGGTGTGTTCATGTAGAGATACACACAGGTGTGTTTATGTAGAGATACACACAGGTGTGTTTATGTAGAGACACACACAGGTGTGTTTATGTAGAGATACACACAGGTGTGTTTATGTAGAGACACACACAGGTGTGTTTATGTAGAGATACACACAGGTGTGTTTATGTAGAGATACACACAGGTGTGTTTATGTAGAGATACACACAGGTGTGTTTATGTAGAGATACACACAGGTGTGTTCATGTAGAGATACACACAGGTGTGTTTATGTAGAGATACACACAGGTGTGTTCATGTAGAGATACACACAGGTGTGTTTATGTAGAGATACACACAGGTGTGTTTATGTAGAGATACACACAGGTGTGTTCATGTAGAGATACACACAGGTGTGTTCATGTAGAGATACACACAGGTGTGTTCATGTAGAGATACACACAGGTGTGTTTATGTGTAGAGATACACACAGGTGTGTTCATGTAGAGATACACACAGGTGTGTTGTGTAGAGATACACACAGGTGTGTTTATGTAGAGATACACACAGGTGTGTTCATGTAGAGATACACACAGGTGTGTTTATGTAGAGATACACACAGGTGTGTTCATGTAGAGATACACACAGGTGTGTTTATGTGTAGAGATACACACAGGTGTGTTCATGTAGAGATACACACAGGTGTGTTCATGTGTAGAGATACACACAGGTATGTTGTGTAGAGATACACACAGGTGTGTTCATGTAGAGATACACACAGGTGTGTTTATGTAGAGATACACACAGGTGTGTTTATGTAGAGATACACACAGGTGTGTTCATGTAGAGATACACACAGGTGTGTTTATGTGTAGAGATACACACAGGTGTGTTCATGTGTAGAGATACACACAGGTGTGTTCATGTAGAGATACACACAGGTGTGTTCATGTGTAGAGATACACACAGGTGTGTTTATGTGTAGAGATACACACAGGTGTGTTCATGTAGAGATACACACAGGTGTGTTCATGTGTAGAGATACACACAGGTGTGTTCATGTAGAGATACACACAGGTGTGTTCATGTGTAGAGATACACACAGGTGTGTTTATGTAGAGATACACACAGGTGTGTTCATGTAGAGATACACACAGGTGTGTTGTTGTGTAGAGATACACACAGGTGTGTTGTTGTGTAGAGATACACACAGGTGTGTTGTTGTGTAGAGATACACACAGGTGTGTTTATGTAGAGATACACACAGGTGTGTTTATGTGTAGAGATACACACAGGTGTGTTTATGTAGAGATACACACAGGTGTGTTTATGTGTAGAGATACACACAGGTGTGTTCATGTAGAGATACACACAGGTGTGTTGTGTAGAGATACACACAGGTGTGTTTATGTAGAGATACACACAGGTGTGTTTATGTAGAGATACACACAGGTGTGTTCATGTAGAGATACACACAGGTGTGTTTATGTAGAGACACACACAGGTGTGTTCATTTGTAGAGATACACACAGGTGTGTTCATGTAGAGATACACACAGGTGTGTTCATGTAGAGATACACACAGGTGTGTTGTGTAGAGATACACACAGGTGTGTTTATGTAGAGATACACACAGGTGTGTTTATGTAGAGATACACACAGGTGTGTTCATGTAGAGATACACACAGGTGTGTTTATGTAGAGATACACACAGGTGTGTTTATGTAGAGATACACACAGGTGTGTTTATGTAGAGATACACACAGGTGTGTTTATGTAGAGATACACACAGGTGTGTTCATGTAGAGATACACACAGGTGTGTTCATGTAGAGATACACACAGGTGTGTTTATGTAGAGATACACACAGGTGTGTTCATGTAGAGATACACACAGGTGTGTTTATGTAGAGATACACACAGGTGTGTTTATGTAGAGATACACACAGGTGTGTTCATGTGTAGAGATACACACAGGTGTGTTTATGTAGAGATACACACAGGTGTGTTTATGTAGAGATACACACAGGTGTGTTCATGTAGAGATACACACAGGTGTGTTCATGTGTAGAGATACACACAGGTGTGTTCATGTGTAGAGATACACACAGGTGTGTTGTGTAGAGATACACACAGGTGTGTTCATGTAGAGATACACACAGGTGTGTTGTGTAGAGATACACACAGGTGTGTTTATGTAGAGATACACACAGGTGTGTTCATGTAGAGATACACACAGGTGTGTTGTGTAGAGATACACACAAGTGTGTTCATGTAGAGATACACACAGGTGTGTTCATGTGTAGAGATACACACAGGTGTGTTGTGTAGAGATACACACAGGTGTGTTCATGTGTAGAGATACACACAGGTGTGTTGTGTAGAGATACACACAGGTGTGTTCATGTAGAGATACACACAGGTGTGTTGTGTAGAGATACACACAGGTGTGTTCATGTAGAGATACACACAGGTGTGTTTATGTAGAGATACACACAGGTGTGTTGTGTAGAGATACACACAGGTGTGTTGTTGTGTAGAGATACACACAGGTGTGTTGTGTAGAGATACACACAGGTGTGTTTATGTAGAGATACACACAGGTGTGTTGTTGTGTAGAGATACACACAGGTGTGTTCATGTAGAGATACACACAGGTGTGTTTATGTAGAGATACACACAGGTGTGTTTATGTAGAGATACACACAGGTGTGTTCATGTAGAGATACACACAGGTGTGTTGTTGTGTAGAGATACACACAGGTGTGTTGTGTAGAGATACACACAGGTGTGTTTATGTAGAGATACACACAGGTGTGTTTATGTAGAGATACACACAGGTGTGTTCATGTAGAGATACACACAGGTGTGTTGTTGTGTAGAGATACACACAGGTGTGTTGTGTAGAGATACACACAGGTGTGTTTATGTAGAGATACACACAGGTGTGTTTATGTAGAGATACACACAGGTGTGTTTATGTAGAGATACACACAGGTGTGTTCATGTAGAGATACACACAGGTGTGTTTATGTAGAGATACACACAGGTGTGTTTATGTAGAGATACACACAGGTGTGTTCATGTAGAGATACACACAGGTGTGTTCATGTAGAGATACACACAGGTGTGTTTATGTAGAGATACACACAGGTGTGTTCATGTAGAGATACACACAGGTGTGTTTATGTAGAGATACACACAGGTGTGTTTATGTAGAGATCGAACAGGTGTGTTTATGTAGAGATACACACAGGTGTGTTTATGTAGAGATACACACAGGTGTGTTTATGTAGAGATACACACAGGTGTGTTCATGTAGAGATACACACAGGTGTGTTCATGTAGAGATACACACAGGTGTGTTTATGTAGAGATACACACAGGTGTGTTTATGTAGAGATACACACAGGTGTGTTCATGTAGAGATACACACAGGTGTGTTCATGTAGAGATACACACAGGTGTGTTTATGTAGAGATACACACAGGTGTGTTCATGTTTATGTGTAGGATCATGTCCCCGGGCGTCCTGTGGGGGGCGCTGTTGGATAAGGGGATACTGTTCCTTTAAAAAGCAGAGTGAGAGCTGAGTGATCGTCACTACAACCTTCAGTCGATGTTGACCTGCGTCACAGTTTCCGGTTCATGGATGTGATAAAAAGTCCAGACGACAGGAAGTGAACAGAACGTTTTTTATTGTCTTTGTTAGTCAGTCTGAAAATAAAGAAATATTCACAGTAACAGTATGAAAATATAAAGGATTCAAACATATCAAAGTATCAAAAATAGAACAAGTGTTCAGGGACCATCTTTGATCTAAGGAACTCGTGTTTCAAAGAAGAAGGGAGCAGCGCCCCCCTGTGTTCACCTGGGGCCCGTTTCAGGTTGAACAAACTCTCAGTCTAACCCTGAGCTGTGAGGTGATGTATCCTCAGGTGGGAAACGTTACAGAACAGCTGATTTGAGTTCATTCCCCTCTGAGTCGGCTCACTTGTTGTTCAGCGTGTGCAGCACGACTTTAAACAGACAACATTAATGGAGCTCCGATCACAAAAAGAGTTCCTCGTACTTTTCCCCTCTGAATTATAAATCATCATGTGAACATTCAGCGAGTATGTAAATCTGCTGTAGCAGCAAAGCAGAGAGAAGTGGGGAGGGAGAAAACTGCTGCTCGAGTCAGTGTGTTAGTTTGAATGTAGTATATTTATTTAATATAAAACACCTAACATGTAACATTAAAACAACCTGGATTTTATCCAGACCAACGGTGAATCTCCTAACCCAAGTCAACAGAGTGGTCAGTGATTTGGAATAATCTGGACTTTACACTCCAGAGACAGTTTTAAAGTTTAAAAGTATAGAAATGCTCAGATTAATACTCTTTACACACACGTGTTTTGATGGATGCATTCTTCTCCTACACACTGGTGTGATGAATAAAGGTGTGAAGATTTCTCGTAGGTCTGAGTCTTTGTTAGCCATGTTAGCTCTGAGTCTGTGTTAGCCCCATTAGCTATGAGTCTTTGTTAGCCATGTTAGCTCTGAGTCTGTGTTAGCCCCATTAGCTATGAGTCTGTGTTAGCCATGTTAGCTCTGAGTCTGTGTTAGCCCCATTAGCTATGAGTCTGTGTTAGCCATGTTAGCTCTGAGTCTGTGTTAGCCCCATTAGCTATGAGTCTGTGTAAGCCACATTAGCTATGAGTCTGTGTTAGCCATGTTAGCTCTGAGTCTGTGTAAGCCACATTAGCTATGAGTCTGTGTTAGCCATGTTAGCTCTGAGTCTGTGTAAGCCACATTAGCTATGAGTCTGTGTTAGCCATGTTAGCTCTGAGTCTGTGTAAGCCACATTAGCTATGAGTCTGTGTTAGCCATGTTAGCTCTGAGTCTGTGTAAGCCACATTAGCTATGAGTCTGTGTTAGCCATGTTAGCTCTGAGTCTGTGTAAGCCACATTAGCTATGAGTCTGTGTTAGCCATAGCTAACACAGACGGGATCGTAGGTGGACGTCCCACCTGAACAACACCCCCCCCCCCCCCCCCTTTTTCCCTTGTTCCCTATCCCTCTTCCTGCATCTTATCCCATCTCCCCCTATCCTGTTCCAAGCCCGGCGCAGTCTAGGCTGTGAAGGCTGTTTGGTCATGAGCCGGGGATCACGCTGAAGATTTCTGCCTTTTAATAAGGCAGTTTTTTCTGACCAATGTATCTTTTGCTGCTTTGCTAAAGTGCTCATGATGGATTAAGCTGGGTCCTTGTAATATAGCAATAAGTAAGGTCTTTACCTGCTTTTTTGTAACATAACAATGAGCATGGTCTTTTTACCTGCTCTTTGTAATATTAATAGACAAAGAGTAAGGTCCTTTACCTGCTCTTTGTAATATTAATAGACAAAGAGTAAGGTCCTTTACCTGCTTTTTGTAAAGCGTCTTGAGATAACACTTGTTATGAATTGGCGCTATACAAATAAAGATTGATTGATTGATTGATTGATTGATTGATGTTAGCTCTGCGTCTTTGTAAGCCATGGTGTTCTGCTCATGTTAGCTTGTTCATTTTAGTATTAAGCTCTGCTAGCATAACAGGCAAACAGACAGCAGTGTGAGTTAGTTAGCAATCTGCTGATTATGAAATATTGATTAACAGTGATACAGTTACGCTAATTATGTATATATGCTTTATGATTAATAAATGCGATATGTTCTTGACTCATTCAGGTTCTTATTCAGCAGGGTGGGAGGAGTCTTAAACACCTGAACCTCCGTTAGCACCGCCCACAGACCCGTCGGCCGCCTCCTCTGAATCTTCATGTTGGCTGACCATCGCCACCTCCTCTTCTAGTTTCTCCTGCAGAGTGCTGTTGATTGGTTCAATTGATACCTGCAGGTAAAGGGACACCAGTCAGGTGTGCGTTCATTATCCTGCTAGTAAAAGCTACAGCATGCTAACCTCTTCATGATCATCAATCTATTTTTAGCTCATCATCGCCTCGTCCTCGCCACAGAAAAAAGTGTTAGTTTACGAATTAATTACGGAGACAGCGCTGCTTTTCTGAGAGACAAAAAAAAACCTGAACACACATGGACTGTAACAGGAAGAACATCCAGATGGAGACACTTCGTATCTATCAAAATAAATGAAACTGCTCTTAAACTGTTCTAGATTAGACAGGTGAATATAGAGAGCAGTCGTCTGCATAGAGAGAGAATCAGCAGCTCAATATTAATAACATCTGTTCTAGATTAGACAGTCCAGCTGCCCACAAGGTCTTTACTGCACTCTCTACAGATGAGGCTACAGACACATAGTGCCAGTGACTGCTACAGATTTTTAGACCGTATAAATTTGCCAACCCTGACGTCTGAGAGCAGAGATGTACTTTGTCGTCCGATAACTAAAGAAGAGGTCTCGGATACTATAAAATACCTACCAGGTGGCAAAGCACCGGGACCTGATGGGTTCTGCCCTGAATTCTATAAGAAAATGGTTAATTTAGTGGTGGAGCCGCTCACCCGGATGTACAGTGAGTCTCTTGAGCGGGGCACCTTACCTGAGACACTTAAAGCTAGGGCAGGTAATTTTAGAAAACTAGCATGATTTTGAAAGTAGCATTCTCTCTGTGCTCCGTCTTCACCCACCCCCTCCCTCAAAAGCCACGCCTCTCACTTACATGCACTAGCGCCATTGGTCCAGAAGCGGATTTCAGCTCATGCTTTGGTGTGGGCTCGTGCACGCATCCGAGCAGGGAGACAGGGAGGCGTGATTGGTTTATAAAACTCGAACTGAGTGCAGACATTGGTCGAAGTTTTTACGAGTTTATAACTGCTACAGATGACGGATTTCCTTCGTTTCTTTTTCAGAGCACCTGAGTTATTAATTTCTGTCAGGACCTAAAGACAGTTTCAACCAAAATCTTAAAAAGTGTATCTGGAGGAAATGACCTACCCTACCTTTAACTTAGCCAATATCTCACTTATTCTAAAGAAAAATAAGCCTCCAGATTGCTGTTCTTCATATAGACCGATTAGTCTGATCGGAGTAGATTACAAGTTGCTTTCAAAACTCCTGGCCAGGAGATGGGAGGTCTTTCTTCCAGCCCTGATTAAACCTGATCAAACAGGATTCATAAAGAACAGGTTCTAATACTCCAATGTTCGGCGCCTTCTTAATGTGATTCAGTACGCACAATCCAGTCGAGAGAGAATTGTATGTGTAGCTTTGGATGCGGCTAAAGCATTTGACAGGGTGGAATTCGAATATCTTTTTGAAGTTCTTCAGAGGTTTGGTTCTGAATTTATGAAATGGGTGAGACTGCTTTACAGCGCCCCAATGGCTAGAGTGTTGGTTAACGGCTGTGCCTTAAAGGCCTTTCACTTGGAACGAGGCACAAGACAAGGCTGCCCGTTGTCCCCTCTGTTGTTTTCATTGGCTATCGAGCCTCTGGCAGAGGCAATCAGGTGGACGATGTCTCGGGTGTGAATCTTGGCGGAACTGTACATAAACTGGCCCTGTACGCTGACGATGTCGTTCTCTTCCTGACTCGACCGGAGACATCTATCCCTGCCCTTGTCTCGACTATTGATGCCTTTGGCAGTTTCTCTGGTTACAGAATAAATTACGACAAGTCTGAAGCTTTGCCGCTGGGTGACTTTGGGGATGGAAGTGCTCTGGTTGACTCTTATTACCAGTCTTGATTTTCCTGAGGCTCAGCCAGTAGCCTCTGCCTTGGACTCACTACTGTTACAGTCCCGACAAAATAAAAAATTTATATCCCACTTTTATGGGAAGTTAGAGTCCCTCAGTGCATTTAACATCGACAAAATGATAAGAACATGGGAGAGGGACCTTGCTAATGAGTTTGGTGAGGAGGCATGGTCTAATGCTGTGGAGTCAATAGGGAAAACCTTTCTGTGCAACAGACTAACAGAGAGCCAGTACAGGATCCTTCATAGGTTACAACGTACACCCCAATCCCCTTAACATTTTCTATTCTAACATTTCTCCTACTTGCATCAAGTGCAGGAAAGAGGCTGGATCTTATTTTCATTGCTTTTGGAGTTGCCCTCTGATATCAACATTTTGGGAAAAGGTCTCACAGGAAATTAACTTCATTTTTTGTACGAACATACAAATAAATCCCGGTTTGTTTCTATTCAATCTTTCAGAAGAGAGGCCTCCTTTGACAAGTGTCTGAACAAGCTTCTTCTTTTACGGAGAAGATGCATTTTTAAAGTTTTGCTATGGAACGCTTAAGTTCAGTGCTGAAGGGAAACAAAAGGCTTTTCGGTAAGTTATGGGAACATTCCTAAACCACCTCCCTCAAGGCACAGCAGACCTACTAAGCAGGGGGTGCTGCAGAGTTGATTGGCGCCCCTCCTGTACCTCTGCAAATACTTAATGTTCTCTGGGTGTCCTGTCTATGTCGTATATTCCCCGTTCCATGTTAAATGTCTGAAATCTGTGATATAGATCTGTCATGTAAGATACTGACTTTTAATCCCAGGTGATCAGTAATTTGCTCAAACAAGTCCTTGCTGTCATGTGTACGTTTCTTTGTCCTGTTTGTTCAAAAATGTAATAAAATATAAATATATGTAAAAAGAATACAATAGAATAGAATAGTATGGAATAGAATAGAGTAGAATACAATAGAACAGAACAGAAACATGTCAAACCTTGGAGGAATTAGCCTTAAATTTGTCCTTCAGGCTGTCCTTAAGAGTGTCCACATCGGCTGAATCACCAAACACCTGCACAAGGATTATTATTATTATTCGTATTATTATTCGTATTATTATCATTATTATCATTATTATTGATCAGGTGATGTTACCTGTGCACTCAGGGCTGACAGGATGTCCAGACAGTGGATTTTGTCTCCAGGCAGCAGAGGAAGATTAATGTGGGTCAGTTTGATTGAGTTTGGTTTTGGAATCTTCAGAGGACCCTGCAGAGCACTGCAGAACTCTGACAGCTCACTGTGCAACACAGAACAGTTAGAGAACATTAGAGAACACATTAGAGTCTGTTAGAGAACACACTAGAGTCTGTTAGAGAACACTAGAGAACACATTAGAGTATGTTAGAGAACATTAGAGAACACATTAGAGTCTGTAAGAGAACACACTAGAGTCTGTTAGAGAACACTAGAGAACACATTAGAGTCTGTTAGAGAACACATTAGAGTCTGTTAGAGAACACATTAGAGTCTGTTAGAGAACACATCAGAGTCTGTTAGAGAACATTAGAGAACACATTAGAGTCTGTAAGAGAACACATTAGAGTCTGTTAGAGAACACATCAGAGTCTGTTAGAGAACATTAGAGAACACATTAGAGTCTGTTAGAGAACACTAGAGAACACATCAGAGTCTGTTAGAGAACACTAGAGAACACATCAGAGTCTGTTAGAGAACACTAGAGAACACATTAGAGTCTGTTAGAGAACACATTAGAGTCTGTTAGAGAACATTAGAGAACACATTAGAGTCTGTAAGAGAACACTAGAGAACACATTAGAGTCTGTAAGAGAACACTAGAGAACACATTAGAGTCTGTAAGAGAACACTAGAGAACACATTAGAGTCTGTAAGAGAACACTAGAGAACACATTAGAGTCTGTTAGAGAACACATCAGAGTCTGTTAGAGAACACTAGAGAACACATTAGAGTCTGTAAGAGAACACTAGAGAACACATTAGAGTCTGTAAGAGAACACTAGAGAACACATTAGAGTCTGTAAGAGAACACTAGAGAACACATTAGAGTCTGTAAGAGAACACTAGAGAACACATTAGAGTCTGTAAGAGAACACTAGAGAACACATTAGAGTCTGTTAGAGAACACATCAGAGTCTGTTAGAGAACACTAGAGAACACATTAGAGTCTGTCAGAGAACACTAGAGAACACATTAGAGTCTGTAAGAGAACACTAGAGAACACATTAGAGTCTGTAAGAGAACACTAGAGAACACATTAGAGTCTGTAAGAGAACACTAGAGAACACATTAGAGTCTGTTAGAGAACACATCAGAGTCTGTTAGAGAACACTAGAGAACACATTAGAGTCTGTTAGAGAACATTAGAGAACACATTAGAGTCTGTTAGAGAACACTACAGAACACATTAGAGTCTGTTAGAGAACATTAGAGAACACATCAGAGTCTGTTAGAGAACATTAGAGAACACATCAGAGTCTGTTAGAGAACACTAGAGAACACATTAGAGTCTGTTAGAGAACACTACAGAACACATTAGAGTCTGTTAGAGAACACTAGAGAACACATCAGAGTCTGTTAGAGAACATTAGAGAACACATCAGAGTCTGTTAGAGAACACTAGAGAACACATTAGAGTCTGTTAGAGAACACTACAGAACACATTAGAGTCTGTTAGAGAACATTAGAGAACACATCAGAGTCTGTTAGAGAACATTAGAGAACACATTAGAGTCTGTTAGAGAACACTAGAGAACACATTAGAGTCTGTTAGAGAACACTAGAGAACACATCAGAGTCTGTTAGAGAACATTAGAGAACACATTAGAGTCTGTAAGAGAACACTAGAGAACACATCAGAGTCTGTTAGAGAACACATTAGAGTCTGTTAGAGAACACATTAGAGTCTGTTAGAGAACACATTAGAGTCTGTTAGAGAACACTAGAGAACACATCAGAGTCTGTAAGAGAACACTAGAGAACACATTAGAGTCTGTTAGAGAACATTAGAGAACACATCAGAGTCTGTTAGAGAACACATCAGAGTCTGTTAGAGAACATTAGAGAACACATCAGAGTCTGTTAGAGAACATTAGAGAACACATTAGAGTCTGTTAGAGAACACATCAGAGTCTGTTAGAGAACATTAGAGAACACATCAGAGTCTGTTAGAGAACATTAGAGAACACATTAGAGTCTGTTAGAGAACACTAGAGAACACATTAGAGTCTGTTAGAGAACACTAGAGAACACATCAGAGTCTGTTAGAGAACATTAGAGAACACATCAGAGTCTGTTAGAGAACACTAGAGAACACATTAGAGTCTGTTAGAGAACACTACAGAACACATTAGAGTCTGTTAGAGAACATTAGAGAACACATCAGAGTCTGTTAGAGAACATTAGAGAACACATTAGAGTCTGTTAGAGAACACTAGAGAACACATTAGAGTCTGTTAGAGAACACTAGAGAACACATCAGAGTCTGTTAGAGAACATTAGAGAACACATTAGAGTCTGTAAGAGAACACTAGAGAACACATCAGAGTCTGTTAGAGAACACATTAGAGTCTGTTAGAGAACACATTAGAGTCTGTTAGAGAACACATTAGAGTCTGTTAGAGAACACTAGAGAACACATTAGAGTCTGTAAGAGAACACTAGAGAACACATTAGAGTCTGTTAGAGAACATTAGAGAACACATCAGAGTCTGTTAGAGAACACATTAGAGTCTGTTAGAGAACATTAGAGAACACATTAGAGTCTGTAAGAGAACACTAGAGAACACATTAGAGTCTGTTAGAGAACATTAGAGAACACATCAGAGTCTGTTAGAGAACATTAGAGAACACATCAGAGTCTGTTAGAGAACATTAGAGAACACATTAGAGTCTGTTAGAGAACATTAGAGAACACATTAGAGTCTGGTAGAGAACACTAGAGAACACATTAGAGTCTGTTAGAGAACATTAGAGAACACATCAGAGTCTGTTAGAGAACATTAGAGAACACATCAGAGTCTGTTAGAGAACATTAGAGAACACATTAGAGTCTGTTAGAGAACATTAGAGAACACATTAGAGTCTGTTAGAGAACATTAGAGAACACATTAGAGTCTGTTAGAGAACATTAGAGAACACATTAGAGTCTGTTAGAGAACATTAGAGAACACATCAGAGTCTGTTAGAGAACATTAGAGAACACATCAGAGTCTGTTAGAGAACATTAGAGAACACATTAGAGTTTGTTAGAGAACACATCAGAGTCTGTTAGAGAACATTAGAGAACACATTAGAGTTTGTTAGAGAACACATCAGAGTCTGTTAGAGAACATTAGAGAACACATTAGAGTCTGTTAGAGAACACATCAGAGTCTGTTAGAGAACATTAGAGAACACATTAGAGTTTGTTAGAGAACACATCAGAGTCTGTTAGAGAACATTAGTATAACATTAGAGTTTGTTAGAGAACACATCAGAGTCTGTTAGAGAACATTAGAGAACACATCAGAGTCTGTTAGAGAACATTAGAGAACATATTAGAGTCTGTTAGAGAACATTAGAGAACACATTAGAGTCTGTTAGAGAACACTAGAGAACACATCAGAGTCTGTTAGAGAACATTAGAGAACACATTAGAGTCTGTTAGAGAACACATTAGAGTCTGTTAGAGAACATTAGAGAACACATTAGAGTCTGTTAGAGAACACTAGAGAACACATCAGAGTCTGTTAGAGAACATTAGAGAACACATTAGAGTCTGTTAGAGAACACTAGAGAACACATCAGAGTCTGTTAGAGAACATTAGAGAACACATTAGAGTCTGTTAGAGAACACATTAGAGTCTGTTAGAGAACATTAGAGAACACATTAGAGTCTGTTAGAGAACACTAGAGAACACATCAGAGTCCGTTAGAGAACATTAGAGAACACATTAGAGTCTGTTAGAGAACACATCAGAGTCCGTTAGAGAACATTAGAGAACATTAGAGAACACATTAGAGTCTGTTAGAGAACATTAGAGAACACATCAGAGTCCGTTAGAGAACATTAGAGAACACATTAGAGTCTGTTAGAGAACACTAGAGAACACATTAGAGTCTGTTAGATAACATTGGAGAACACATTAGAGTCTGTAAGAGAACACATCAGAGTCTGTTAGAGAACACATCAGAGTCTGTTAGAGAACACATTAGAGTCTGTTAGAGAACACTAGAGAACACATTAGAGTCTGTTAGAGAACACATTAGAGTCTGTTAGAGAACATTAGAGAACACATCAGAGTCTGTTAGAGAACATTAGAGAACACATTAGAGTCTGTTAGAGAACATTAGAGAACACATCAGAGTCTGTTAGAGAACATTAGAGAACACATCAGAGTCTGTTAGAGAACATTAGAGAACACATCAGAGTCTGTTAGAGAACATTAGAGAACACATTAGAGTCTGTAAGAGAACACATCAGAGTCTGTTAGAGAACACATCAGAGTCTGTTAGAGAACACATTAGAGTCTGTTAGAGAACACTAGAGAACACATCAGAGTCTGTTAGAGAACACATTAGAGTCTGTTAGAGAACATTAGAGAACACATCAGAGTCTGTTAGAGAACATTAGAGAACACATCAGAGTCTGTTAGAGAACACTAGAGAACACATCAGAGTATGTTAGAGAACATTACAGAACACATTAGAGTCTGTTAGAGAACACTAGAGAACACATTAGAGTCTGTAAGAGAACACATCAAGGTCTGTTAGAGAACACATTAGAGTCTGTTAGAGAACACTAGAGAACACATTAGAGTCTGTTAGAGAACACATTAGAGTCTGTTAGAGAACATTAGAGAACACATTAGAGTCTGTTAGAGAACATTAGAGAACACATCAGAGTCTGTTAGAGAACACATTAGAGTCTGTTAGAGAACATTAGAGAACACATCAGAGTCTGTTAGAGAACATTAGAGAACACATCAGAGTCTGTTAGAGAACACTAGAGAACACATTAGAGTCTGTTAGAGAACACTAGAGAACACATCAGAGTCTGTTAGAGAACATTAGAGAACACATCAGAGTCTGTTAGAGAACATTAGAGAACACATCAGAGTCTGTTAGAGAACACTAGAGAACACATTAGAGTCTGTTAGAGAACATTAGAGAACACATCAGAGTCTGTTAGAGAACACTAGAGAACACATTAGAGTCTGTTAGAGAACACTAGAGAACACATTAGAGTCTGTTAGAGAACACATTAGAGTCTGTTAGAGAAAATTAGAGAACACATTAGAGTCTGTTAGAGAACACTAGAGAACATTAGAGAACATTAGAGAACACATTAGAGTCTGTTAGAGAACACTAGAGAACACATTAGAGTCTGTTAGAGAACACTAGAGAACACATTAGAGTCTGTTAGAGAACACTAGAGAACACATTAGAGTCTGTTAGAGAACATTAGAGAACACATTAGAGTCTGTAAGAGAACACTAGAGAACACATTAGAGTCTGTTAGAGAACATTAGAGAACACATCAGAGTCTGTTAGAGAACATTAGAGAACACATTAGAGTCTGTTAGAGAACATTAGAGAACACATTAGAGTCTGTAAGAGAACACTAGAGAACACATTAGAGTCTGTTAGAGAACATTAGAGAACACATTAGAGTCTGTTAGAGAACATTAGAGAACACATTAGAGTCTGTAAGAGAACACTAGAGAACACATTAGAGTCTGTTAGAGAACATTAGAGAACACATTAGAGTCTGTTAGAGAACACTAGAGAACACATTAGAGTCTGTTAGAGAACACATTAGAGTCTGTTAGAGAACACATTAGAGTCTGTAAGAGAACACTAGAGAACACATCAGAGTCTGTTAGAGAACACATTAGAGATTGTTAGAGAACACATTAGAGTCTGTTAGAGAACACTAGAGAACACATTAGAGTCTGTTAGAGAACATTAGAGAACACATTAGAGTCTGTTAGAGAACACTAGAGAACACATTAGAGTCTGTTAGAGAACACTAGAGAACACATTAGAGTCTGTTAGAGAACATTAGAGAACACATTAGAGTCTGTAAGAGAACACTAGAGAACACATTAGAGTCTGTTAGAGAACATTAGAGAACACATTAGAGTCTGTTAGAGAACATTAGAGAACACATTAGAGTCTGTAAGAGAACACTAGAGAACACATTAGAGTCTGTTAGAGAACATTAGAGAACACATTAGAGTCTGTAAGAGAACACTAGAGAACACATCAGAGTCTGTTAGAGAACACATTAGAGTCTGTTAGAGAACACATTAGAGTCTGTAAGAGAACACATTAGAGTCTGTTAGAGAACATTAGAGAACACATTAGAGTCTGTAAGAGAACATTAGAGAACACATTAGAGTCTGTAAGAGAACATTAGAGAACACATTAGAGTCTGTTAGAGAACATTAGAGAACACATTAGAGTCTGTAAGAGAACACTAGAGAACACATTAGAGTCTGTAAGAGAACACTAGAGAACACATTAGAGTCTGTTAGAGAACACTAGAGAACACATCAGAGTCTGTTAGAGAACATTAGAGAACACATTAGAGTCTGTAAGAGAACACTAGAGAACACATTAGAGTCTGTAAGAGAACACTAGAGAACACATTAGAGTCTGTTAGAGAACACTAGAGAACACATCAGAGTCTGTAAGAGAACATTAGAGAACACATCAGAGTCTGTTAGAGAACATTAGAGAACACATTAGAGTCTGTTAGAGAACATTAGAGAACACATTAGAGTCTGTAAGAGAACACTAGAGAACACATTAGAGTCTGTAAGAGAACACTAGAGAACACATTAGAGTCTGTTAGAGAACACTAGAGAACACATCAGAGTCTGTTAGAGGGGACTCACCTATTCTGTATGCACTGCGTGGCGTCGGGGTCAAACTTCATCCAGGTGTTATAAAACATCTGCAGGCGTTGGTCACTCAGGGACTCTGCATCCTCTAAACTGAAGGTCTCCATGACGACGGTGATGTACAGGTAAACCAGCAGCAGGGAGGTCAGGGTGATAAAGGTGGTGAAGAAGATGACACCCATCATGGGGTTGCCACAGTTTCCGATGCCCATCAGTCCCGAGTTCTCCATGATAGGGTCGCAGTCAGGAGGCGTGTCCATCATGGGTTTCAGCAAGCCGTACCATCCGGAAGTGGTGGATGTCATTATCATGCAGATCAGACTGCTCCAGAACGTCTCAAAGTTCCACATGTCGTCGATCTGAGCGTCTCTCTTCACGTAGGCAAAGTTAAACATGCCAAAGATGGAGAAGCTGAACGTGATGAGGAAGAGGAGGAGGCTGATGTTGAAGAGGGCAGGAAGTGACATCATAAAGTTTGAGAGCAGCTTCCGGATCCCCCTGCTCAAGCCAACAAG
>CM036539.1:33733464-33755964 GCA_020745685.1 Tautogolabrus adspersus | reverse complement strand
GAGAGTTGTAGTGTTTTTGCACTATTTCAGCCCTGCAGAATTTCCAAAGTTTAATTTTTTACAAGTAGTCTATGTACAGTATAGCTTATATATAATGTAGTATCTAGTGTGTGACATTATTTTGGTTTGTTCACGTACTAATTAAATAACAATATGAACATTTAAATATAATACAGAATTTGATTAATTTCTGACACACATGTTGTAGAGATGTGATCTTTTTTTCTGGGTTCCTTTTTTGTTTATTTATTGAAGAGAGGTCGAGATTATTTCAGACAGATACACTCGCACCTGCCTGCACGCACACTGAGCGCTGATGCAGTACACTGCACGGAAATAATTGCCAACGGTCTGGACGACCGCACTGAACGCACAGAGTGTCTTCGGTGGCTCCGTGCAAGACAACAGAACTCCCGTTTTAAAAAGTTCCGATCCCGTGATCTCAACAGGTAACCCGCGTAAAGGGAGATATTCGGATTACAGCACTGCCGAAGCAGCTGCACGAAACAGGAAAATACATCGTTTGTAGTTTGGTGTTTTGCAATCAAAAACCTAACAGCGGACATCTCTCTCTTTTTTCCTCTTTCTCTAGTCCCCTGCAGAGTATAAAGTCCGGCGACATACGTGAGGGGTACAGAGTGAGGGAGATCAATAACTTACTAGTTAAGTGATCTTAAATGCCGATCATATGGGTGGAAAATATACCTAGACGGCGCGCCTAGCATTACGTGCTGCATCGCTAGATCCCACAGGTTGAGTGTTGCCAAAACCCGCCCTTCTCTGTTTCTGATTGGCTAGTAACGTTTGTTAGGTTGAGAACGAGAGCTGCGTTACTCGCAGAACATTGGTAGGTAAACTCTATTGAGCCCAACTTCATCAAGCGCATTCACAACAAAATTCCCACGTATATATAATATTTTTGTTATACTGTATATATTTTTTCCCATGGCCTCACGCCGGAGATCCGGCATGGTACCGGAGTACTGTAAGCCCTGTGGTAATTTCTCTGCGTGAGAAATACAAGGTGTGGCATGTGAGCGTGTGAACAGGTTGAAATGTGTGTGTCTCATTCCCAATGCGTGAGACTTGAGAGCTTTGGGGAGTATTCTGACCTGTTTGGAGTCCACAGCTGCGTACATGACATCAAACCAGCTGGTCGACATCGCCTGTCAGAAAATCAACACAAAACATCCTCAGGGAGCTTTACTGTTATCAGGCTGCAGCTTCACTGTTAGCTATACTGTTAGCTTTACTGTTAACAGTGAAGCTGTTCTGTTAGCTTTACTGTTCGCTTCACTGTTATCAGGCTGCAGCTTCACTGTTAGCTTTACTGTTAGCTTCACTGTTCGCTTCACTGTTATCAGGCTGCAGCTTCACTGTTAGCTTTACTGTTAGCTTCACTGTTAGCTTCACTGTTATCAGGCTGAAGCTTTACTGTTAGCTTCACTGTTAGCTTCACTGTTATCAGGCTGAAGCTTCACTGTTAGCTTCACTGTTATCAGGCTGAAGCTTTACTGTTAGCTATACTGTTAGCTTTACTGTTAGCTTTACTGGTAGCTTCACTGTTATCAGGCTGAAGCTTCACTGTTAGCTTTACTGTTATCAGGCTGAAGCTTCACTGTTAGCTGTACTGTTATCAGGCTGAAGCTTCACTGTTATCTTTACTGTTAGCTTCACTGTTATCAGGCTGAAGCTATACTGTTAGCTTCACTGTTATCAGGCTGAAGCTTCACTGATAGCTTTACTGTTATCAGGCTGAAGCTTCACTGTTAGCTTCACTGTTAGCTTCACTGTTATCAGGCTGAAGCTTTACTGTTAGCTTCACTGTTAGCTTCACTGTTATCAGGCTGAAGCTTCACTGTTAGCTTCACTGTTAGCTTCACTGTTATCAGGCTGAAGCTATACTGTTAGCTTCACTGTTAGCTATACTGTTAGCTTTACTGTTAGCTTCACTGTTAGCTTCACTGTTATCAGGCTGAAGCTTCACTGTTAGCTTTACTGTTAGCTTTACTGTTATCAGGCTGAAGCTTCACTGTTAGCTTTACTGTTAGCTTCACTGTTATCAGGCTGAAGCTTCACTGTTAGCTTCACTGTTATCAGGCTGAAGCTTCACTGTTAGCTTCACTGTTATCAGGCTGAAGCTTCACTGTTAGCTTTACTGTTAGCTTCACTGTTATCAGGCTGAAGCTTCACTGTTAGCTTTACTGGGAGCTTCACTGTTATCAGGCTGAAGCTTCACTGTTAGCTTTACTGGTAGCTTCACTGTTATCAGGCTGAAGCTTCACTGTTAGCTTTACTGTTAGCTTCACTGTTATCAGGCTGAAGCTTCACTGTTAGCTTTACTGGTAGCTTCACTGCTATCAGGCTGAAGCTTCACTGTTAGCTTTACTGGTAGCTTCACTGTTATCAGGCTGAAGCTTCACTGTTAGCTTTACTGTTAGCTTCACTGTTAATATGACTTTGATGATGGTTTCATGTTCAAACATCAGTTATGGAGGATTGAGATTGACGACGAGTCAAAGATTGGATTTCTGATCATAAGTCTGATCCTCTCACAGGAAGACATAAATCAATCACTCTTTGATTGACACATGATCAATAACAGTTCAAAATAAGTGTTATAATTATGTTTGATTCCTTTTATCTGTAATGTTCCAAATGTTTAGGGGTTAGGGTTATCACATTGAACATAGCATAATGACTTTGAGTGTGTTCGGACTCACCATGATCATCAGCGACAGGTAACCATTCGCCACGCTGTCAAAATTTAACTTGTTGTTCTTCCATCTGGTGTCGGTGAAGTTTTCATAAATCAGCTCCATACACTGGGTCTTGTTTTCCACATCGTCAGATATGAAAATCTCCTCTGACGTCTCATTGAAACAGTACCAAAACTTGCCCGCAAACAGGTTCACGCCCAGAATACTGTAGAGCAACCATACGACCAAAAACACCAAAACACCGTTAACCAGGGAGGGCAGGGTCCGCACCAGAGTCTGAACAACCACCTATACAGAGAGAGAGAGAGAGAGAGAGAGAGAGAGAGAGATTAGACACATCACAGACAGACAGACAGACAGACAGACACACAGACACACAGACACACAGACAGACAGACAGACAGACAGACAGACAGACAGACAGACAGACACACAGACACACAGACACACAGACACACAGACACACAGACACACAGACAGACAGACAGGTTGGAACACAGAGACGAGTAGAAAGAGAGACAGGTAAAGGCAAGGGACCAACACAGACAGATAAGTAGAGAGAGACATGTAAAAACCACACATCAAAATACAGTTAGAGAGAGAGAGACAGGTAAAGACCAATATTTACAGACAGACAGGTAAAGAGAGAAAGAGAGACGGGTAAAAGCTTAACACAGACTGACCTGTCTGTTGTCTATTATTATGTGTGTGTGTGTGTGTGTGTGTGTGTGTGTGTGTGTCTGTGTGTCTGTGTGTGTGTGTGTGTGTGTGTGTTTAAAGTATAAAGTGCCTGTCTCACCCTCAGGCCCTGGAAGCGGGACAGGGTCCTCAAAGGTATCAGGGCTCTAAGAGACCAGAGGGCGGCTCCCGGTTCAGAGAGTCTCAACAGGTCAGCAGTCAGACATGTTAGAGACACCTGGAAGACATGACACACCTGCTGATGACATCACGGCTCAGGTGTGTGAAGGTGTAATGTTAGATCCAAACATTTAAAGGAACAGTCCGTCATTCAGGCTAAAACTTGGTTCTGATTAACTCAGCGGCCATTATCTAGCAGCACTTAACTAGCTACCGTTAGCTCGCAGCCGGAATCTTGAAGCCATTTGCTTAGCCTAGCATGAAGATGGGAAACAGCATTAAAAGTTTTACAGCCAATCAGAAACAACCTCCCCTATGGTTTAACCTCTGCTGTGATCAGTACCTCACCAATAATCACAATTATTGATCATCCTGTGATTGATTCATCTTCTTACGTTTAAGATGAGGAAGTCGAGCCAGCACCACGCGTTGGTGAAGTATTTTTTAAGTCCAAAGGCACTCCACTTGAGAAGCATCTCCAGCAGGAAGATGAAGGTGAACACCTGGTCTGCCGTCTCCACAGCCATCTTTAAGGCCGGCCGCTGCGGCAGGTGAATGTCCTCGAACACCTGTTCACATTCACACATACACATGTTAGAGCTGGACAGATGTGAGTGAAATAAAACACTTCATTAATGCCAGTATTGTGTTTAGGACTATATAACTCTATATAATAGAACTCAGTGCATCCATTATAACTTTTCTTTGTCATTTGTTTTAACCTAAGGTCACAGTCCAACTGTTTGCAGATGACACTCTTATTTATCTACAACTTTATTTTGAAATTCTGCCAACTTAGTGACTTTATAAAAAGCGTTTGCACTCCATCGTGTGACCTTTCCATGAAAATCAATCTGATTAGGACTTGACCGTTGGAGTAAACAAACAGACATTAACAGAGGTGGTTACCAGAGCTGCACTGCTCAGCACAATGATGACGATCATGAACGCCTCAAAGACTCGGTGCTGAACGATGGAGAGGCAGCTTCTCCTGAAGTTAGACCACACCCTCCCTGTACCCTGGGACTTGTTGAAGTCACCTTTATCGTGTTGGTCCTGCTGACCCTCAGGATGATTCAGCGCCTCATCACTCTGAACAAAAGCACATGTGTTACAAGCCTTGGTAGTTATTAGTAAGGTTATAAATCCATGTTTGTTTAGCAGGATGAGTAAAGTGAAGAAGGGTCCAAACAGCTCATGAACAGAAGAAGTTTACTCTTTTCTCTCTTTCTTCTTTATCTTCAGTCGTTTTCAGTTCATCATCGATCTCAGCAATGGGGGCGCTCTGGAACTCAGTGTCAACATGCTCACTGGTTTTCCCGCTGAGGGCTTGAATCTTGGACACCGGCTGGTCTGAAGTCACAACATCCAAGGCCAGGTACTCCTTCCTGTTGCTGTCCTTACTGTCAGCAGCTAACATTCAAGTATGACCAGAGAAAGTGTTACACCCACCATTTTCTTATAAGAACAAAGAAACACAAACCAGAAGAATGAAAGAACTGAAGCTTTCAATTCTCGTCATATACTGTATATAATCAATTAAACGGTCACTCAGTCAACAAATAATAAGCTGTGTTCTGGTTCAAGTTCTGGTCCCACCTGTGGGATCTGGTTTTTCCTTCCCCAGCAAAGCCCAGAAAGCCTTCTTGATCTGGTCTATGGCGATGCCCAGGTTGTTTTTCTGCTTTCGTTCTGAAGGCAGCAAACTGTCACTGCTGAAGCAGCTCAGCAACATGCTCAGGAACAGACTCAGGACCTGAGACAGGAAGGCACAGGTTCTGAAAACAGGAAATACTTCACACATCATATTTTTCACCAGCTGCTGAACAATACATTCAGGTTCAATAGTTCTTTCACACGTGCAGAAAACTCTTGAAACACTTCTGATATGTTCATGGTGAGCGTCATGCGTGAACACAAACAGCTGAATGTTTCTCTCTGACTCTATCCACAGTTTCTTCTCCAGCCTCCTTATTCTGCAGAACGTCACGTCTGTGAAATCTGAACACAAAGCCCTCACACCCAGCTTATCTATCTATCTATCTATCTATCTATCTCTCTCTCTCTCTCTCTCTCTCTCTCTCTCTCTCTCTCTCTCTCTCTCTCTCTCTCTCTATCTCTCTCTCTCTCTCTCTCTCTCTCTCTCTCTCTCTCTCTCTCTCTCTCTAACAAACAAACATGAAGTTGACCAAACAAATAACTATTAGTTACTAAACTACAGACAACAAAGTGTGTGAGTGAGCGCCCACAGAGCAGTTTTGGGGTTCGGTGCCTTGCTCAAGGGAACCTCTGCAGTGCTCAAGAAGTGGACTGGCACGCCTCCAGCTATCAGGCCAATTTCAGGACTTGAACCGGCGACCCTCCGATTCCCAACCCAAGTCCCTACAGACTGAGCTACTGCCGCAATGATGGTGGAAGTAGTTAGCTGAAAGTAAACTAGCATAGCATTGAATGAAACACACAGCGGTGAACACGGCGGTTCAGCACAATAAAACAAATGCAGCAGTTTACAACAGATAATAAACAGAATGTGACGTCCAGTCAACAATAATGCACGATTATCAGTGGTTCTAAAAGAACACAACTATTTCTAAAAGCTATTTCTGCCCAGACCAACATCTCTTACTGTGGTGATCACTCTGGGTGGTTGTTGCAAGATTGGTTTAGTCTTCACTTGTTGAAGGTTAAGATCAGCAGCTTCAGGCAGGTTTCCTTCGTAGCAGATGCAGGAGTTGGTATCAGGATTCAGATTCTCGACCAGAGCTTTTGCTCTTTCTGGGTTCTGGAGCCGGATTCTTTATGTGTCCTTGTGTATTCAGGGATCAGTGGGCTGTCTGCAGCGCTCCTGTCCAGTTGTGTTCAATGACGTCTAAGAAAAT
The DNA here is from genome assembly GCA_020745685.1 of Tautogolabrus adspersus. NCBI lineage: Eukaryota > Metazoa > Chordata > Actinopteri > Labriformes > Labridae > Tautogolabrus > Tautogolabrus adspersus. The sequence goes on along the minus strand of CM036539.1, from coordinate 33,749,507 downwards.
CAAAGGAAAGAAACTCTTTGTGCTCGAACCAGGTACTTTCTGATCGCGGCCAAAACTCTCAAAAATATGCCGTGGAAGTGTCCAGCTGAATCCTCTGATGCTTGAATTCAGCATGTGAAGAGCTACAGAACCTATGGAGCAACCAGGAAGGAGTTGATTTATGTCCTTTGATGCTGTTGATCAGCATGTGAGGAGATCCAGAGCACTTACAAAGCAGCCTCAGCTCTTGAGGTCAAACTATGTAAACAGAGAAGAGGAGGTTTGCCTCCTCGAATGCTGGGGTTCAGCATGTGAAAGAGATAAAACTTTTATCCACCCTAAACTTCTCACCTATGTGTTCGGTGTTGCAGAGCATGCTGGGAGTGTTTCTGCAGGGCAGAAACACTCTTTCTGGCTGGCCCCAACAATAGTAACAGTCCTTTACCCTGGCAAGTAAACTGGCAGAGGTTCAAAAAGAATCTATCCGAGAGTAAGTCTGAAATGTGCAGGAATAACAGGAGTAAGCTACATCATTAGGCTTCAGGTGTCTCCAGATATCGAACAAGTTTAGTTCTTTAAGAAATGATGAATAGTTTTTCTGCTTCTATGATGCGTCTGATCTGCACCCGTAGATCTATCCTTGATTGAGTTTAGAGTACAGTTCCAATCCCCTGCAATGATATACTCTCCTGAAAAAGATGTAAGTGTAAGAAATAGATTTGTAAAGAAATCAGGCTCATCTATATCAGGGCCATAAACATTCACTACATTTCTGTTTACTGAAGTGATCCCTGAAAGATCACGTACAAGTTTGAAAGGGCACAATGGTGGATCAAAGTCATCACTCCTATCTTCAAATCTGTACCCTTCAATCTTTTCATAACCTGTTTGACTTTCTTAGCCTTTCGTAAACCTCTGCAATCCCACGACATGCATTTCAATTCTACTATTTTTTTTTTTTTTTTAAGATTTATTTTTGTGCCTTTATTGTAGAGACAGGACAGTGGATGGAGATCAGGGACAGAGAGAGAGTGGGGATTGACATGCAGGAAAGGAGCCACAGGTTGGATTCGAACCTGGGCCGCCCGCGTTGAGGACTATAGCCTCCATACATGGGACGCACGTACTAACCACTGAGCCACCAGTGCCTCTAAATTCTACTATTTGACTCATTCTAATTTATACATCATTAAGTTTCCCATAACAAAAGTGACGAGTCTGAGAAGATAAACACACTTCAACATTAGAACGTATAATGAACCACAAAATGGAAATGAAACCCACAGATCTCCCAGATCAGTCCTCACGACCTTCTCCACAGACTGGTATACAGTAAAAGATATCCCTTCCTGCTTCATGCTTAGCAGAGTAGAACCAGTAATCCCACAACTGGTTACATAATCTTTATGTGAGGGATGACTACACAAAGTAATAAAGGTGAAGGCAGTGCTACTTCAGGACCTCAATAAAGTAAATGATATTCATTTATATACTTTTTAATACCACCCTCACCTTGAACGACCTTTCTTTGTATTAAAGAACAAAAAGAGTTCTCAATTTCTCCACTTAGTGGCTCCACTGTTCTTCCAGTTTCTTCTTTAATCTTGTTTATGAAGTCCTGTACCTCTGCCGGTCGGCTGAATGTGATCGCTCTCTATAGGTTACCACCAGTTTAGCTGGGGTATTATGCCGTGCCTGAGTCCGAGGCTCCTCAGCTGCTGGCACAACGAGTCATTCTGCCTCCGTTGTTTGTGCACTTCTGTGGCGAGGTCGTTGAAGAATCTCACATCCTGTTTTTTTTAAAGGATGTCTCTCTTCTCCTCGGCAGCCTTCATTACAAGCATTTTATGTTTATAGTTCAGGAATTTCATTATTAAGGTTCTCGGTGAGGCTCCGTCACCCTTCCTCAGCCCGACACAATGTGCTCTTTCCATCACTATTGGAGACTGCAGAGGACCCAGGTCTAGTGCCTCCGGTATCCATTTTCCAAAAAAACAAACAGGGATCCGGGCCCTCAGCTCCCTCTGGGAGGTTCACCAATCTCAAGGTGTTTAGTCAGGATCTCGTCTCCATGTCAGTCATTTTCTCTTCGAGTGCTTTAGTTCTCCTTTTCAAACTTTGAACCGTATCCTGTAGCTCATTTTGTCCGTCTTCCACTGTTGATATACGTACCTCCGCCTCCGTCATTCTTTCAGGTGCACTCAGCCAAATCCTTCCTCGTTTCTTTGATAACGGTTATTATTCCATCTTATCTACCAGTAAACTCGGACCATAGATTATTTATTGCCCTCAGTATCTCTTCTTTAGCTTCCACGAGCTCACCTCCGTTTTGCTCTGCTGCCTCCATACTAGCCTCCTTGCTAACTTTTTGCTCCGTGCTCTTTGTCCCATAATCAGTTAACTTCGATTGCGTTGGTGTTTTCCCTCTATCTTTGCTCTTCTTCCCAGTAGTTGGCATCTCTGCGACAAAAATGATGATGAAGTACTGTTTTCGAAAGCGGTTCTGTCGAATATGTGAAGTTTTTAGTCAGGATTGTAGCGGAGCAAGTTTGAATGTGAATTTTCACGCATAAAAGTCCAAGCATACTCTTACTGTGAAACCACCTCCAAAAAGTACAAAGATGATCATTTTCACCAGTACGTCACTGGAGGTGATACAGTCAGGAGCAGGTTCTGGACTTGATTTAAAATCTTTGATATTGTTATAAAGACTACATGCAGAACTTCAGAGTGTTGTGGGCAAATGAATCCTTGTTGATGCCAGCACTAGAGTGTTTCCCATAAGTTGCCATTGTATGCATAGCTGCCATGCACCAATGAGATAACAGAATGATTATAATAATCCATCATCATAATATGTTTACTTAAGTGCTAACAGTGTACTGTTACGACATTTGTCTCAGTCATTGATACAGTGTACTCAGGAATGAATCTGTTGATCTGGAAGGACAAATGTTAGATGTTGAACTCACCCTGACAAACTGCGCTGATCAATGTTGTGACTTTAACGGTTTGAGCTAAGATCTATCTCTGGAACATGATGAACGGTATGAAAGAGAGAGGCACCAAAGACAGTAGGCAGACATGAGGCTACAACCAACCTAACCAGAGAGATAGGACATGTCTGCAGCATTACACATGAACAAATATCAGTCCTATCAAAAAGGGGTGCAGGGCCAAGTTGAGGCTTGCTATGACTACTTTAAGGTTGCAGTTGCTTTCTCTTCCCTGCTGCGGTCTGCTCTCCACCTATTACTCATGTTGCTTTGGGCCTCTGTGTTGGGTAGGATAAGTTCTTCACACAGCTCAGATTTGTTCGTACCCTGAAAACTGTAACTGAGGCAGAGTGAGAAAGAAAAACATCTACTAGTGTTTTCTGAGACAAGTATCTAAAGTGTCTTTGGTAAATATGCCACAATGTTTGGCGAGCCAGCCAGGAGTGTATTTGTGTCCTACTACTAGCCAGTGCAGCTTCAGGCCCCCTCAGACTGACCCCACCTCTAGACCAATACACTGAAGAGCAGCAGAAAAGCTTTTCTGAATTGTCTCTCAATTAAACTCAATCTATAGCAGTCATCATGATGGACTGTAAGTGATGTACAGGAAACAGGACCAGGTTAGAGGAAGTTGACATTCAGGGACTCACCAGCAGGTTTCCGATGACCATAACCACCATAAAGAAAATCAGACACATGGCCTGACCTGAAACCTCCATGCAGTCCCATGTAGTCTCGATCCACTCTCCCATCAAGACCCTTAAGATGATGAGGAAGGTGTGGAAGAAGTCGTTCATGTGCCAGCGTGGAAGATGGCAGTCCTGAGAGATGTGGCAGACACATTCTTTGTAGTCCTTATGGAACAGCTGCATGCCGACCACGCTGAAAACAAACACCAGGATGAGCAGGACCAGAGTCAGGTTCATCAGCGCCCTCAACGACTTCCACACCATCTTTAGCAACATGTGGAAAGACGGCCACCACCTGGCCAACCTGAAGACTCGCAGCTACACAGGAGACAGGTAAGGAGACAGTGACACAGTTGAATAGACAGTGAGACAGGTGAGGACACAGTGACACAGATGAGGAGATGGCGACACAGGGGAGTAGACAATGAAACAGGTGAAGGGACAGTTAGACAGGCGAGGAGACAGTGAGACTGGTAAGGAGATGGCGACACAGGTGAGTAGACAGTGAGACAGGTGAGGAGATTGTCAGACAGGTGAAGGGACAGTGAGACAGGTGAGGAGACAGTGACACAGGTGAGGAGACAGTGACACAGGTGAGGAGACTGTAACACAGTTAAGGAGGAAGTGAGAAAGGTGTTGAGACTTTCAGCCAGTTGAGAATAAAGTGAGACAGGTTACAGGCTGTAAAACAGGTAAGAGGACATGTAATCAGGCAGGAAGACAGGTGAAGTTACAGTTAGACAGGTGAGGTTATAGATTCAGATTCAGATTCAGACAACTTTATTTATCCCAGAAGGGCAATTCAGTTTCACAACCTACCGAGCCACTGAAAGGAGCAAAGACAACATAAAGTAAACGGACACATCACAGCAGCATTCAGTTACATTCACACGTCAGTAACAACAATTCAGCGGACGAACAGGTCGACCAATGAGAAGCCAGAGCTGGCAATCTAGAATTTTGTAAATACAATGCCAGGAATGGAGCTCACAGGTGATCTCACTACAGTAACAGTCCATACAGTAAGTCAATTAGAACTGTTCAGCATTCAACAGCCTGATAGCTGAAGGGATAAAAGAGTTAGAGTATCTGTTGGTTCTCCTTGGAGGGGCGAGATAGCGCCGTCCAGAGGGCATTAAAGAAAAGACAGGTGAGAGAACATGTCCAGGTTGGTTTGTGATCCCTTTGGCTTTCTGGACCACACGCTCCTTCCACAGGGAGCTCCAGTCTTTCAGCCGGACTCCAATAATCTTTGAGCAGACTTTTACAATGTGATTTAAACTGTTCCTGTCCTTCACAGACGACCCACTGAACCAACAGATAAAAGAAAACGTTAAGAGACTTTCAATAAAAGAATGATAAAAGCTCCATACAATGCTTTAGAAACACTAAAAGAGTTCAGTCTCCGCATCAAATTAATTCTCTGTTGGCCCCTTTTCATAATTGACTCAGTGTTTTCAGAAAACTTGAGTTCAGAGTCGAACACTGTTCCAAGGAGTCAACTACTTCAACATCGCCACCGTGGATAGTGCTAGCTTCAGGGTTACGGCAGTTCTTCCTATCTATGATCACTTCCTTGGTTTTCAGGACATTAAGATCCAGGAAGTTTTCATCGCACCACTTAACAAAAGTTGATAGAGCACCACCATGGCCTGATTCTGAGCCCTGAAGGAGGGACAGCATACAATGTCGTCAGAGAACTTTACTAGATAACTGTTCTCTTGTGGAGTTCTGCAGCTCTCTGTGTACATGATAAAAAGCCCTGAGGGGAACCAGTGTTTGACATTATTGTGTTGGACATGTGACCATTCACGAACACCTGCTGAACTCAGTCTGTTAAGAAGTTTAAAAGCAGCATTAAAAACTGACCAGGCAGTTTAAAATGAGAGGATAGTCTCTCAGTTAAGATAACCCTAACCCTAACCCTAACCCTAATGAGAGGATAGTCTCTCAGTTAAGATATGAGGCTGCATTTTGTTAAAAGCTGAAGAAAAGTCTTGCATGAGATTTAGGTTTTTCAAGGTGCTTATACACGCTGTCTAAAATAAAAAGCTTTGCGTCGTCCACACCTTTGCCAGCTTGATAGGCAAACTGAAGTGGATCAAGTTGACCATTAATAAAGGAGATGACTCCTGCTTTTAGAATTTTCTCAAATGTCTTCATAACAAGTGAAGTAAGAGCAACTGGTCTAAAATCATTGAGGTCCTTCGGTCTAGCTGCCTTAGGCACAGGGATAACTGTGGATGTTTTCCAGATGGGGGGTCAACACACTCAACACACATCTGAAAAAGTTTTGTGAATACGTCGCTGAGTTGGTCAGCACAGCGACGCAATGTGCGCCCACAGATGGGATATAGGAAGATGGGGGGGGCAGATAAGACAGGCTTGGAGACAGACAGGTAAGAGGACATGTAATCAGAGAGGACGACAGGTGTAGCAGGTGTAGAGACAGGTAGATAAGGCCATATTTGGTTAGTATTGTGACGATGAAGATGAAGAAGAGGATGATGTCATCAAACTGACCAAGAGTAACCAGGAAGGGACTTGATCCATGATGAGAATCATAAGACTGATGGCAACGATGATGCTGTCAAAGATGTTCCAGCTGACCTGTAACCGTGGAAACAGAACAGTGGCATTGGTTACCATGGGAAAAGCTTCACATCTTAGTCAGTAAACTGGTAACAAACAGGAAGTTGTCTGACCTGGAAGTATCTGTACGGGTCCATGGCTACGACTTTGAGCAACATTTCAGCGATGAAGATGAAGATGAAGACCTGGGGGGGCAGAGGATCCCAGACACACTTGTTTTAGTACTACATTACCCATGAGTCTTAGCTCTGTCAAATCAGCCAAGTCAGGTACCGAAACATTCAAACTTCAGACCACTCTGACACCCTCACCAGATGAGCAATGATGAGCAGCTCTGCAAACTCCATTGTCATCGGAAAATGTTCCATCGCCATGAAGATTATGTTGACGATCAGGCAGACGACGATTATCAGTTCAAAGAAAGGGTTCATGACGCAGGTGTGGAGCCGCTGTTTGAGCCACCGCCAGCAACCACAACAGTTCCACTTCAGGCACGCAACGCAGCATGGTGAACACGAGCCATGGTCTTCTGAGCCTGAGAGAGAGAGAGAGAGAGAGAGAGAGAGAGAGAGAGAGAGAGAGAGAGAGAGAGAGAGAGAGAGAGAGAGAAAGCTGACACAGTGATCACACCGACATCAAATGAACTTCTTTCTGTAAATGGATATGATTACAGGAAAGAGAGGGGGGAACAATGAACGCTGCACTGGGTCAAAAATGTGAAGGAATCAGGTGCTCTTCAAGAACCGGGGACAAAAGTCTAATTGCTAATAAAAAGGAACTGTCCGGATGGCAGGACGTCATGTGACAGAGATAACAACAGCTGCTTAAACAGGACGTCATGTGACAGAGATAACAACAGGTGCTTAAACAGGATGTCATGTGACAGAGATAACAACAGCTGCTTAAACAGGATGTCATGTGACAGAGATAACAACAGCTGCTTAAACAGGATGTCATGTGACAGAGATAACAACAGGTGCTTAAACAGGATGTCATGTGACAGAGATAACAACAGGTGCTTAAACAGGATGTCATGTGACAGAGATAACAACAGCTGCTTAAACAGGATGTCATGTGACAGAGATAACAACAGCTGCTTAAACAGGACGTCATGTGACAGAGATAACAACAGGTGCTTAAACAGGACGTCATGTGACAGAGATAACAACAGCTGCTTAAACAGGACGTCATGTGACAGAGATAACAACAGCTGCTTAAACAGGACGTCATGTGACAGAGATAACAACAGGTGCTTAAACAGGACGTCATGTGACAGAGATAACAACAGCTGCTTAAACAGGACGTCATGTGACAGAGATAACAACAGGTGCTTAAACATGATGTCATGTGACAGAGATAACAACAGCTGCTTAAACAGGATGTCATGTGACAGAGATAACAACAGGTGCTTAAACAGGACGTCATGTGACAGAGATAACAACAGCTGCTTAAACAGGATGTCATGTGACAGAGATAACAACAGCTGCTTAAACAGGATGTCATGTGACAGAGATAACAACAGGTGCTTAAACAGGATGTCATGTGACAGAGATAACAACAGCTGCTTAAACAGGACGTCATGTGACAGAGATAACAACAGGTGCTTAAACAGGATGTCATGTGACAGAGATAACAACAGGTGCTTAAACAGGACGTCATGTGACAGAGATAACAACAGCTGCTTAAACAGGATGTCATGTGACAGAGATAACAACAGCTGCTTAAACAGGACGTCATGTGACAGAGATAACAACAGGTGCTTAAACAGGATGTCATGTGACAGAGATAACAACAGCTGCTTAAACAGGATGTCATGTGACAGAGATAACAACAGCTGCTTAAACATGATGTCATGTGACAGAGATAACAACAGGTGCTTAAACAGGATGTCATGTGACAGAGATAACAACAGGTGCTTAAACATGATGTCATGTGACAGAGATAACAACAGCTGCTTAAACATGACGTCATGTGACAGAGATAACAACAGGTGCTTAAACAGGATGTCATGTGACAGAGATAACAACAGGTGCTTAAACAGGACGTCATGTGACAGAGATAACAACAGGTGCTTAAACAGGACGTCATGTGACAGAGATAACAACAGGTGCTTAAACAGGACGTCATGTGACAGAGATAACAACAGCTGCTTAAACATGACGTCATGTGACAGAGATAACAACAGGTGCTTAAACAGGACGTCATGTGACAGAGATAACAACAGGTGCTTAAACAGGACGTCATGTGACAGAGATAACAACAGCTGCTTAAACAGGACGTCATGTGACAGAGATAACAACAGGTGCTTAAACATGACGTCATGTGACAGAGATAACAACAGGTGCTTAAACAGGACGTCATGTGACAGAGATAACAACAGCTGCTTAAACAGGACGTCATGTGACAGAGATAACAACAGCTGCTTAAACAGGACGTCATGTGACAGAGATAACAACAGGTGCTTAAACAGGACGTCATGTGACAGAGATAACAACAGGTGCTTAAACAGGATGTCATGTGACAGAGATAACAACAGCTGCTTAAACAGGACGTCATGTGACAGAGATAACAACAGGTGCTTAAACAGGACGTCATGTGACAGAGATAACAACAGGTGCTTAAACAGGATGTCATGTGACAGAGATAACAACAGGTGCTTAAACATGATGTCATGTGACAGAGATAACAACAGGTGCTTAAACAGGACGTCATGTGACAGAGATAACAACAGCTGCTTAAACAGGACGTCATGTGACAGAGATAACAACAGCTGCTTAAACAGGACGTCATGTGACAGAGATAACAACAGCTGCTTAAACAGGACGTCATGTGACAGAGATAACAACAGCTGCTTAAACAGGATGTCATGTGACAGAGATAACAACAGGTGCTTAAACAGGACGTCATGTGACAGAGATAACAACAGCTGCTTAAACAGGACGTCATGTGACAGAGATAACAACAGGTGCTTAAACAGGACGTCATGTGACAGAGATAACAACAGCTGCTTAAACAGGACGTCATGTGACAGAGATAACAACAGCTGCTTAAACAGGATGTCATGTGACAGAGATAACAACAGGTGCTTAAACAGGATGTCATGTGACAGAGATAACAACAGCTGCTTAAACATGACGTCATGTGACAGAGATAACAACAGGTGCTTAAACAGGATGTCATGTGACAGAGATAACAACAGCTGCTTAAACATGACGTCATGTGACAGAGATAACAACAGGTGCTTAAACAGGACGTCATGTGACAGAGATAACAACAGGTGCTTAAACAGGATGTCATGTGACAGAGATAACAACAGCTGCTTAAACAGGACGTCATGTGACAGAGATAACAACAGCTGCTTAAACAGGATGTCATGTGACAGAGATAACAACAGCTGCTTAAACAGGACGTCATGTGACAGAGATAACAACAGGTGCTTAAACATGATGTCATGTGACAGAGATAACAACAGGTGCTTAAACAGGACGTCATGTGACAGAGATAACAACAGCTGCTTAAACAGGATGTCATGTGACAGAGATAACAACAGGTGCTTAAACAGGACGTCATGTGACAGAGATAACAACAGGTGCTTAAACAGGACGTCATGTGACAGAGATAACAACAGGTGCTTAAACAGGATGTCATGTGACAGAGATAACAACAGCTGCTTAAACAGGACGTCATGTGACAGAGATAACAACAGCTGCTTAAACAGGACGTCATGTGACAGAGATAACAACAGCTGCTTAAACAGGACGTCATGTGACAGAGATAACAACAGCTGCTTAAACATGATGTCATGTGACAGAGATAACAACAGCTGCTTAAACAGGACGTCATGTGACAGAGATAACAACAGGTGCTTAAACAGGATGTCATGTGACAGAGATAACAACAGCTGCTTAAACAGGATGTCATGTGACAGAGATAACAACAGGTGCTTAAACAGGATGTCATGTGACAGAGATAACAACAGGTGCTTAAACAGGACGTCATGTGACAGAGATAACAACAGCTGCTTAAACAGGACGTCATGTGACAGAGAGCAGGAGGGAGAATTGATTTAATTTTTGAAATGGATCTGATGTGGATGAAACAGGTCTGGACGACTTTCTTGATGTGTTGGTTGAAGGTGAGGTCTGAATCAAAAATGACTCCTACATTTCTTGCAATGGGTGTGATGTTAGCAGAGAGTGGACCGAGGGAACCTGGCTGATGTTTGGGTGTGGATAATTGAAGAGTATGATTTCTGACTTTGACTCGTTTAGTTTTAACAAAACTTTGGGCCATCCAACATTTAATATCCTGAAGACGGTTCAAAACAGCAGCTAGGCTTCTCTGGTCACCAGGTCTCAGCAGAAGGTATATCTGTGTGTCGTCAGCGTAACAATGAAAAGACAGGTTATGGTGCTGGATGATGTTACCGAGTGGGAGCATATAGTGCTGTGCTCTAAAACCAGACTCAAACTTCTCAAAGAGGTCGTTGTCTTCCAGATCTGGTTTCTTTAAAAGAGGTTGGACCACAGCAGATGATAGTAGACATGTATATAGAAGTTAGACTGTAATGATTGTAGACATGTATATAGAAGTTAGACTGTAATGATTGTAGACATGTATATAGAAGTTAGACTGTAATGATAGTAGACATGTATATAGAAGTTAGACTGTAATGATTGTAGACATGTATATAGAAGTTAGACTGTAATGATAGTAGACATGTATATAGAAGTTAGACTGTAATGATAGTAGACATGTATATAGAAGTTAGACTGTAATGATAGTAGACATGTATATAGAAGTTAGACTGTAATGATAGTAGACATGTATATAGAAGTTAGACTGTAATGATTGTAGACATGTATATAGAAGTTAGACTGTAATGATAGTAGACATGTATATAGAAGTTAGACTGTAATGATAGTAGACATGTATATAGAAGTTAGACTGTAGTGATAGTAGACATGTATATAGAAGTTAGACTGTAATGATAGTAGACATGTATATAGAAGTTAGACTGTAATGATAGTAGACATGTATATAGAAGTTAGACTGTAATGATAGTAGACATGTATATAGAAGTTAGACTGTAATGATAGTAGACATGTATATAGAAGTTAGACTGTAATGATTGTAGACATGTATATAGAAGTTAGACTGTAATGATAGTAGACATGTATATAGAAGTTAGACTGTAATGATTGTAGACATGTATATAGAAGTTAGACTGTAATGATTGTAGACATGTATATAGAAGTTAGACTGTAATGGTTGTAGATCCAAACTGCACAGAACTGGAGATGGAAAACACAGCTCAAGGAACCTTAAGGCCTAACACCATCTAGACTATGCACAACATAATTTAAATGAACACTAGTCTGGAAGTGAAGTCAGAAATCTTAATGTTAGAGAAAAGGAGAGACATCCATCTCCTCGTGAAGGCCGGGGAAAGAGGTGGCCCTGAGTGTGGAGATCCAGAAGGTTTCCTGTTGTAGAAGTCGTTTGAGTTTATCACCTCCTCTTAGGTTTTTGGGAATGATTTCAATGACCAAGACTTTCCCTAGCCCTGACACAAACCAAAATGGAAAAGTTTAAACGAGACAAACAAGATTACAGAGAAGGAGTGGTCTATGCCTGGTCACGCTCAACCAACCGCTCGACTCAGAGAAACAGGCGAGCACGCTCTGTGTCCTTTAGCATACCTAGCAGTGCTACCGCTAGTGAGGATGACGAAACACCACCTTCCACCTCTACACATGCTTTTTTTAGACGGCACAGCATACAATAACAACAGAAAAGGAAAACCACACGAGGCAGAGGGAGGAGGAAGGCGTCCCCCAGACTACCACCTACAACCACGCAAATTTCGCCGAAGAGACAGTGATCAACATTTCAGGTACACCTCTTTCCACTGATTGTATACGAGTTCTATCTAAAGGCCTTTCATACGCCCCTACGAGCAACACTGAAATTCTACTGAAACCTACATTTGAAGGCCTGGTAACACAATAGGTATGCTAACGCTACAACATCTACCACACCACCTGTCAGCACCGCTAACAGCTAAGTTCAGGGGGAAAAAAGTTGAACTTTTTTCCCCCTGAACAACAATGCCTGTTTAAATGCATTTATGAAAAAAGTAGATCATGATGTAGAAAAACTCTTTAACACCAACAGGAGAGGGACCTACTCCAACCTCACTCTGGGTGAGAAAAAGGCAATACAATGGCTGAAAAACAACGATGACATTGTGGTGAAATCAGCAGACAAAGGAGGAGCCACGGTGATTTGGGGTAAGAGACAATACACAGATGAAGCCCTCAGGCAACTGGGTGACACACAAAATTACGCCCCTCTAGCCTCCAATCCTATTGAATCAATTAAAAAGGAACTCAAAACTATTTTGGACAATGCGTTTGAAAGGAATTGGATCAAGGGAACAGGACTTTCCTTTTCCTCAAAACTCCAGACTAGCTTCATTTTATTTACCCTAACCCTAACCCTAAAATCCATAAAAACCTCCACTCTCCTCCAGGGAGACCCATCATCAGTGGAAATGACAGCATAAGTGAGCCAGCCTCCAAATACATCGACTTTTTCATCAAGCCTCTCACCAATCTCCAGGACACTACACGTGCTAAAACAGCTTGATGAAATAAAGACTGTGGACGACGTTTACCTAGCTGCCATGGATGTTGAGTTCCTCTATACAGACTTTGAACTTAGTGACGGCCTAAAAGCCTTGCACCATTTTTTTACCACAGAGGCCTAATGTTGACACTCCCCCTACTGACTTTAACTAAATGGACTTTAAAGAACAATAGTTCTAATAATGCCATGGGTGCAGCTTATGCTCCCAACTATGCTGGACTCTTCCTAGGACTTTGGGAGGAGAAATGTGTTTTCAGCCTGAACAATCCCTTCAGAGACTGCATCAAGTGGGATGGCAGGTACATCGATGACCTCTTTTTTATCTTTGCGGGGTCAGAACAACAACTCATAGACTTCCATGAGTATCTGAACTCTACTAATCCCAACATTAAACTCAGCTTGGACTATAGCAACACAGAGATAAACTTCCTCGACTTGAAAATCACTGTTGACACTCACGGAAATGTACACATGTCAATCTTTAGGAAGAGCAGTGACAGAAACACTATACTCAGTGCAGACAGCTTTCACCCCAAAAGTCTGATTTCCAACATCCCCTACGGACAGTTTCAAAGACTCAGGAGGATCTGTGACGACAATGATGATTTCCAACATCAAGCTGAGGACATGTATCATAGGTTTGAACAGAGGGGTTATAATGAAGTGGTGCTAGATAAAGCTGTGACAAAAGCCAAATCCTCAAACAGAAAAGAATTTCTTAACAAAAAACCTGGAGTAGAACAACGACCCTCGAGGACCTTTTCCTCCACCCAGTACAGTCACATGACTTACGATATTAAGAACATTGTCAAAAAGAGCGGGGACATCCTGCTGAGTGATACCACCTATTACACATTCACTGTCCTTAAGTTAAGTGAGTCTATTAAGTCCACATTCTTGTTTTGGAATATTTTTGGGGATACATTTGAATATTAGATTATGTTCGGGGTATTTTGATTATTATTGTTTACATTCATATGAGTTATTTCCTTTCGTTTATTTTGCTACTTGGGGCATGAGGGTGGAGTCACATGGGTGTGTCTATATAGCCAGGTAGACAGGTGACACTCAGGTCAGGCACCTAATGGGTTAATGGTTTTTTACCAGGAAGCACGAAGCCAGGATGACAGGGAAAGAAAGACAGCAGCGCTTTCTTTGTTGTTTGTTGCCTGCTGACGTCTCTGGACAAATAAACCACCCTAAAACGTAAATCATCATCTGGACAATGGACTTCATGATTCTGCGTAAGATTGGCCCTCTAGGTGCCTCAGTGGCTTTATTATGAGTTTTTGTTAAGTCTTTCATTTGTTTGGTATTTGTGTTATTTATAGACTATAGATATCGCCACCACACCCCCCTTAGCTCTGTGTTCACTGAACCCACAGCCTTCTGTTTTAGAAGGACCCCTACCCTCAAGGACAGTCTGGTTAGAAGCTCCCTGCCCCCCAACCCACTTTGTGGTTCCCTAAACCAAAAGGAACCTACAGATGTGGAGTCTGCAACCACTGTGACAATATAAAAAGAGACAATAACTTTGTGGACACTTTTAATGACAAGACTTTTCACTGCCGCAGCTTCGCTAACTGCAACACGACACGTGTCGTATACATGTGGTAGAGGCAGCGTGTGGTAGAAGAAGCAGCGTGAGCAACTTGGGTGTCTTGCCCAAGGATACATCGGAGATGTGGCTGCAGGAGCTATGAGGACATTGACACAGTGTGTTTGTGTATACCTTCTGGCTCAGTGTGCTTTTCCTCCGTTTCACCAGTCTTTTTTTCTGAGGGTCTCCCCCTGCAGGCCGCCTGCTGTAACAACAAAACAAACACATTTTTAAAGCTTGATTTTAACCGGCCCCATTAACAGTGTCCACCAGACTGTGTTTTTCAGACTGACTTCCTGTTACAGTGAACAAATATCCCCTCTGCTTATTCTCCTACCTGCTTATTTGACACCTTTTGATTATTTTCCTGGTCATTATTCAGTGGATTATCTACCTATGGATTTTCGCCGGTCGCCCCCAATATTTAGAAAAGATAGATTTGTCCCCCTCACAAAAAATATATTTTTTTTAAAAGGTCAAAAAAGAGGTAATGAAAAACATTTAGGTGGCCCAAAACATTAATATATCCTTCTGACCTGTAAATACGTTTCCCAATCATTTCAGACACCCCTATAGTGGACCATACCATCTTAACCTTGCTCACGCTTGGTCAATGGATCAGGTCCGGTCAGGTTAGGAGTCGTGGTTTTATACAGTGTATGGTCGCGGGCGCAGACAGTGACAACAAGACAAAGTAAGAGCAACAGGTTGGTGTTTGCATTAGTGTCCCATTAACTGTATAGAGGTCAACTGAAGTGCAATGAACACGGACAATATCCGACCACATTTTTTCCAATTTGACCGTTAAAATGAAACCTTCACAGGGTCCGAAATGACCACGTGCAGCAGTCAGAGATATACACGTCCACTAACCAGCAGGATGATTATATTAATTTTACAATATTATCAAAGCTAAATCAGGAGGAAACTTGTTTTGAGCATTAATAATTCACTCTTCTCTGATGGACTTTAGTTTTTAGTCTGTAATGTTGTAATGCAGGGGGGGTTCAGAGGGGAGGGGGGGTCTGGGAACTACTGCCTACAAATAATACTAAAAACAAAGGCCAGCTAATATATAGTTTTACAATTTCTCAATTTCCTGATCTGATGACATGATCGAATCTGTGACTTAAATTAGTGATTGATTAAACAGAAAGTTATGAACAGTACAGTTGAATAATTAGCTAATAATAATTAATAATAATGATAATAATTATCTATACATAGTAAAGACATTTCCGCCATGAAGTAATTCAGAAAAAGCAGAAATTGTTGCATAAAAATTCACCAGAATGCAGAAAATGAAAAAGTGTTTGACGCTGAAAATGTTTCCCCCACAATGTTGAATCCAAACCTACACCCTCGGTTCATGATTGAACTGTTGTTTATTCACCTGTAATAATGAACCTGCTTATTACTCAAACCATTCATTATTTACCTGCTGGTTATTTACCTGCTGGTTATTTACCTGCTGGTTATTTACCTGCTGTTGACTGACTACATGGTTTACCTGTTCTATCAAAAATGAAGATGATG
>CM036539.1:33713464-33720964 GCA_020745685.1 Tautogolabrus adspersus | reverse complement strand
AGGTTACAGAGAGACAGGTTACAGACAGACAGGTTACAGAGAGACAGGTTACAGACAGACAGGTTACAGAGAGACAGGTTACAGAGAGACAGGTTACAGACAGACAGGTTACAGACAGACAGGTTACAGACAGACAGGTTACAGAGAGACAGGTTACAGACAGACAGGTTACAGAGAGACAGGTTACAGACAGACAGGTTACAGACAGACAGGTTACAGACAGACAGGTTACAGACAGACAGGTTACAGACAGGTTACAGACAGACAGGTTACAGAGAGACAGGTTACAGAGAGACAGGTTACAGACAGACAGGTTACAGAGAGACAGGTTACAGACAGACAGGTTACAGAGAGACAGGTTACAGAGAGACAGGTTACAGAGAGACAGGTTACAGAGAGACAGGTTACAGACAGACAGGTTACAGACAGACAGGTTACAGAGAGACAGGTTACAGAGAGACAGGTTACAGACAGACAGGTTACAGACAGACAGGTTACAGACAGACAGGTTACAGACAGACAGGTTACAGAGAGACAGGTTACAGACAGACAGGTTACAGACAGACAGGTTACAGACAGACAGGTTACAGACAGACAGGTTACAGACAGACAGGTTACAGACAGGTTACAGACAGACAGGTTACAGAGAGACAGGTTACAGAGAGACAGGTTACAGACAGACAGGTTACAGAGAGACAGGTTACAGACAGACAGGTTACAGACAGACAGGTTACAGACAGACAGGTTACAGAGAGACAGGTTACAGAGAGACAGGTTACAGACAGACAGGTTACAGAGAGACAGGTTACAGACAGACAGGTTACAGAGAGACAGGTTACAGACAGACAGGTTACAGAGAGACAGGTTACAGACAGACAGGTTACAGACAGACAGGTTACAGAGAGACAGGTTACAGACAGACAGGTTCCACTTAGAGAGACACGTTGCAGAGAGAAAGACAGGTTCAATTAAAGAGAAAGACCTTCTGTGATTGGTAGAATGGATCCAGCTCCTCCAATGGGGTGTTTAGAAACTCAGGGGGCGGGTCTCCGTAGAAGAATGGGAGGGGCTTCCCAGCCTCCAGATCATTGGCTGTCTGAGGCTAATAAGAGAGCCAATCAGAGAGGAAGATTCATGTTGAACTCTGACTTCAATTTAAATTCTAAAAACGTAACAAAATCTTTCCTGCTGTGATAACCAACCAATCAGAACGTCCGACACATGACCAGCTGCCGTGGTAGTGAAGAAGCATTATATAAAAAAGACGTACGAGGATTGGCTGGGAGCAAAACCATGCCAAAATATTGTCCCCTCTAGACCAGTCTAAGAAAATGATCCAATGGTTTGACTGGGACAGTTTCAGTACCACTGAGTACTGACCAGTTTGTTCAGCCTCTTAAAGGTACAGTGTACCGACACACAGCTGTTACTGTTCACTCCCTGTATGCATCGGTTCATTTCAAACATGATTTATTCAGCAGATTCTTTCTAAAGCATGTTTGTTTGTACTGTGGTGTTCACTTGTCATGGTCCTCTCATTAGAAAGCACCAGAAACAGAACATGTGATAAAAACTATAAAGTGCAGTTCCATCCTAACCCCCATCTGGAAGACTGAGGATTCTGTTCCCTCTGCGCTGAGCTATAGTGAAGTATTGAGGTCCACAGAAAGTGAAATATACAGAGTATAAAGGTCATCTTGGGCTCAAATTGAAGCTTATAAATGAGGGTAGTTTTTTAAATAAAAATAAGACAGTGACTTAAACAGTGAAGTGCTTAAAACTAATCATATTCCATAAGAGTTTGTGCCTCAGAAGCTGTTTTTATTGTCTCTTTGTGAGTGTTAGTGATGATAACTTCAAATGTAATGGCAGAAAGTACCAGAATCTTATTCTGCTACTTTCCCCTATATGTCAGGATACTCTGTGCCAAATATCATATTTGTATGTCTATTGATGACATTTGAACAAGATCATTTGTGACTTTACATTATCTTGAATAAAGCATTTTTCAAAAAGGGGGTTTGTGGCCCCCCAGGACCAAACGGCCCCGAGTTGAGAGTGGTCGTTATCCACTTGTGATGGCCTGAGGTATGGGCTAACTAAAAATCATAGTGAAAAAAAGGGAGCCAAAAACATCCTGAGGGAGGGACCTGGCTCCCGGACTAATTAACAAAGGACTTCAGTTTATTAAGTTTTGGATTTCAGCACAGTCAGCACCTTCTCCAGGTTATTATGAATCCTTCTGCTCGCCTTTGGACAGGTGAACGTGATATGTTTAGATTTAGTGCCTGAATCTGGAATGTGCACAGGTGAACCTGTCCCAGAAAGATGGGGAGTGTTTCTCAGTCAAACTTGATTTTACATTTAGAGCAGCTGGGTGCAGACCAGGTGACAGCTGCATTACCTTAACATTATAAATATGAACGCTCGAATTATTATCTGCACTGAACTTGTCATCGACCTGATTCATAAACACATGCTTTACATGTTTGTGACTGTTCCTCAGGTAGAACCAGGTCAGTTCAGGTGTTCCCACTGGATCCTCTTTGATTCACCAAAAACAATCAGATCCTACAACACAACAATCTGTGGAGAACCGGCTCCACCATCGTAGCCTCATTCATTTATTAAGATATGAATATATGAAGTGATGAGTTTGATAATCAGAAGGTTGAATTCTCCAGGAGCTCTTGAATCAGTAAATAAAGTTTATTACAGGATCAATAATGCAGATTAAAGAAGTAAATATCAGAGGTTATACTTTCAATGATTTTAATAACTGTACGGTTCTGATTCTAACGTGGCGTTAAGTTAAAGTAACAAATAAACAGTAAACGGTTTGGTCATGATTTAAAGAATTATGTGATGAGAGGATTTTGGATTTAGAAATAATTACTCGCTGTGTTGACGCGACCCTTCCTCGAGTCTCTCGAGGCAGAAGCTGTAACAGGACATTACTTTCGTGGCGTTCAGTTGAACTTCGTGGTCCAGCGTTTAAAGTACCGTCAGGGTCGTCTGTCTCAGCGGCTCCGAGTGGATCAAAAAGATTTAAACTCTTGTGAAACTAACTTACTGGAAATAAAAGTTGATGGCCAATCCAAGTGAGATCGAGTCAGATTAAAGATGATGAATGAAAATACAAAAGATGATATAAGAGAAGCAATCAGAGCAGCAGGTCACTCTCTGGAGAATCAAACAGACGACGTGATGGGACGAAAACAAAGAAGACTTAACTTAAACACAACTCATGAGAAGTTGGTTTTGTGCATCTCTGCAGGGGGCAGAGAGGGGGGGGGGGCGGGGCTCCTCCCACTTTAAAGGGGGAGACAAGCTCCAACAGCTTCTATGTAAGAGCTGAATGACTTGATTTTATTTACTAAACTCCAAGAAGAATAAAAGGCTTTATGACGTCATGTTGACATAAAGGGAAATAAGTTGTTCTATGTTGTGTTAATGACAAGTGACAGCAGCCAATGACATCGCTCATATTCATAGCTGAAGTGCGCATGTCAAGTGAAGTGTGTCAATAAAGTTTTCCTCCCTCCTGAGAGAGAGGGAGATCCAGGTCACGTAGAGCCGATGCCTCGCTGTGTTTATTCCTGCGTATATATGTCGGGTATGTACGCCACGATCGTTGTGCTAGCTGACTGTGCTAACACCAAAGTCTTCATGACGTCACCATGTTGAACTGAATATGAGTCTCTGAGTTTGAACATGGTGAGAGTAATCTCTGAACATTCATCTGTCACTCAAAGTTCACTGTTCATCAATACATAATATACTTCTGTTACCCTCTATATCTGATAACTATAATATGATTATACAGTCTAAATATATGTTTAAAGAACATACTGACCACCAGGTGGCAGTAGTGCTCCACCTTTAAGATGTTCAGTTGAAATCATGAAGCAGCTTTTAAACTGATCTGACTTAACTTGAGTTTTGTCGATCCAGAGTTTACCTACAGGATGTTGTAACGCTCTTTAATCCAGAGTTTACCTACAGGATGTTGTAACGCTCTTTAATCCAGAGTTTACCTACAGGATGTTGTAACGCTCTTTAATCCAGAGTTTACCTACAGGATGTTGTAAAGCTCTTTAATCCAGAGTTTACCTACAGGATGTTGTAACGCTCTTTAATCCAGAGTTTACCTACAGGATGTTGTAACGCTCTTTAATCCAGAGTTTACCTACAGGATGTTGTAACGCTCTTTAATCCAGAGTTTACCTACAGGATGTTGTAACGCTCTTTAATCCAGAGTTTACCTACAGGATGTTGTAACGCTCTTTAATCCAGAGTTTACCTACAGGATGTTGTAAAGCTCTTTAATCCAGAGTTTACCTACAGGATGTTGTAACGCTCTTTAATCCAGAGTTTACCTACAGGATGTTGTAAAGCTCTTTAATCCAGAGTTTACCTACAGGATGTTGTAACGCTCTTTAATCCAGAGTTTACCTACAGGATGTTGTAACGCTCTTTAATCCAGAGTTTACCTACAGGATGTTGTAACGCTCTTTAATCCAGAGTTTACCTACAGGATGTTGTAAAGCTCTTTAATCCAGTGTTTACCTACAGGATGTTGTAAAGCTCTTTAATCCAGAGTTTACCTACAGGATGTTGTAACGCTCTTTAATCCAGAGTTTACCTACAGGATGTTGTAAAGCTCTTTAATCCAGAGTTTACCTACAGGATGTTGTAACGCTCTTTAATCCAGAGTTTACCTACAGGATGTTGTAAAGCTCTTTAATCCAGAGTTTACCTACAGGATGTTGTAACGCTCTTTAATCCAGAGTTTACCTACAGGATGTTGTAAAGCTCTTTAATCCAGTGTTTACCTACAGGATGTTGTAACGCTCTTTAATCCAGAGTTTACCTACAGGATGTTGTAACGCTCTTTAATCCAGAGTTTACCTACAGGATGTTGTAAAGCTCTTTAATCCAGAGTTTACCTACAGGATGTTGTAAAGCTCTTTAATCCAGAGTTTACCTACAGGATGTTGTAACGCTCTTTAATCCAGAGTTTACCTACAGGATGTTGTAAAGCTCTTTAATCCAGAGTTTACCTACAGGATGTTGTAACGCTCTTTAATCCAGAGTTTACCTACAGGATGTTGTAACGCTCTTTAATCCAGAGTTTACCTACAGGATGTTGTAACGCTCTTTAATCCAGAGTTTACCTACAGGATGTTGTAACGCTCTTTAATCCAGAGTTTACCTACAGGATGTTGTAACGCTCTTTAATCCAGAGTTTACCTACAGGATGTTGTAACGCTCTTTAATCCAGAGTTTACCTACAGGATGTTGTAAAGCTCTTTAATCCAGAGTTTACCTACAGGATGTTGTAACGCTCTTTAATCCAGAGTTTACCTACAGGATGTTGTAACGCTCTTTAATCCAGAGTTTACCTACAGGATGTTGTAACGCTCTTTAATCCAGAGTTTACCTACAGGATGTTGTAACGCTCTTTAATCCAGTGTTTACCTACAGGATGTTGTAACGCTCTTTAATCCAGAGTTTACCTACAGGATGTTGTAAAGCTCTTTAATCCAGAGTTTACCTACAGGATGTTGTAACGCTCTTTAATCCAGAGTTTACCTACAGGATGTTGTAACGCTCTTTAATCCAGAGTTTACCTACAGGATGTTGTAAAGCTCTTTAATCCAGAGTTTACCTACAGGATGTTGTAAAGCTCTTTAATCCAGAGTTTACCTACAGGATGTTGTAAAGCTCTTTAATCCAGAGTTTACCTACAGG
Organism: Tautogolabrus adspersus; assembly: GCA_020745685.1. Classification (NCBI taxonomy): domain Eukaryota; kingdom Metazoa; phylum Chordata; class Actinopteri; order Labriformes; family Labridae; genus Tautogolabrus; species Tautogolabrus adspersus. The sequence continues at coordinate 33,715,210 of CM036539.1, read as the reverse complement.
ATGTTGTAAAACTCTTTAATCCAGAGTTTACCTACAGGATGTTGTAACGCTCTTTAATCCAGAGTTTACCTACAGGATGTTGTAACGCTCTTTAATCCAGTGTTTACCTACAGGATGTTGTAAAGCTCTTTAATCCAGAGTTTACCTACAGGATGTTGTAAAGCTCTTTAATCCAGAGTTTACCTACAGGATGTTGTAACTCTCTTTAATCCAGTGTTTACCTACAGGATGTTGTAACGCTCTTTAATCCAGAGTTTACCTACAGGATGTTGTAAAGCTCTTTAATCCAGAGTTTACCTACAGGATGTTGTAACGCTCTTTAATCCAGAGTTTACCTACAGGATGTTGTAACGCTCTTTAATCCAGAGTTTACCTACAGGATGTTGTAACGCTCTTTAATCCATGGTTTACCTACAGGATGTTGTAACGCTCTTTAATCCAGAGTTTACCTACAGGATGTTGTAACGCTCTTTAATCCAGAGTTTACCTACAGGATGTTGTAAAGCTCTTTAATCCAGAGTTTACCTACAGGATGTTGTAACGCTCTTTAATCCAGTGTTTACCTACAGGATGTTGTAAAGCTCTTTAATCCAGAGTTTACCTACAGGATGTTGTAACGCTCTTTAATCCATGGTTTACCTACAGGATGTTGTAACGCTCTTTAATCCAGAGTTTACCTACAGGATGTTGTAAAGCTCTTTAATCCAGAGTTTACCTACAGGATGTTGTAAAGCTCTTTAATCCAGAGTTTACCTACAGGATGTTGTAACGCTCTTTAATCCAGAGTTTACCTACAGGATGTTGTAAAGCTCTTTAATCCAGAGTTTACCTACAGGATGTTGTAACGCTCTTTAATCCAGAGTTTACCTACAGGATGTTGTAAAGCTCTTTAATCCAGAGTTTACCTACAGGATGTTGTAACGCTCTTTAATCCAGTGTTTACCTACAGGATGTTGTAACGCTCTTTAATCCAGAGTTTACCTACAGGATGTTGTAACGCTCTTTAATCCAGAGTTTACCTACAGGATGTTGTAACGCTCTTTAATCCAGAGTTTACCTACAGGATGTTGTAACGCTCTTTAATCCAGAGTTTACCTACAGGATGTTGTAACGCTCTTTAATCCAGAGTTTACCTACAGGATGTTGTAAAGCTCTTTAATCCAGAGTTTACCTACAGGATGTTGTAACGCTCTTTAATCCAGAGTTTACCTACAGGATGTTGTAAAGCTCTTTAATCCATGGTTTACCTACAGGATGTTGTAAAGCTCTTTAATCCAGAGTTTACCTACAGGATGTTGTAACGCTCTTTAATCCAGAGTTTACCTACAGGATGTTGTAACGCTCTTTAATCCATGGTTTACCTACAGGATGTTGTAAAGCTCTTTAATCCAGAGTTTACCTACAGGATGTTGTAACGCTCTTTAATCCAGAGTTTACCTACAGGATGTTGTAACGCTCTTTAATCCAGAGTTTACCTACAGGATGTTGTAACGCTCTTTAATCCAGAGTTTACCTACAGGATGTTGTAACGCTCTTTAATCCAGAGTTTACCTACAGGATGTTGTAACGCTCTTTAATCCAGAGTTTACCTACAGGATGTTGTAACGCTCTTTAATCCAGAGTTTACCTACAGGATGTTGTAACGCTCTTTAATCCAGAGTTTACCTACAGGATGTTGTAAAGCTCTTTAATCCAGTGTTTACCTACAGGATGTTGTAACGCTCTTTAATCCAGAGTTTACCTACA
>CM036539.1:33685964-33708464 GCA_020745685.1 Tautogolabrus adspersus | reverse complement strand
CTTAATGTCTGATCATAGAGTAAGGTCACTTTATCATGTCACTCTCTACACATAGATAGATACTGTAGATAGATAGATACTTTATTGATCCCGAGGGAAATTCAAATTCATCTTACTGATTGGACCTTTAAAAGTAGAAATGAAAAAAGGAGATAGAGGTGTTTGCGTACGCAAAGAATTTAATTAAGTAGAGCAGCCTGAAAGAGCCAGAATGTAAAGTGAAGAGTCAGAGAGTGTGATTATTATTTTTTAGGAGCGTCAGTGTCCTGTCTCTTTAAATGTTTGAAAGCACAGCGCGCGGTCTGTCTTCTCTGACGTCACAGTTCCACGGGGAAGAAGGAAAGATGGCGGCGGTGTTGGAGCGCAGCTTCATAGAGATTTGTGGCTTTGAGAGGGAATCTGTGCCTCGCTTCAGAGAAGTCACCGTTAACCTAGGTAAGAGTCAAACTCTCACCTCCGTCTGTTCTCATACAGACACGTCATGACGCAGGGTTATAACGCAGGGTTAGAGCTAGCACATGCTAACGGCAGCTAGCAGGCTAACACAGCAGCGTGAGGTTAGCGTGTAGCCCTCTCTAGCTAGCTGAACTAAAGGCGCGAGGCTTGTTTCCGGTTACATACCTGCTGCCTGTGCTCAGGTGACAGGTTCTGTGTTTAGTTTCAGTTAGCCGGTTGTTCCTCTGCTAACTGTTACCTGAGTTACCTGTTTTCAGGTATCTAAAGATCAGTAATCATCGTAAAACTTCACCTACATATTTTACCTTCATATTTATATCACTGACTGTAAAGTAAAACAGATTTCATGTAAGAAATCCTCTCTGCTGATTGGCTCACAGCTCTGTCAAGTGAACGGCAGGTGCGGAGGTTGTAAGTAGTATGAATAATTTGTATACATGTTTATACCTTATATACCTTATAGACCTGGGTATACCTTATATACCTGGGTATACCTTATAGACCTGGGTATACCTTATATACCTGGGTATACCTTATATACCTTATATACCTGGGTATACCTTATATACCTGGGTAAACCTTATATACCTGGGTAAACCTTATATACCTGGGTAAACCTTATATACCTGGGTATACCTTATAGACCTTATATACCTGGGTATACCTTATATACCTGGGTAAACCTTATATACCTGGGTAAACCTTATATACCTGGGTAAACCTTATATACCTGGGTATACCTTATAGACCTTATATACCTGGGTATACCTTATATACCTGGGTAAACCTTATATACCTGGGTAAACCTTATATACCTGGGTAAACCTTATATACCTGGGTATACCTTATATACCTTATATACCTGGGTATACCTTATATACCTGGGTAAACCTTATATACCTGGGTAAACCTTATATACCTGGGTAAACCTTATATACCTGGGTATACCTTATAGACCTTATATACCTGGGTATACCTTATATACCTTATATACCTTATAGACCTGGGTATACCTTATAGACCTGGGTATACCTTATAGACCTGGGTATACCTTATATACCTGGGTATACCTTATATACCTGGGTAAACCTTATATACCTGGGTAAACCTTATATACCTGGGTAAACCTTATATACCTGGGTATACCTTATATACCTGGGTAAACCTTATATACCTGGGTAAACCTTATATACCTGGGTAAACCTTATATACCTGGGTATACCTTATAGACCTTATATACCTGGGTATACCTTATATACCTTATATACCTTATAGACCTGGGTATACCTTATATACCTGGGTAAACCTTATATACCTGGGTATACCTTATAGACCTTATATACCTGGGTATACCTTATATACCTTATATACCTTATAGACCTGGGTATACCTTATATACCTGGGTATACCTTATAGACCTGGGTATACCTTATATACCTGGGTATACCTTATATACCTGGGTAAACCTTATAGACCTGGGTATACCTTATATACCTGGGTATACCTTATATACCTGGGTATACCTTATAGACCTGGGTATACCTTATATACCTGGGTATACCTTATATACCTGGGTATACCTTATAGACCTGGGTATACCTTATATACCTGGGTATACCTTATATACCTTATATACCTTATATACCTGGGTATACCTTATAGACCTGGGTATACCTTATAGACCTTATATACCTGGGTATACCTTATATACCTTATAGACCTGGGTATACCTTATAGACCTTATATACCTGGGTATACCTTATATACCTTATATACCTTATAGACCTGTTTATACCTTATAGACCTGGGTATACCTGGGTAAACCTTATATACCTGGGTAAACCTTATATACCTGGGTATACCTGGGTAAACCTTATAGACCTGTGTATGCCTGGGTAATGGGTATACCTTGAGCAGGTTATAAAACAAACACTTCAGTATATTGTGAACACCTCTGCAGGTGTTTGAAGGTCCTGTGAGCAGGTTAGTGTTGAACTGCAGGCTGTGATTGGCTGTTGATCGGTCCATAACGAGTAATCTTAATGTTTGTTAATTAGGTAAATGTTTTTAGATTATGTTTCTGTCACAGCGGTCACATGATCCTCGTGGTTGGTGTAAACTCGGGTTAACCCGAATCCCCTCAACTGATCTCTGTTCCTGCAGGTGTCGCCGCTCTCCCCGGGGGGCAGAAGTTCCCGGACAGCGCCGGAGCATTTCACTATGAGGAGAGCGGGAAACTGCTGTCTGTCACCAGCAACAGATTCATTTACTGGTGAGGGTCTACACACGCACGCGCACGCACACACACACACTTACTGTTCATCTGAATGTCAGTGTATATGTTGCTTTTAAATTAAACTGCTTTACCTATCATTTTTATTCATAATGAATCTTGTACAGGATCTTCTGTCCTGGCTGACACGCTCACACACTGTTCACATTTACAGCTTCATGACTCCTATCAGTTACTGACACTGTGTGTGTGTGTGTGTGTGTGTGTGTGTGTGTGTGTGTGTGTGTGTGCAGGTCCACGTCAGGAGACACGGTGCAGCTGGTGGAGCAGTCTCTGGACACCAACCTGCTCAACAACGCCGTCAGACTCAAGTTCTCACACTGTACAGTACTGCCTGGGGGCGTGGCCATCCAGGAGACGCTCAACAATGTCATCATCCTCGTCTGTACCAATCAGAGTGTCCACAGGCTGGTGCTGCCACACCCATCACGCATGTACCGCAGTGTGAGTAACCGACTCTCTAACACGAACGGCTTAATGATGTAATCACTGCACTTATACTTTATATGTCACTTATAATATGTAATTACATCCGTGTGTGTGCGCACGTCTGGTGTTTTTGTGTGTGTGTAGGAGCTGGTGACGGAGCTCCACATGCAGTCCGTGTTCACTGATGTGGGGAAGCTGAGCCTTCAGGACTCCGCCCACAGCGCCATCATCCCCAGCTCAGCGGGACTGACAGGAAGTCCCCTCACATCCACAGCCTGGCTCAGTCAGTCTGGAGAGGCTCACTATGCTGTGGCGCCCCCTACTGGAGGCATCATGGTGGTTACTCTACCCCCCCCACAACACGCCAGGTACAAGCCAGCTGATCTCAATTTATTACCCTATGAAGCCAGGTTTGTCTGAAACACACTCATTCTCTCTCCGTGTGTGCAGGCCCTGTGGCGGTGCTGGAGCTGAGGCGGAGCTCTATGATGCAGAGGCTTTCTGGTTGGATGCCGTCAGCGATGATGCGAGGTGATCACAATCCTGCTGACCTGGTGTCCAGTCTGTGTGTGAGGGAGCTGGAGGAAGACTGCTTCATCTTCGCTCTTTGTCAGGACCACAAACTGCGCATGTGGTCTGTCAGGGTAAGCGCTCTCATACACACTATCATCCGGCAAAGCATCATGGGAAGTGTAGGGTTTGAAGCCAACAGGAAAACCTCTTATTGAATTTCATTAAACTCAAATGTAATCATTACTATTAAGATGTAAGTCAGACTTTCTCTCCTCTTCTCTGTTTACAGTTTATAGATAAAAAATCTGTTATAAGTCGTTGTTATGTCTCTCCTGTAGGAGCAGGCCTGCCTGCTTGAGGCGGACATGTTGGATTACATGCCGGCCTGCAGAGGGGTGAAGCGTCTGTCGGGTCAGGGTCACCGCCTCCGCCTGGCCTACTCCCCCTCAACCGGCCTGTGTGTGTGTGTTTACCTGAGCGTACCTCAGAGAGGACAGTTTACCGTGCTGCAGCTCATTGCCACTGACAACCAGCGCTACAGCCTTGACCACATCTCCACCCTGTTCAGTTCTCAGGTACATGGGGGTACACACAGGTTCGACAAGGGAAACACAGGTATACACTGGGAAACATGGATACACACACAGAGACACAGGTACACAGAAACACAGGTACACACAGGGAAACAGGTACACACAGAGACACGGGTGCACAGAAACACGGGTACACACAGGGAAACAGGTACACACGGAAACTAGGGTACACACAGAAACATGGGTACACACAGGGAAACAGGTACACACGGAGACATGGGTGCACAGAAACACAGGTACACACAGAAACACGGGTACACACGGAAACACGGGTACACACAAACATGGGTATACACGGAAACACGGGTACACTCGAGTACACACAGAAACATGGGTACACACAGGGAAACAGGTACACACAGAGACACGGGTGCACAGAAACACAGGTACACAGGGAAACACGGGTACACAGAAACATGGGGAAACACGGGTACACACGGAAACACAGGTACACAGGGAAACACGGGTACACAGAAACATGGGGAAACACGGGTACACACGGAAACACAGGTACACACGGGTACACACGGAAACACTGGTACACACGGAAACACGGGTGCACACGGAAATACGGGTACACACAAACATGGGTACACACGGAAACATGGGTGCACACGGAAATACGGGTACACACAAACATGGGTACACACGGAAACACGGGTGCACACGGAAATACGGGTACACACAAACATGGGTACACACGGAAACACGGGTGCACACGGAAATACGGGTACACACAAACATGGGTACACACGGAAACACGGGTGCACACGGAAATACGGGTACACGCAAACATGGGTACACACGGAAACACGGGTGCACACGGAAATACGGGTACACACAAACATGGGTACACACGGAAACACGGGTACACATGGAAACACGGGTACACGCAAACATGGGTACACACGGAAACACGGGTACACACAAACATGGGTACACACAGGGAAACGGTTACACACGGAAACACGGGTACACACAGGGAAACGGTAAACACAAACACGGGTACACACAGAAACACGGGTACACACAAACATGGGTACACACGGAAACACGGGTACACTCGGAAACAGGGGTACCCACAGGGAAACACGGGTACACACAGGAAAACACGGGTACACACGGACACACAGGGAAACACGGGTACACACAAACATGTGTACACACGGAAACATAGGTGCACCCGGAAACACAGTTACACACAGAGACACAGGTACACACAGGGAAACGGGGGTACCCACAGGGAAACAAGGATACAGAGGGAAACACGGGTTCACACAGGGAAACACAGGTACACACGGAAACACGGGTACACACGGAAACACGGGTACACACGGAAATACGGGTACACACAGGGAAACACGGGTATACACAGTGAAACACGGGTACACACGGAAATACGGGTACACACAGGGAAACACGGGTATACACAGTGAAACACAGGTACACACGGAAATACGGGTACACACAGGGAAACACGGGTATACACAGTGAAACACAGGTACACACGGAAATACGGGTACACACAGGGAAACACGGGTATACACAGTGAAACACAGGTACACACGGAAATACGGGTACACACAGGGAAACACGGGTATACACAGTGAAACACGGGTACACACAGAAACACGGGTACACACGGAAATACGGGTACACACAGGGAAACACGGGTATACACAGTGAAACACAGGTACGCTCAGGTACACACGGAAACACACAGGGATGCCAATTACACAAGTACCTTTATTTTCATGATGTATCAGCCTTGAGCATTACATGAACTAATGTGAAAACTATTGTTTGTACGCATGAATAAATGTCTGTGTTTGACTTGTGTGTGTGTGTCCTCAGGAGACTCTGGTGGACTTCCTGCTGACCTCCTCCGACATCTGGGCTGTGTGGGTGGACGAATCAAACTCCTCTGTGGTGAAATACATCAACTTTGAACAGTAAGACACCTGGGGATTAAACATGAAGTCACTTCATGTGTTAGAGGAAACAGCTGCTAACTCCTTTGTGTGTGTGTGTGTGATGCAGTAACACAGCAGGTCAGTGGAACCAAGTATTTGTTCAGCCTCCACCTGAAGAAGAAGTTCATATAGGAGTGGACCAGGACCCCAGAGTGAGTCACATGAACATGTACACGTACTTTCTGAGATAGAGAAGCTGAGGTAAACTGATAAGTTTGTAGCTCAACTCTCGGGTTTTTGAGGACAGACTTAGGTTGGGAACATGTTTGATTCTTCAAACCTTTTCAGTACTTTGTGTTTTTAACGAGGGCGGGGAAACCCTGTTGAAAGACGTCGGGTGTTTAGACTTAGTCTTTAAAGACGGATCAGTGATGATCTTGAGAACACATCGGACACATCACAGCTGTTCTTACTTACTGCAGTAAAACCAGACTTCATGTCTTCTGGCTCATAACAATGATTCTTAGACGCCCCAGGTTTTCTATGGTTGTGGTGCTTTGATATATCAATGTCACGCTTAGTGGAGATTCTTATTGACCACAGCCTCCATCTTTGGGGTGCGCACACTAACCACTTGGCAATCAGCGACCCATTTTTTTTTTTTATATCTTTATTGATTTTTTCTGATATACAAGTATAAAACATGAAAATTACTGAAACAGTTTCACAAAGGTGATCTGTGTGATAAGTGGAAGAAACACACTCTACTACTGAACTCTGTAGTAGAACAGATAATACAAAAAACAAAACAAGGGGGGGCCATGTTAAACCTCAAATATAGAGAATTACAAATAACATAGATAAATAATGAGACAGCATCCAAAGTTTACAACCTGTACATCGCAGCATCATACCACACAAACGTATATCATGATCTGTGTAGCTCCATAGCGAATCAGTACCAGCAACCCAGTTGATTTATTTTGTTCAATTTTCCCCCTTCAAGTGTCGGTGACCCAGCTAGCGCCCCCTGGCAATTACACAGTTAAGCGTGATACAGTATTTGTTACTTTAAAGATCAGTAGTATCAAAAAGTCAGACATGCACACACAGCACTGGCTCTGCTGACCCAGTCTCTCCTCTTTAACGCCTCTGTTACTACCTCTGAAGATGGTACAGAGGGGGGGATCCCTTTGTCCCCCCATTACTCCTCCACAACATTCAGATTGAAGGAGAAGCGTCACAGGGGCGTAAATATCAGCCTTGAAACTGCACTGTGAACAGGACTACAGTGTGTCTGTAGAACAGAGGGGATCTCTGATGAAGCTCTCTGTGAGACTGTAAACACATTCCTCCTCAGACACATGATCTCCTCTCACTCCCCCTCCCACTTCTCCCCCTGATCCCCTTTCACTGCTCCTCCTCCCACTTCTCCCCCTGACCCCCTTTCACTGCTCCTCCTCCCACTTCTCCCCCTGACCCCCTTTCACTGCTCCTCCTCCCACTTCTCCCCTGACCCCCCTTTCACTGCTCCTCCTCCCACTTCTCCCCCTGACCCCCTTTCACTGCTCCTCCTCCCACTTCTCCCCTGACCCCCTTTCACTGCTCCTCCTCCCACTTCTCCCCTGACCCCCCTTTCACTGCTCCTCCTCCCACTTCTCCCCCTGACCCCCTTTCACTGCTCCTCCTCCCACTTCTCCCCTGACCCCCCTTTCACTGCTCCCCCTCCCACTTCTCCCCCTGTTGTGTGTGTGTGTGTGTGTTGACAGGAAACGTACCTGGAGGTCCTCTTCTCTCCTCTCCGTTTCACAGCTTCTGCCATCGTTAAAGCACTACAGGTGAGAGACTACCAGCTGTGATGTCACTATGACATCATCAGACTCTTGTGTGCAGTCAGTGTGTGCTGTGTGTGTTTTTACTGTGTTATGTGTTGTAGATCTTCCGTCGGGGCTCGGAGAGGATCTCAGACGTATCGTGGGAGGGTCTAAAGAAGGAGGTGACTCTGGCTGTGGAGAGCGAGGTAAGAGCTCACCTGTTAATTTACAGTTTGAAATGTTGGACTGCTGCAGACACTGATATCTCCCCCTCCTTCCCCCTTCAGCTGCAGAGCAGTTTGACAGAGTTTGAGTTCTCTCAGGAGGAGTATCGTCAGCTGCAGGTGGAGTTCTGGTCCAGGTTTTACTCCTGCTGTCTGCAGTATCAGGAGGTCCAATCAGAAGCTCTGAGTCTGACCGTGAACCCCAACACAGGACTGGTCTGTCTGCTCAGGAAGGTACGTCTGTTTACTGTCTACTGACTGTTTCCTGTTTACTGTCTGTTTACCGTCTACTGACTGTTTACTGTCTGTTTACCGTCTACTGACTGTTTCCTGTTTACTGTCTGTTTACCGTCTGACTGTTTACTGTCTGTTTACCGTCTACTGACTGTTTACTGTTTACTGTCTGTTTACCGTCTACTGACTGTTTCCTGTTTACTGTCTGTTTACCGTCTACTGACTGTTTACTGTCTGTTTACCGTCTACTGACTGTTTCCTGTTTACTGTCTGTTTACCGTCTGACTGTTTACTGTCTGTTTACCGTCTACTGACTGTTTACTGTTTACCGACTGTTTACTGTTTACTGTCTGTTTACCGTCTACTGTTTACTATCTGTTTACTGTCTGTTTACTGTCTGTTAACTGATTGTTTGGTACTTACTGACTGTTTACTGTCTGTTAACTGACTGTTTGGTACTTACTGACTGTTTACTGACTGTTTACTGACTGTTTACTGACTGTTAACTGATTGTTTGGTACTTGCTGACTGTTTACTGACTGTTTACTGTCTGTTAACTGATTGTTTGGTACTTACTGACTGTTTACTGACTGTTTACTGACTGTTTACTGACTGTTAACTGATTGTTTGGTACTTACTGACTGTTTACTGACTGTTTACTGACTGTTTACTGTCTGTTTACTGACTGTTTACTGACTGTTTACTGACTGTTGACTGACTGTTGACTGACTGTTTACTGTCTGTTTACTGTCTGTTAACTGACTGTTTACTGACTGTTTACTGACTGTTGACTGACTGTTGACTGACTGTTGACTGACTGTTAACTGACTGTTTGGTACTTACTGACTGTTAACTGACTGTTTACTGACTGTTTACTGACTGTTTACTGACTGTTTACTGACTGTTTACTGTCTGTTTACTGTCTGTTAACTGATTGTTTGGTACTTACTGACTGTTTACTGTCTGTTAACTGACTGTTTGGTACTTACTGACTGTTTACTGACTGTTAACTGACTGTTAACTGACTGTTTGGTACTTACTGACTGTTTACTGTCTGTTAACTGACTGTTTACTGTCTGTTAACTGACTGTTTGGTACTTACTGACTGTTTACTGACTGTTAACTGACTGTTAACTGACTGTTTGGTACTTACTGACTGTTTACTGACTGTTTACTGACTGTTTACTGTCTGTTAACTGATTGTTTGGTACTTACTGACTGTTTACTGTCTGTTAACTGACTGTTTACTGTCTGTTAACTGACTGTTTGGTACTTACTGACTGTTTACTGTCTGTTTACTGTCTGTTTACTGTCTGTTAACTGACTGTTTACTGACTGTTTACTGACTGTTGACTGACTGTTGACTGACTGTTGACTGACTGTTAACTGACTGTTTGGTACTTACTGACTGTTAACTGACTGTTTACTGTCTGTTAACTGACTGTTTACTGACTGTTTACTGACTGTTGACTGACTGTTGACTGACTGTTGACTGACTGTTAACTGACTGTTTGGTACTTACTGACTGTTAACTGACTGTTAACTGACTGTTTACTGACTGTTTACTGACTGTTTACTGACTGTTTACTGTCTGTTTACTGTCTGTTTACTGTCTGTTAACTGATTGTTTGGTACTTACTGACTGTTTACTGTCTGTTAACTGACTGTTTGGTACTTACTGACTGTTTACTGACTGTTAACTGACTGTTAACTGACTGTTTGGTACTTACTGACTGTTTACTGTCTGTTAACTGACTGTTTACTGTCTGTTAACTGACTGTTTGGTACTTACTGACTGTTTACTGACTGTTAACTGACTGTTAACTGACTGTTTGGTACTTACTGACTGTTTACTGACTGTTTACTGACTGTTTACTGACTGTTAACTGACTGTTTGGTACTTACTGACTGTTTACTGTCTGTTAACTGACTGTTTACTGTCTGTTAACTGACTGTTTGGTACTTACTGACTGTTTACTGTCTGTTTACTGTCTGTTTACTGTCTGTTAACTGACTGTTTACTGACTGTTTACTGACTGTTTACTGTCTGTTAACTGATTGTTTGGTACTTACTGACTGTTGACTGACTGTTTACTGTCTGTTTACTGTCTGTTAACTGACTGTTTACTGACTGTTTACTGACTGTTTACTGACTGTTGACTGACTGTTGACTGACTGTTAACTGACTGTTTGGTACTTACTGACTGTTAACTGACTGTTTACTGACTGTTTACTGACTGTTTACTGACTGTTTACTGTCTGTTAACTGATTGTTTGGTACTTACTGACTGTTTACTGTCTGTTAACTGACTGTTTGGTACTTACTGACTGTTTACTGACTGTTAACTGACTGTTTGGTACTTACTGACTGTTTACTGTCTGTTAACTGACTGTTTGGTACTTACTGACTGTTTACTGTCTGTTAACTGACTGTTTGGTACTTACTGACTGTTTACTGACTGTTAACTGATTGTTTGGTACTTACTGACTGTTTACTGTCTGTTAACTGACTGTTTGGTACTTACTGACTGTTTACTGTCTGTTAACTGACTGTTTGGTACTTACTGACTGTTTACTGTCTGTTAACTGACTGTTTACTGACTGTTGACTGACTGTTTACTGTCTGTTAACTGACTGTTTACTGACTGTTTACTGACTGTTTACTGACTGTTTGGTACTTACTGACTGTTTACTGTCTGTTAACTGACTGTTTGGTACTTACTGACTGTTTACTGACTGTTAACTGACTGTTAACTGACTGTTTGGTACTTACTGACTGTTTACTGTCTGTTAACTGACTGTTTACTGACTGTTTACTGTCTGTTAACTGACTGTTTGGTACTTACTGACTGTTTACTGTCTGTTAACTGACTGTTTGGTACTTACTGACTGTTTACTGACTGTTAACTGACTGTTAACTGACTGTTTGGTACTTACTGACTGTTTACTGTCTGTTAACTGACTGTTAACTGACTGTTAACTGACTGTTTGGTACTTACTGACTGTTTACTGACTGTTTACTGACTGTTTGGTACTTACTGACTGTTTACTGTCTGTTAACTGACTGTTAACTGACTGTTTGGTACTTACTGACTGTTTACTGACTGTTTACTGACTGTTTGGTACTTACTGACTGTTTACTGTCTGTTAACTGATTGTTTGGTACTTACTGACTGTTTACTGTCTGTTAACTGACTGTTTGGTACTTACTGACTGTTTACTGTCTGTTAACTGACTGTTTGGTACTTACTGACTGTTTACTGTCTGTTAACTGACTGTTTACTGTCTGTTGACTGACTGTTTACTGACTGTTTACTGACTGTTTACTGTCTGTTAACTGACTGTTTGGTACTTACTGACTGTTTACTGTCTGTTAACTGACTGTTTGGTACTTACTGACTGTTTACTGACTGTTAACTGACTGTTAACTGACTGTTTGGTACTTACTGACTGTTTACTGTCTGTTAACTGACTGTTTACTGACTGTTTACTGTCTGTTAACTGACTGTTTGGTACTTACTGACTGTTTACTGACTGTTAACTGACTGTTAACTGACTGTTTGGTACTTACTGACTGTTTACTGTCTGTTAACTGACTGTTAACTGACTGTTAACTGACTGTTTGGTACTTACTGACTGTTTACTGTCTGTTAACTGACTGTTAACTGACTGTTTGGTACTTACTGACTGTTTACTGACTGTTTACTGACTGTTTGGTACTTACTGACTGTTTACTGTCTGTTAACTGATTGTTTGGTACTTACTGACTGTTTACTGTCTGTTAACTGACTGTTTGGTACTTACTGACTGTTTACTGACTGTTAACTGACTGTTAACTGACTGTTTGGTACTTACTGACTGTTAACTGACTGTTTACTGTCTGTTAACTGATTGTTTGGTACTTGCTGACTGTTTACTGACTGTTTACTGTCTGTTAACTGATTGTTTGGTACTTGCTGACTGTTTACTGACTGTTTACTGTCTGTTAACTGACTGTTTGGTACTTACTGACTGTTTACTGTCTGTTAACTGACTGTTTGGTACTTACTGACTGTTTACTGACTGTTAACTGTCTGTTAACTGACTGTTTGGTACTTACTGACTGTTTACTGACTGTTAACTGACTGTTTGGTACTTACTGACTGTTTACGGACTGTTTACTGTCTGTTAACTGATTGTTTGGTACTTACTGACTGTTTACTGACTGTTAACTGACTGTTAACTGACTGTTAACTGACTGTTTGGTACTTACTGACTGTTTACTGACTGTTAACTGACTGTTAACTGACTGTTAACTGACTGTTAACTGACTGTTTGGTACTTACTGACTGTTTACTGTCTGTTAACTGACTGTTTGGTACTTACTGACTGTTTACGGACTGTTAACTGACTGTTTGGTACTTACTGACTGTTTACGGACTGTTTACTTTCTGTTAACTGACTGTTTGGTACTTACTGACTGTTTACTGACTGTTTACTGTTCTGACTGCTTCATGTGTGTTTCTCTGTGTCAGGGCTTTGTGTCGTTCCTGCTGCCGTGTTTCGCTGTGGATCACCTTTACCTGTCCTATGATGAGTACCTGTTCTCCGAGGAGGACACGCCCCTCACTGAAGGTATGTTTCTGTTTATCAGGACCAGAGCTTGTATCTCTATAATTCATATATTTATATAAACATGTGTTTGTAGACGCAGAGTTGGGCCGTGACGTGCTGCAGCTGGTTCAGTGTGTGCGTGCGATCAGTGATGCGGTCTCTGGAGAGATGGCGTACGAGATGGAGAAAGCTCTGGAACACCTGCAGTCACCTGAGAGAGCAGCAGAGCTCGTACTGGAACACCTGCTGTCCAACGACAGGTGTGCAGTGCACACACGCACACACAGGATAGGATCGTAGTTAACTCATGTCTGATATCTAAATGTACAGAAGCTTCCAACAGATAAACGTGTAGAACGAGACAGAGAGAGGGCAGATGTGGTCGAGAGACACATGCCCTGCTCAGAGCGCCGTTTCAAGCTGTGATATTTACGGCCTGTGACGTTTCTCCTTCAATCTGAATGTCATGGAGGCGTAATGGGGGGACGAAGTGATCCCCCCTCTGCACCGTCTTCAGAGGGAGTAACAGGCGTTACAGAGGAGAGACAGGATCAGCCGAGCCAGGGCTCTTTTGCACTTCGACAACGCCCAATCACAATGTGAACTCCAAGCGCCAAATGCGGGTAGATTTTCCGTTTGGCGAGTACATTTCAGAGGGCTATCCGCCACAGGGCGGGTAAATACCATAAAGTAATAAAAACTATGCTATGAGTATTTAGCGTGTTTTCTGTAGCTGCAGCTGCTGTTCCCTGCTCCTCTCTCTGCTGTCATGACTGAGAGCATCGCGGAGCACGCTGAGACACACCAACATACATGTCAGCACAAACACACGCACACACTGGAGCGCCAGCCACCACGGGCTGCGCGCCCCTTTTAACTTTTAGTGCATCAGCACACAGTTGATCCGTACGGACCGAGTCGGGAACACACGTGATCCGGTCAAACGGTCGGTTCGACTTTTCTCCGTTCTCACCGTGTCTGCAGCTAACATAACGATAGCATCGTCCTCTCACAGCCGCTATTTGAAAATAAAGGCCAGCATATATTTTTGAAATTTCTCAATTTCCTGATCTGATAAAATTATTGAATCTGTGACTTTAATGTGTGATTGATTCAACAGAGCAAACCTTTAAATGTAACAGGTGTGACACTAAAACACTGTTTGTTATTTCAGCCGGTAAAAAATATGTTTGACCGGTGAATGTTTTCATCTACCCGCCACCTTCTACCCGCCACCTTCTACCCGCCACCTTCTACCCGCCACCTTCTACCCGCCACCTTCTACCCGCCACCTTCTACCCGCCACCTTCTACCCGCCACCTTCTACCCGCCACCTTCTACCCCGCCACCTTCTACCCGCCACCTTCTACCCGCCACCTTCTACCCGCCACCTTCTACCCGCCACCTTCTACCCGCCACCTTCTACCCGCCACCTTCTACCCGCCACCTTCTACCCGCCACCTTCTACCCGCCACCTTCTACCCGCCACCTTCTACCCCGCCACCTTCTACCCGCCACCTTCTACCCGCCACCTTCTACCCCGCCACCTTCTACCCCGCCACCTTCTACCCCGCCACCTTCTACCCGCCACCTTCTACCCGCCACCTTCTACCCGCCACCTTCTACCCGCCACCTTCTACCCCGCCACCTTCTACCCGCCACCTTCTACCCGCCACCTTCTACCCGCCACCTTCTACCCGCCACCTTCTACCCCGCCACCTTCTACCCGCCACCTTCTACCCGCCACCTTCTACCCGCCACCTTCTACCCCGCCACCTTCTACCCGCCACCTTCTACCCGCCACCTTCTACCCGCCACCTTCTACCCGCCACCTTCTACCCCGCCACCTTCTACCCGCCACCTTCTACCCGCCACCTTCTACCCCGCCACCTTCTACCCGCCACCTTCTACCCGCCACCTTCTACCCGCCACCTTCTACCCCGCCACCTTCTACCCGCCACCTTCTACCCGCCACCTTCTACCCGCCACCTTCTACCCGCCACCTTCTACCCCGCCACCTTCTACCCCGCCACCTTCTACCCGCCACCTTCTACCCCGCCACCTTCTACCCCGCCACCTTCTACCCCGCCACCTTCTACCCCGCCACCTTCTACCCCGCCACCTTCTACCCGCCACCTTCTACCCGCCACCTTCTACCCCGCCACCTTCTACCCCGCCACCTTCTACCCGCCACCTTCTACCCGCCACCTTCTACCCGCCACCTTCTACCCCGCCACCTTCTACCCCGCCACCTTCTACCCGCCACCTTCTACCCCGCCACCTTCTACCCCGCCACCTTCTACCCCGCCACCTTCTACCCCGCCACCTTCTACCCGCCACCTTCTACCCTGCCACCTTCTACCCGCCACCTTCTACCCGCCACCTTCTACCCCGCCACCTTCTACCCGCCACCTTCTACCCGCCACCTTCTACCCGCCACCTTCTACCCTGCCACCTTCTACCCGCCACCTTCTCCCCGCCACCTTCTACCCCGCCACCTTCTACCCCGCCACCTTCTACCCGCCACCTTCTACCCGCCACCTTCTACCCCGCCACCTTCTACCCGCCACCTTCTACCCCGCCACCTTCTACCCCGCCACCTTCTACCCGCCACCTTCTACCCGCCACCTTCTACCCCGCCACCTTCTACCCCGCCACCTTCTACCCCGCCACCTTCTACCCGCCACCTTCTACCCTGCCACCTTCTACCCGCCACCTTCTACCCCGCCACCTTCTACCCGCCACCTTCTACCCCGCCACCTTCTACCCGCCACCTTCTACCCGCCACCTCGGCCGGGGAGTCAGGAAGTGAATTTCGGACCCTGGTCACCATATATGATTTATATATATTTATATTTTAAAGATTTATTTTTGTGCCTTTATTGGAGAGACAGGACTGATAGAGATAGGACTGATAGAGATAGGACAGATAGAGATAGGACAGATAGAGATAGGACAGATAGAGATAGGACTGATAGAGATAGGACTGATAGAGATAGGACAGATAGAGATAGGACAGATAGAGATAGGACAGATAGAGATAGGACAGATAGAGATAGGACAGATAGAGATAGGACAGATAGAGACAGGACAGATAGAGATAGGACAGATAGAGATAGGACTGATAGAGATAGGACAGATAGAGATAGGACAGATAGAGATAGGACAGATAGAGATAGGACATATAGAGATAGGACAGATAGAGATAGGACAGATAGAGATAGGACTGATAGAGATAGGACAGATAGAGACAGGACAGATAGAGATAGGACATATAGAGATAGGACAGATAGAGATAGGACAGATAGAGATAGGACTGATAGAGATAGGACAGATAGAGACAGGACAGATAGAGATAGGACAGATAGAGATAGGACAGATAGAGATAGGACATATAGAGATAGGACAGATAGAGATAGGACAGATAGAGATAGGACTGATAGAGATAGGACTGATAGAGATAGGACTGATAGAGATAGGACTGATAGAGATAGGACAGATAGAGATAGGACAGATAGAGATAGGACTGATAGAGATAGGACAGATAGAGATAGGACAGATAGAGATAGGACTGATAGAGATAGGACAGATAGAGACAGGACAGATAGAGATAGGACAGATAGAGATAGGACAGATAGAGATAGGACAGATAGGGATAGGACAGATAGAGATAGGACAGATAGAGATAGGACAGATAGAGATAGGACAGATAGAGATAGGACAGATAGAGATAGGAGAGATAGGGATAGGACAGATAGGGATAGGACAGATAGAGATAGGACAGATAGAGATAGGACAGATAGAGATAGGACAGATAGAGATAGGACAGATAGAGATAGGACAGATAGGGATAGGACAGATAGAGATAGGACAGATAGAGATAGGACAGATAGGGATAGGACTGATAGAGATAGGACAGATAGGGATAGGACAGATAGAGATAGGACAGATAGAGATAGGACAGATAGAGATAGGACAGATAGAGATAGGACAGATAGAGATAGGACAGATAGAGATAGGACAGATAGAGATAGGACAGATAGAGATAGGACAGATAGAGATAGGACAGATAGAGATAGGACAGATAGAGATAGGACAGATAGAGATAGGACTGATAGAGATAGGACAGATAGAGACAGGACAGATAGAGATAGGACAGATAGAGATAGGACAGTGGATCGAGATGGAAATCAGGGAGAGAGAGAGAGGGGATTGACATGCGGGAAAGGAGCCACAGGTTGGATTCGAACCTGGGTCGACCGCGTTGAGGACTATAGCCTCCATATATGGGACGCGCGCACTAACCACTGTGCCACCAGCGCCCTGATAATTTATATTTGTTATTATTCTGTACTTTGTTTGTTACCTACACACCCTATTATTGTTTTAAGAAGGAACATTTCAGGTAAACTCCGGCTCACTGTCTGAATTATACTGAGCTCTGTGGCGCCCCCTGCTGGTGCACTTTGTTATACATTATAATGTAAACAGGAGCAATCACTGATTATTTAATGTATTTATTAATAACTGTATTTATGTCTCATGTTGATGATGTCACTTCCTGTAGTGAGAACGTGATCGAGGACGTCCAGAACAAGCTGCAGGACATCAAAAACCCGACGGCCGCCATGATGGTTCTTCTGAGGGAGCTGGACCTGGAGACCGACTCTGAACCTGCAGCAGAGGGACCCGTCACACCTGGTAGGAAACACCTGGTCACCTGAGTGACATCATACTCACCTCTCAGCTGTGTGACATCATACCTCACCTGACACCTGAGTGTGACATCATACTCACCTATTAAACTCTGACACAGGCAGAGGGGTCGTGTGTGTTTGTTGCCCCGTTCTGTGTCTCACAGGTGTGTGTGTTTGTTGTCTCACAGGTGTGTGTGTTTGTTGCCCCACTCTGTGTCTCACAGGTGTGTGTGTTTGTTGCCCCACTCTGTGTCTCACAGGTGTGTGTGTTTGTTGCCCCACTCTGTGTCTCACAGGTGTGTGTGTTTGTTTCCCCGTTCTGTGTCTCACAGGTGTGTGTGTTTGTTTCCCCGTTCTGTGTCTCACAGGTGTGTGTGTTTGTTGTCTCACAGGTGTGTGTGTTTGTTGCCCCGTTCTGTGTCTCACAGGTCACAATCTGAACGTAAGGATAAACCTGTCTCAGGTGATGGGAAGCAGCTCGGCCGTGTCGCTTGTCTGTCAGGCTGTCTGTCACATGACCATGACCAGAGCTTTGTTCTGTAGAGACCTGCTGATCCTGCAGAAACTCTACCTGCGCTTCGGAGACAATGTATGTACACACACACAGAAATACACTAAGACACACACACAGAGGACACATGCATCTTTAAACTGAACACCAGAGGGTTTGTATGTCTGATTTTAAATTTGTACCTGTGCATTTACACCTGTACCTTTTGTGTTTACCTGTACCTGTGTTACCTGTCTCTCTCAGGTGTTTCTGGGAGGGGGGGGCTCAGCTGCTGCAGCTCCAGCAGGACTTGATTCCTCGCAGCTCTCACCTCCTGTCCTCCTATCACCTCCTCAAACACATCAGCCAAAGCCCCGCCTCTTCAGTACCTGTGGACATCCTGTGAGTGAATTGCTGGCTGTGAGCTGGTCATGTGATGTGTTGAACTTGTGTTTGAACACAGTCTGTTTTATGTTTCTGATCACCTGCTACTGTCTTACCTGCAGAGATGCTCACCTGCAGCACCTGACCGTGTTGGAGCTGTCTGACTGTCCGTCTCTCTCCTCACACAGATCAGGTCAGAATCATGTTCACCTCCTCTGTCCCCCTTTGACCTTGTTTTAAAACAACCAGCAGAACCCTTTAGGACTGACCCTCCAGCAGAACCCTTTAGGACTGACCCTCCAGCAGAGCCCTTTAGGACTGACCCTCCAGCAGAACCCTTTAGGACTGACCCTCCAGCAGAACCCTTTAGGACTGACCCTCCAGCAGAACCCTTTAGGACTGACCCTCCAGCAGAACCCTTTAGGACTGACCCTCCAGCAGAACCCTTTAGGACTGACCCTCCAGCAGAACCCTTTAGGACTGACCCTCCAGCAGAACCCTTTAGGACTGACCCTCCAGCAGAGCCCTTTAGGACTGACCCTCCAGCAGAGCCCTTTAGGACTGACCCTCCAGCAGAGCCCTTAAGGACTCACCCTCCAGCAGAACCCTTTAGGACTGACCCTCCAGCAGAACCCTTTAGGACTGACCCTCCAGCAGAACCCTTTAGGACTGACCCTCCAGCAGAACCCTTTAGGACTGACCCTCCAGCAGAACCCTTTAGGACTGACCCTCCAGCAGAACCTTTTAGGACTGACCCTCCAGCAGAACCCTTTAGGACTGACCCTCCAGCAGAACCCTTTAGGACTGACCCTCCAGCAGAACCCTTTAGGACTGACCCTCCAGCAGAGCCCTTTAGGACTGACCCTCCAGCAGAGCCCTTTAGGACTGACCCTCCAGCAGAGCCCTTTAGGACTGACCCTCCAGCAGAGCCCTTTAGGACTGACCCTCCAGCAGAACCCTTTAGGACTGACCCTCCAGCAGAGCCCTTTAGGACTGACCCTCCAGCAGAACCCTTTAGGACTGACCCTCCAGCAGAGCCCTTTAGGACTGACCCTCCAGCAGAACCCTTTAGGACTGACCCTCCAGCAGAACCCTTTAGGACTGACCCTCCAGCAGAACCCTTTAGGACTGACCCTCCAGCAGAACCCTTTAGGACTGACCCTCCAGCAGAACCCTTTAGGACTGACCCTCCAGCAGAACCCTTTAGGACTGACCCTCCAGCAGAACCCTTTAGGACTGACCCTCCAGCAGAACCCTTTAGGACTGACCCTCCAGCAGAGCCCTTTAGGACTGACCCTCCAGCAGAGCCCTTTAGGACTGACCCTCCAGCAGAGCCCTTTAGGACTCACCCTCCAGCAGAACCCTTTAGGACTGACCCTCCAGCAGAACCCTTTAGGACTGACCCTCCAGCAGAACCCTTTAGGACTGACCCTCCAGCAGAACCCTTTAGGACTGACCCTCCAGCAGAACCCTTTAGGACTGACCCTCCAGCAGAACCCTTTAGGACTGACCCTCCAGCAGAACCCTTTAGGACTGACCCTCCAGCAGAACCCTTTAGGACTGACCCTCCAGCAGAGCCCTTTAGGACTGACCCTCCAGCAGAGCCCTTTAGGACTGACCCTCCAGCAGAGCCCTTTAGGACTGACCCTCCAGCAGAGCCCTTTAGGACTGACCCTCCAGCAGAGCCCTTTAGGACTGACCCTCCAGCAGAGCCCTTTAGGACTGACCCTCCAGCAGAACCCTTTAGGACTGACCCTCCAGCAGAACCCTTTAGGACTGACCCTCCAGCAGAGCCCTTTAGGACTGACCCTCCAGCAGAACCCTTTAGGACTGACCCTCCAGCAGAGCCCTTTAGGACTGACCCTCCAGCAGAACCCTTTAGGACTGACCCTCCAGCAGAACCCTTTAGGACTGACCCTCCAGCAGAACCCTTTAGGACTGACCCTCCAGCAGAACCCTTTAGGACTGACCCTCCAGCAGAGCCCTTTAGGACTGACCCTCCAGCAGAGCCCTTTAGGACTCACCCTCCAGCAGAACCCTTTAGGACTGACCCTCCAGCAGAACCCTTTAGGACTGACCCTCCAGCAGAACCCTTTAGGACTGACCCTCCAGCAGAGCCCTTTAGGACTGACCCTCCAGCAGAACCCTTTAGGACTGACCCTCCAGCAGAGCCCTTTAGGACTGACCCTCCAGCAGAACCCTTTAGGACTGACCCTCCAGCAGAACCCTTTAGGACTGACCCTCCAGCAGAGCCCTTTAGGACTGACCCTCCAGCAGAACCCTTTAGGACTGACCCTCCAGCAGAACCCTTTAGGACTGACCCTCCAGCAGAGCCCTTTAGGACTGACCCTCCAGCAGAACCCTTTAGGACTGACCCTCCAGCAGAACCCTTTAGGACTGACCCTCCAGCAGAGCCCTTTAGGACTGACCCTCCAGCAGAACCCTTTAGGACTGACCCTCCAGCAGAGCCCTTTAGGACTGACCCTCCAGCAGAGCCCTTTAGGACTCACCCTCCAGCAGAACCCTTTAGGACTGACCCTCCAGCAGAACCCTTTAGGACTGACCCTCCAGCAGAGCCCTTTAGGACTGACCCTCCAGCAGAGCCCTTTAGGACTGACCCTCCAGCAGAACCCTTTAGGACTGACCCTCCAGCAGAGCCCTTTAGGACTGACCCTCCAGCAGAACCCTTTAGGACTGACCCTCCAGCAGAACCCTTTAGGACTGTGAAGACTCTACTCTTAAACGCTCGTATGCTGTAAAACAATAAATGAATAATCTAGCCTCAGTCGAGGTTCAGATGCTGATCAATCAGCCTTTTGAGGACATCGTGGAGACAAAAATATAAACGCTGATCCTGTGAGAATAGACTTACAACAGGTGATAGGTGCCTGTCATGCCGTCCCACCTGTAGCACAGGTAATTACCCCCCTCCTCTTTGTGTTAAGTGCTGAGTCCTCAGACGGTGGTGGAGCTCTTCTATCAGACGGCAGCGAGGAAGATGATGGTGTCTCAGATCTTCTCCCAGCAGCATGCCGATGCTCTGCTCCCCTGGAGTCACATCACCTCCAGCCTGGTCCACCTGCTGGCTCAGCTGCTGTATCCTCCTCTCACCTGAGACACCTGAGCAGGTGTTTGTAAACATATTAACTCTATGGACCTCTCTACATGTTCTATAAATGATATCCACCTCTCTACATATTCAGCTGTGTGGACACTGTCTGTTGAACCTTAACGCACTTCTCCAAGTTGGCCAAATAACCCGGGTTTCCAGTTCCCAGAGTGTCTGATGGCTAACTGTCAGTACACACAGCTACAGGTGAGCTGACCTGAGCTCATCATTACCTTCAGCTGGTTTATCAGTTCATCACTGTGACAGGTTTAATCCTCAGTGTGTGTGTGTGTGTGTGTGTGTGTGTAGGAGTATGTGAGGCTGATTGGTCCCTGGTGTCAGGTGAACGTGGGCTCTCGTCGTTTTATGATGGGTCAGTGTTACCTGGCCAACGGAGAGGGACAGAAGGTGAGGCACACACCACTGAACACACGCAACTGATCACACACACAACAAAACTGAAGACACACTCATGTAAACAACCACATCACAACCGAGCACATATTCAGCAGGGAGAGGAGCAGGATCAGCTGACTCCTCCTATCTCTGCTCCTGTCATCACCTCTTCTCTCCTCTCCTCCTGTCATCTCTTTTCATCATGTCATCTCCTTGTCTCCTCTCCTCCTGTCATCTCTTTTCCTCAAGTCATCTTCTTGTCTCCTCTCTTCCTGTCGTCTCTTCTCCTCATCTTGTCTCCTCTCCTCCTGTCGTCTCTTCTCCTCTCCTCCTGTCGTCTCTTCTCCTCTCCTCCTGTCGTC
>CM036539.1:33673464-33680964 GCA_020745685.1 Tautogolabrus adspersus | reverse complement strand
TGTGTGTGTGTAGCTGGTACAGTGATGTTTGAGCTGGGGATGCGTCTTGGTCGGGAGGTTAAGACTCGTCAGGGTCTTCAGAAACAGGTGAACTGTTACCTGTCAGCTCTCACCTGTCTGCGCCTCATTAGACCAGAGTACGCCTGGATTGTCCAGCCGGCCTCCGGAGCTGTGGTACACACACACACACACACACACACACACACACACACACTATCCTCATGATTATAGAGTAAATATTTACTATTAAAACATAACTGACATGATGAAAATCATTATTGGGTGTGTGTGTGGGTTTGTGTGTCCGCAGTATGAGCGTCCAGGAGCGTCTCCAAAGAGGAACTCTGACGGAGAGTTCTCCTCTGAACCAGGTGACGTCACATCAGTCCACAGTTTTTTTTACAGGTACAGTGACCTCTGTGTCACCTGTCCAGGTGTGTCTCCTCCTCTGACTGTTTGTTTCCTCCTGCAGTCAGGCGTCAGGTGGACATCCTGGAACTCAAGGACCTGGAGAAGGAGTACATCCTGTCCCGCAGCCGCCTCACGCTCGCACAGCACCACCCGCCGTCTGCTGCCATCGCAGGTACAACTTTTAACCTTTATTATCTCTAACCTGTTCATCTGTAACAGCATCAGGACCGTGTTACTGTCCTGTCACAGAGGCACTTTGAATATTTACCTTTAACCTCTGGATCCAGCAGGTGTGAGGGGGAGGAGCTTATTCTAAAAAAAAACGAAGAAAATACTGGGAATAATCACTGATCGGGCTTAAGATGTTACTGATGTGTGTGTGTGTGTGTGTGTGTGTGTGTGTGTCTGCAGGCACTGCGTCAGCAGAGGAGATGGTGGCCTTGTTGGTCCAAACAGGACTGTTTGACTCGGCTCTGTCCGTGTGTCAGACGTTCAATCTGAACCTGATGTCTGTGTTCGAGGGTCTCACCTTTAAGTGAGTCTGTGACAACTTCCTGTTAACATTTCAATACCTGATCTGTTTATTGTATTACCCATCTCCTCATCATCTCTACATTCCAAGTTCACTCTTCTTTATCTCTAAGTTCTGATTTATTTTGTTCCAGGTGTATTAAGCTCCAGTTTGGGGGGGAGGAGTCTCAGAATGAAGCCTGGAGCTGGTTGGCTGCCAATCAGCTGTCATCAGTTGTCAACACCAAAGAGTCCAGGTCTGATTTGTTAGTTTGTTTTATGTTAAATTATTATTATTATTATAAGTTTATTTGAAACAGGGACATTGTACAAAAAAAAAACATTAGTCTCAGAAGAGAAGAGATGCTTCGTACCAGATTTAGCTAACTAGCTAATTTCCATCCGTTGTCCCTCATCAGATGTGAGAGGTTAAAATGTTTTACTTCGCATAAGAAATTAAATCTGTTGTGTTCAGTGCGACAGATGAGGCGTGGCGACTGCTGGCCTCGTACCTGCACGGGTGCCCCTCCTCTAACGGACGACATCATCGCTGTGTCATCAACAAGCTGCTGTCACATGGTGTCCCTCTGCCTGATTGGCTGCTCAAGTCCTACAAGGTGAGAGATCAGCCAATGAGGAGGAGATAAAGTTTACCTGCAGGAGGGCGGAGCTGGAGAGGAGCTCCTCCCTCGTGTCCAAATATGGTCACTTCCTCAGACTAAATGAACAACATGTTTTCTGAATGTAGAGACTGGGACTCATTAGACAACATTTACTGAAGGACTAAACCAGCTTGTTATCTTCCCATGATGCAATGGGAAATGTTGTGTGTTTCAGGCAGTGGATGCAGCGTCTCTGCTGCGACTCTTCTTGAACTTTGACCTTCTGGAGGCTGCAGCTGAGCTGGTTCTGGAGTTCATCGACGCTCTGCTGGGACGAGGACACCAGTACTACGGAATACAGGTATGAGTTCTACAAAAACGACATATAAGAACTACATCAAAGAACTACAACAACCACAGTGAGTACTAACAATCACCCTGTCCCAGGTTGTAGAAACAGACATCATCCTCCATGTTGGAAATACTAACACTACCTGACTTTAGATTAACCTAGAAACAGACAAAGAGGTGGAGCTAAGGCAGCAGCAAACAGCTACAACACACCCACCGGTCACTCAAAGAGGCCACGCCCCATTATTCCACATCACCATCACCTGCAGCTGTAAAGTTAGACATTTGAACATGGGGCTCTATGAGGACTGACTCACTGCAGGAGACAGACTCTAGTGGACACTGGAGGAACTGCAGCTGTAAAGTTGGACATTTTAACATGGGGCTCTATGGGGACTGACTCACTGCAGGAGACAGACTCTAGTGGACACTGGAGGAACTGCAGCTGTAAAGTTGGACATTTTAACATGGAGCTCTATGGGGACTGACTCACTGCAGGAGACAGACTCTAGTGGACACTGGAGGAACTGCAGCTGTAAAGTTGGACATTTTAACATGGGGCTCTATGGGGACTGACTCACTGCAGGAGACAGACTCTAGTGGACACTGGAGGAACTGCAGCTGTAAAGTTGGACATTTTAACATGGGGCTCTATGGAGACTGACTCACTGCTGGAGACAGACTCTAGTGGACACTGGAGGAACTGCAGCTGTAAAGTTGGACATTTTAACATGGGGCTCTATGGAGACTGACTCACTGCAGGAGACAGACTCTAGTGGACACTGGAGGAACTGCAGCTGTAAAGTTGGACATTTTAACATGGGGCTCTATGGGGACTGACTCACTGCAGGAGACAGACTCTAGTGGACACTAGAGGAACTGC
Organism: Tautogolabrus adspersus; assembly: GCA_020745685.1. Lineage (NCBI taxonomy): Eukaryota > Metazoa > Chordata > Actinopteri > Labriformes > Labridae > Tautogolabrus > Tautogolabrus adspersus. The sequence goes on along the minus strand of CM036539.1, from coordinate 33,678,207 downwards.
AGCTGTAAAGTTGGACATTTTAACATGGGGCTCTATGGGGACTGACTCACTGCAGGAGACAGACTCTAGTGGACACTGGAGGAACTGCAGCTGTAAAGTTGGACATTTTAACATGGAGCTCTATGAGGACTGACTCACTGCAGGAGACAGACTCTAGTGGACACTGGAGGAACTGCAGCTGTAAAGTTAGACATTTTAACATGGGGCTCTATGAGGACTGACTCACTGCAGGAGACAGACTCTAGTGGACACTGGAGGAACTGCAGCTGTAAAGTTGGACATTTTAACATGGAGCTCTATGGGGACTGACTCACTGCAGGAGACAGACTCTAGTGGACACTGGAGGAACTGCAGCTGTAAAGTTGGACATTTTAACATGGGGCTCTATGGAGACTGACTCACTGCAGGAGACAGACTCTAGTGGACACTAGAGGAACTGCAGCTGTAAAGTTGGACATTTTAACATGGGGCTCTATGGGGACTGACTCACTGCAGGAGACAGACTCTAGTGGACACTGGAGGAACTGCAGCTGTAAAGTTGGACATTTTAACATGGGGCTCTATGGGGACTGACTCACTGCAGGAGACAGACTCTAGTGGACACTGGAGGAACTGCAGCTGTAAAGTTGGACATTTTAACATGGGGCTCTATGGAGACTGACTCACTGCAGGAGACAGACTCTAGTGGACACTGGAGGAACTGCAGCTGTAAAGTTGGACATTTTAACATGGGGCTCTATGGAGACTGACTCACTGCAGGAGACAGACTCTAGTGGACACTAGAGGAACTGCAGCTGTAAAGTTGGACATTTTAACATGGGGCTCTATGGGGACTGACTCACTGCAGGAGACAGACTCTAGTGGACACTGGAGGAACTGCAGCTGTAAAGTTGGACATTTTAACATGGAGCTCTATGAGGACTGACTCACTGCAGGAGACAGACTCTAGTGGACACTGGAGGAACTGCAGCTGTAAAGTTAGACATTTTAACATGGGGCTCTATGAGGACTGACTCACTGCAGGAGACAGACTCTAGTGGACACTGAAGGAACTGCAGCTGTAAAGTTGGACATTTTAACATGGAGCTCTATGGGGACTGACTCACTGCAGGAGACAGACTCTAGTGGACACTGGAGGAACTGCAGCTGTAAAGTTGGACATTTTAACATGGGGCTCTATGGGGACTGACTCACTGCAGGAGACAGACTCTAGTGGACACTGGAGGAACTGCAGCTGTAAAGTTGGACATTTTAACATGGGGCTCTATGAGGACTGACTCACTGCAGGAGACAGACTCTAGTGGACACTGGAGGAACTGCAGCTGTAAAGTTGGACATTTTAACATGGGGCTCTATGAGGACTGACTCACTACTGGAGACAGACTCTAGTGGACACTGGAGGAACTACAGGAGACAGCCTCTAGTCACTATGTTCCAACATCTTTACTTATTAACAACTCTTATCTTCACCTTAATTACGTTGTCACTGAAGAAAAACATCTTTTGCAAGCAAAATGTAAAATGTGTTTAAATCCGGACTCTGCTGTGAAGCTGTTTTGTTTGACTAATTGAACAGCGTTCTAACATTTGTACCTGTAATCTGTCTGAGTCAGCTCTCTGCTGGGATAAGGATCATCCTGATTTAGGATCCAACTTTCTCCATCCTAAGATAAAGTTTGATAAGGATTGATCACCCTATTTTATCTTATTATGTCATCTTTGTTTACTTTATTTTTATTTTAACAACATGATTTCCAGATTTTATCCATTTAGGTCTGGATTACTTTTGACAATCAGGCCCTGCTAAACTGGATTTGGTGATCCTATCCAGTTTTTCTTTTAACAACCGGGATTAAAGTGATCTGGTTTACGATCCTGATCCTGAGGGGGGGAAAAGTGAATTACCAGATCCGGATCATTCTTATCCAGATTACACCTTCGAACAACCGGGCACAGAAGGTCACTATAAGTGTGTGTGTGTGTGTGTTTCAGAGGCCTCTGTCAGCAACCTCGTCCTCCGTCTGGTTGCCGTATACGTCCATCGATCAGCTGCTGCAGACGCTCGAGACTCAGACCAACAGAACTGTGAGTACTTCCTGTTTACTTCCTTTTTATTTCCTGTTTACTTCCTTTTTATTTCCTTTTTACTTGAAATGTTCAGATTGTGTGTGTAGATGTGTGTATGTATGTATTAGTGTGTGTGTGTGTGTGTGTGTGTGTGTGTGTGTGTGTGTGTGTGTGTGTGTGTGTGTGTGTGTGTGTGTGTGTGTGTGTGTGTGTGTGTGTGTGTGTGTGTGTGTGTGTGTGTGTGTTGCTGAATCCCGTCTGAGGTCTCGTCTTTGTTTCTCATCTCGCCGTGTCGTTGAATGTTTGTCGTCTGTTTTCCAGGTTTATAATAAAGTTCGAGACAAACTGGACGATTATCACAAACTGGTGGAGCAGACGACCAAACGGAGACTCATCGCTCCGTAAGCACTCATCACCTGACGGCTCCGACCAATCAGAGCGCAGCGACCTTTAAACCATACCTGAGATGTGTTTCAGATGCAACAAGATGAAAACGTGTTCATAACAGAAGATCTTTGTTTTTTTTATATTTGTCTTTTGTACTAGTCTTGTTTTGTAAATTTGATCTAAATAAAGTTTTCTTTGAATTTCATTGAGTGTGTCATCATGAAAAGTCAGGGGGTGCATCCGAGTGTCAAAGTGCCTCCACACACTGACAGTAGACGGTCTCTTCTCTCTGTGCTACTTTTACAACCTGCTGTTCAGGAGGCAGACATTCATTCAGTGTGGAAGTGACGTCATTTGTGTTACCTGAACCGGCCGCCTCCACCCTCGTTTGTTTGTTAGTTTATCTTTATTGAAGAGTAACGCACATATACAGTCAGTAACAAAAACAACATCACAATGTAAATAAAGACAGATGAAATAATAAGATACAGTACATAGAGGAAAGAAGAAGAGACAGAAACATAGAGAATCTAAAGGTAAATAAAGACGCAGACATAAATGTGTAAATCATTCTTTAAATAGAGGGGGAAAGGTTTTATCATCATGCACACATTTGTTACATGTTTGTTCATTAAAGGAGATTTTAGAAGAGGACTTTAACTCGAGATTAAACATTCAATTAATCCATGCTCCTTTGTTTTCATTTGGAGGATCACGTGAAGTCACGTTTTACGCTTAATTTCGCACTGCATTGTGGGTAAAATACAATTCATTTCCTGAAAGGACGCATCCGATCCATACTGCATAAAACCAGGAAGTTAGTATCCATACTGAAATGTTCAGTCTACTGAGGTGGACACAAAACATGACCACTGAACGACCACGAGGGTTCAGTCTACTGAACGACCACGAGGGTTCAGACCACTGAACGACCACGAGGGTTCAGTCTACTGAACGACCACGAGGGTTCAGACTACTGAACGACCATGAGGGTTCAGTCTACTGAACGACCGCGAGGGTTCAGTCTACTGAACGACCGCGAGGGTTCAGTCTACTGAACGACACGAGGGTTCAGACTACTGAACGACCACGAGGGTTCAGTCCACTGAACGACCGCGAGGGTTCAGTCCACTGAACGACCACGAGGGTTCAGACTACTGAACGACCACGAGGGTTCAGTCTACTGAACGACCACGAGGGTTCAGACTACTGAACGACCACGAGGGTTCAGTCTACTGAACGACCACGAGGGTTCAGACTACTGAACGACCACGAGGGTTCAGTCTACTGAACGACCACGAGGGTTCAGACCACTGAACGACCACGAGGGTTTAGTCTACTGAACGACCACGAGGGTTCAGTCTACTGAACGACCACGAGGGTTCAGTCTACTGAACGACCACGAGGGTTCAGACTACTGAACGACCACGAGGGTTCAGTCTACTGAGGTGGACACAAAACATGACCACTGAACGACCACGAGGGTTCAGTCTACTGAACGACCACGAGGGTTCAGTCTACTGAACGACCACGAGGGTTCAGTCTACTGAACGACCACGAGGGTTCAGTCTACTGAGGTGGACACAAAACATGACCACTGAACGACCACGAGGGTTCAGTCTACTGAACGACCACGAGGGTTCAGTCTACTGAACGACCACGAGGGTTCAGTCTACTGAACGACCACGAGGGTTCAGTCTACTGAGGTGGACACAAAACATGACCACTGAACGACCACGAGGGTTCAGTCTACTGAACGACCACGAGGGTTCAGACCACTGAACGACCACGAGGGTTCAGTCTACTGAACGACCACGAGGGTTCAGACCACTGAACGACCACGAGGGTTTAGTCTACTGAACGACCACGAGGGTTCAGTCTACTGAACGACCACGAGGGTTCAGTCTACTGAACGACCACGAGGGTTCAGACTACTGAACGACCACGAGGGTTCAGTCTACTGAGGTGGACACAAAACATGACCACTGAACGACCACGAGGGTTCAGTCTACTGAACGACCACGAGGGTTCAGACTACTGAACGACCACGAGGGTTCAGTCTACTGAACGACCACGAGGGTTCAGACCACTGAACGACCACGAGGGTTTAGTCTACTGAACGACCACGAGGGTTCAGTCTACTGAACGACCACGGGGTTCAGTCTACTGAACGACCACGAGGGTTCAGACTACTGAACGACCACGAGGGTTCAGTCTACTGAGGTGGACACAAAACATGACCACTGAACGACCACGAGGGTTCAGTCTACTGAACGACCACGAGGGTTC
>CM036539.1:33666270-33673364 GCA_020745685.1 Tautogolabrus adspersus | reverse complement strand
CCCCCCATAGTCTAATCTGTCCCCCTAGTCTAATCTGTCCCCGTCATTCTAATCTGTCCCCTGTCCCCCTAATCATCTGTCCCCCCATAGTCTAATCTGTCCCCCCATAGTCTAATCTGTCCCCCCATAGTCTAATCTGTCCCCATAGTCTAATCTGTCCCCCCATAGTCTAATCTGTCCCCATAGTCTAATCTGTCCCCCTATAGTCTAATCTGTCCCCCCATAGTCTAATCTGTCCCCCCATAGTCTAATCTGTCCCCCCATAGTCTAATCTGTCCCCCATAGTCTAATCTGTCCCCCTATAGTCTAATCTGTCCCCCATAGTCTAATCTGTCCCCATAGTCTAATCTGTCCCCCCATAGTCTAATCTGTCCCCCCATAGTCTAATCTGTCCCCATAGTCTAATCTGTCCCCCTATAGTCTAATCTGTCCCCATAGTCTAATCTGTCCCCATAGTCTAATCTGTCCCCCCACAGTCTAATCTGTCCCCCCATAGTCTAATCTGTCCCCATAGTCTAATCTGTCCCCCCATAGTCTAATCTGTCCCCCTATAGTCTAATCTGTCCCCCTATAGTCTAATCTGTCCCCATAGTCTAATCTGTCCCCCCATAGTCTAATCTGTCCCCCCATAGTCTAATCTGTCCCCCCATAGTCTAATCTGTCCCCCCATAGTCTAATCTGTCCCCCTATAGTCTAATCTGTCCCCCCATAGTCTAATCTGTCCCCCATAGTCTAATCTGTCCCCCTATAGTCTAATCTGTCCCCCCATAGTCTAATCTGTCCCCATAGTCTAATCTGTCCCCCTATAGTCTAATCTGTCCCCATAGTCTAATCTGTCCCCCCATAGTCTAATCTGTCCCCCCATAGTCTAATCTGTCCCCATAGTCTAATCTGTCCCCCCATAGTCTAATCTGTCCCCCATAGTCTAATCTGTCCCTATAGTCTAATCTGTCCCCCCATAGTCTAATCTGTCCCCATAGTCTAATCTGTCCCCCCATAGTCTAATCTGTCCCCATAGTCTAATCTGTCCCCCCATAGTCTAATCTGTCCCCATAGTCTAATCTGTCCCCATAGTCTAATCTGTCCCCCCATAGTCTAATCTGTCCCCCTATAGTCTAATCTGTCCCCCTATAGTCTAATCTGTCCCCCTATAGTCTAATCTGTCCCCCCATAGTCTAATCTGTCCCCCCATAGTCTAATCTGTCCCCCTATAGTCTAATCTGTCCCCCCATAGTCTAATCTGTCCCCCTATAGTCTAATCTGTCCCCCCATAGTCTAATCTGTCCCCCTATAGTCTAATCTGTCCCCCCTATAGTCTAATCTGTCCCCCCATAGTCTAATCTGTCCCCCATAGTCTAATCTGTCCCCCTATAGTCTAATCTGTCCCCCATAGTCTAATCTGTCCCCCCACAGTCTAATCTGTCCCCCCATAGTCTAATCTGTCCCCCCACAGTCTAATCTGTCCCCCCACAGTCTAATCTGTCCCCCCATAGTCTAATCTGTCCCCCCACAGTCTAATCTGTCCCCCCACAGTCTAATCTGTCCCCCCATAGTCTAATCTGTCCCCATAGTCTAATCTGTCCCCCCATAGTCTAATCTGTCCCCCCATAGTCTAATCTGTCCCCCCATAGTCTAATCTGTCCCCCCATAGTCTAATCTGTCCCCCCATAGTCTAATCTGTCCCCATAGTCTAATCTGTCCCCCCATAGTCTAATCTGTCCCCCCCCCATAGTCTAATCTGTCCCCCCATAGTCTAATCTGTCCCCCCATAGTCTAATCTGTCCCCCCATAGTCTAATCTGTCCCCCCATAGTCTAATCTGTCCCCATAGTCTAATCTCCACTGATTGATCCCGTCACGTGACGTGTGGATTACAGCCTTCACTGTGTGCAGTCTGCAGCTTGTTCATTAAACGTCCTCGTGCTGCTGCGTGACTCTTCACAGTTTTTAATCACAGAAATCAAAAAGCAGTTTAACTAATCGTTACTTTTAGAACCTGCAGAACAACGTCTGACAGAACAAATCCACTTCCCCTAAAGATGCTGCTCACCTGCTCACCTGCTCACCTGCTGTCTTGAAAACTTGCACTTTAAGGTGATTTACTAGTCTAAACATTAGAACACCTTCGCTCGCAGTGCACGCCCCCTTTTTTTCAAGCGCTTCTCTCCCTCATTATCTCAAAAACGTGCATTTAAAGATAACGGTGGGTCCGCTCGCTTGACAAGGGGAGAGAGAGCTACACGGGCGAGCGCGAGTCGGTGAACGTGCCATTGCGCATAGTGGACAGACAAGAAACCAAAAGTGAAATTGATCATCTGCTCTGGGTTAACAGGGTAACCTGTGAAGTATGTGAACTACATGGCAGACTGCCGTCTCTGTTAACAGACAGATGCTGTCCTCACTGCTCCGGCGTGCTCCTCTGAGCGTCTGCACGTCACCCTCACTGTTACAATGCTCATAAACATGTCTGAACCTTCACTGTGAGGTTTGATGAAATGTTCTGAAATCCTTGCGCTGCACATAGTATGACATCATCAAAAGCCGCGTTTCGACCGACATACCCCGGAACTAAATAGTTCAGGGGCTTTTTTTTAAGGAACTAAAAAGTTCCTGTTGCCCATGTTGTCCGCGTTTCGACCGCGGTCTGAAGTCCCGGGTAGATCATGCAGATTAAGCCAATGACGTATGAGGACGTAGGAGGAAGCAATATATATAACTGCATTACACATCCAGTCCGATAGGTGGCGGTAAGAAAAAGACGAAGGCCATACAACAAAAGACGACGTAATACATAGGGCGACGGACAGGCCGGCGTCATTACTTGTGCGACACTACAGTTAGCCCGTTGCTATGGAGGAGGCTCAGCTCGTGTTGTTTTTCGACGTGCTGTATTTCATTGCAAAAGAATCCATCGAGGAGGAGACGAGCGCTGGCGGCAAAACGATTTCAAGATGCCAGAAATGCTATAATTAAACGAAGAAGACTGCTGTTAATAGTCCTTGCCGATTTGGACCGGGACATGGCACAGGTGCAATGGCGCTTTCGGTCACGGAGAAGACTAATGGTAAGTAAGGAGTAAACGCATGGCGTAGTTATTATATTACACGAACCCCAGCTGTGTGTAGTTATTTTAGACTGAAATAACTCACCACTGTCCCATGTTGTGTGCATTTCAGATACGCGATTACAACCGAAGGCGTCGTGTTTCTCCGTGTGTGTGTGGAAACTGTGGTACCGACTTTCACGGAGGCCCAGTGGATCCAGAACTTTCGAATGTCTATTCATGATTTTATACCTTTTATACCATTTGTTTGTAAATGTGTTACACTGGTGCAGCTTTTTTCATCAATAAAGTCATCACAACTGAATCTCTCTAGTTGTTACTAAACACAAACATTTATTAGCTAAATAGCTAAGTATTATCGAAAATATCACACGCTATAGAATCTCAAACATACCATAAGTCACTTAAAGTGAAAACATGTAAGAAGCATGTGTTATAAGGTAGTGTTTATCTAACCTTGTTTACCCCACATATATATAAACGCACGTTTTTTTAATACAGTCCTGTCCCATACACGGTCAGCATGGCCTGCACCTCCTCGTCAGTAGGTTCAGCTTTTCTTTCCTAAATCCATGTCCAAAATGTTCATACACAGCATGATGAAAAATGTAAACAACTAGCTTGCAGCTGCACTCTTTAAACATGGCGCTAATGCTACCTTTTGCCTGGACATTGCCTACGCTACCAGGCCAATCAGACGTTACCTACACTACGAGAGCCTGGCCAATCAGACGTTCAGCCCTGCAGGCGCTGCTGGCCCCGCCCAAAAAGTCCCTAGACCGTCAGAAAGTACATAACCGCTAGTAGGGTCTTTTTTCGGGGTAGATTATTTACCCGGAACTACACATTTACCCGGGTAAATTTGGTCGAAACGCACGTAGTTCCTCAAAAAGACCAGAGTTCTGGGGGATAGTTCCTCCGGTCGAAACGGGGCTAAATAGAGTTACTTCTCTCAGCCAACTGAAACCGACTCCAGCGTCCTCCACTAACGTCGCTTTATAACACGCTGCATGTTGGAGAGAAATGATCTGGAGCCAGAATCACAACAGTTCACACTCGTTGAGCTAATTGAAGTTGACTTTTATTTTCGTGTCAAATGTGACCTTTGCTGCATGGAGAGCACCTGGCTGAGGGTCGAGCATGGAGAGCACCTGGCTGAGGGTCGAGCATGGAGAGCACCTGGCTGAGGGTCGAGCATGGAGAGCACCTGGCTGAGGGTCGAGCATGGAGAGCACCTGGCTGAGGGTCGAGCATGGAGAGCACCTGGCTGAGGGTCGAGCATGGAGAGCACCTGGCTGAGGGTCGAGCATGGAGAGCACCTGGCTGAGGGTCGAGCATGGAGAGCACCTGGCTGAGGGTCGAGCATGGAGGGCTTTGGATTTGATGTTTGAACTATTTGTGTTTCATTACTACAACAGCACTAAATTGTTCAAATAGAACAAAGTTGTTCATACATTTAGCTTCTTCATTTTGCACAAAATTGATGTACAAATGTTCCTCCCGGGGGGGCTGCCCTTGGACCCCCCTTGGCAGTTCGATGCCCCCCCCCCCCCCATAGTCTCAATAAATCCTGCGGGAAACACTGATATACAAACATTTATATTCCTTCATACCTTCTGACCTTCATCAGTCAGGAGAGGACAGGGATCCCAGGACCTTTTCTTAGTGTCTGTTCCTAAAGTCAGAACTGAACTGAGCAGAAAGGTGTTTAACTTTTCTGCTCCGTTTACTTGGAACGAATTACAAAAAGAGCTGAAACTTAACGAACGTCTCTCATTGGACGCTTTGAAGAGGAAGTGAAAGGAGGCGGACACATCTGGCTGTAGATGTTCTCCCTGATGTGTTCGTGGATGATCCCTTGCTCTTCAGATTTGTTATTTGTGTCTTTTAATGTTTAAGGATTTATTTTTGTAAAAAGGTGAAATAAAAAAATATCTATTTCTTTATTTGTTCCTTTATTATAAAAGTCTAAAGTCTGAAGAAGTCTTAAACGTCTTTACGTTTGGGCGCACTTTATTTGTCCCTGAAGGCCGATTGGTAAAAAGACAAAAGTACATCCAAAAAGCCAACACGGTAAAATACGAGAGGCTCTCAGCAGCTTCCATTACAAGAAAGAGTCCACATGAAATATAAACAGCTCACTGTTAAGTATACATCACAGTCCGGTACATACTGAGACAGTACATGCTGGGGACCAAGCGATCCCCCCTCTGTCCCGTCTTCTGAGGTAGTAACAGAGGCGGTACAGAGGAGAGACGGGATCAGCTGAGCCGGCGGGGGAGAACAGCGCTGTGTGTGTGTGTGGAGCTCCTGCTGTGCCGTGCTCTCACACCCCCATAGGCGATGTGCATTGACAGACTGGGAATATTACGCCGTTACAGAATCATTAGCTCTGCTGCAGCGCCGTGATTCCACACCAGCGTAATGTTGTTTTGATAACCTTTGACCTCCTCTGGTCTCTCACAGATCCTCAGAGGGAAAGAAGACGGGCTGAGCGGCTTCCTGGACCCCATGAACTTTGGAGACAGTTTGTGAGTGTGAATACATTTACTCCATGTGAGCAGAGTGTCCCATTGTTAACGACTTCAGGAACAACGTTATCTTCACAAACTCCTGGTGGATTCTAACATGGCGTCCTCAGTGACATCATCGACTTTATTCTCTGAACGTTTCTGCTCTAATTAAACTCTTGTTAGGACCCGATCACTCAGAGACGCGTCGCCAGCAGGAACATTGTTTTCCTCTGGTTCAGTGCGCTTCCCGTGCGCTCTTCTCTGCTGCTGTAAGACACGTTTTTCTAAAAAGACATGTTCAACTTTTCAGCTCAAGTTTCGGAGCCGCAGCGCCCGTCAGTGTCACTTTAGGTCGAAGCAGCCAATCAAATCAAGTAGGAGGCTTTACCTCCTTTTTATGACATTTTCCCTCCTCGTCTCGGAGCAAAGCAAACGGGAAAGTTCTACGTTTTCTCCAATTCATCTTTTTACACCAAATGTATTTGATCGCCCGTAAGCACACGCAGCTTCCCCACAGGCGCTCCCAGCTGGAGCGACCATGCTGAGGGCGACACGTCTCTGTGTGATCAGACCCAAAGACTGCTGATTCTACTTTATCTATCACTGATCACTCCTCCTCCTCCTCTCTCTCTCTGTCTCCTCCTCATCTCTCCTATCTCTCCTCTCCCCCCTCCTCCTCCTCCTCTCTCTCTGTCTCCTCCTCATCTCTCCTATCTCTCCTCTCCCCCTCCTCCTCCTCCTCTCTCTCTCTGTCTCCTCCTCATCTCTCCTCATCTCTCCTCTCTCCTCCTCATCTCTCCTCTCTCTCTCTGTCTCCTCCTCATCTCTCCTATCTCTCCTCTCTCCTCCTCATCTCTCCTCATCTCTCCTCTCTCTCTCTGTCTCCTCCTCATCTCTCCTATCTCTCCTCTCTCCTCCTCATCTCTCCTCTCTCTCTCTGTCTCCTCCTCATCTCTCCTCATCTCTCCTCTCTCCTCCTCATCTCTCCTCTCTCTCTCTGTCTCCTCCTCATCTCTCCTCATCTCTCCTCTCCTCTCCCCCTCCTCCTCCTCTCTATCTCTCTCTGTCTCCTCCTCTCTCTCTGTCTCCTCCTCATCTCTCCTATCTCTCCTCTCCTCCTCCTCATCTCTCCTCTCTCTCTCCTCCTCATCTCTCCTATCTCTCCTCTCCTCCTCCTCATCTCTCCTCCTCATCTCTCCTCCTCATCTCTCCTATCTCTCCTCTCCTCTTCCTCATCTCTCCTATCTCTCCTCTCTCCTCCGCATCTCTCCTATCTCTCCTCTCCTCCTCCATCTCTCCTATCTCTCCTCTCTCCTCCGCATCTCTCCTATCTCTCCTCTCTCCTCCGCATCTCTCCTATCTCTCCTCTCCTCCTCCATCTCTCCTATCTCTCCTCTCTCCTCCGCATCTCTCTCTCTCTCTCTCCTCCTCCTCCTCCATATCTCTCTCTCTCTCTCTCTCTCCTCCATATCTCTCTCTCTCTCTCTCCTCCTCCTCCTCCATATCTCTCTCTCTCCT
>CM036539.1:33618770-33663770 GCA_020745685.1 Tautogolabrus adspersus | reverse complement strand
GTCTGCACACGCTGCTGTCAGGAACCAAACAGGGCCCGAGCGCTAAGCTAACGGAAACTCTCAGGTAGGTTTGTGCATCTGAACACACGTTTCTTCAAGTGGAAACCTCATGTCCTTACAGCCAATCAGATTTCAGCACAGTCTCAGGTTTATTACCTGCTGCACTGTAATGACAAACTGTACCCCTACAGTAACTGTGCAAGAGACCCAAGTGATGTCATCAGTCAGCGCCTGAAGGACATGTTTGAGCTCTTCTGTCAGCATTTCGAAGACAGCGGGGCGGAGGATGGAGGGATGGGGAAAGGTATACAAACACACAGAACAGAAAACGTGACTTTTAATCGACTTTATCCTCTCAAAGGTAAACATATGATCTTTTGCCTTATAGACATAGCAGTAAAGTACTTCTACCTGGCGGAGGCGCTCTACTACAGGATGCTGGAGTCCATCATCGAGAGAGAGAAGATGATTCTGGGAGACGCTGACCTGTCGGTGAGGATTCATTCTGACAGGAGTTCCTATTTTTAAAGAGGCTGTTAGTTTGATTAATTATCCTTAAAACAAGAAAAATGGAATTAACTGTGTGGATATGTTTACTGTCTCTTTAAATATAAATATCTCATGCTGTATTTCAGTGTATTCTGGAGCAGGACGTGTTTCATCGCTCTCTGCTTGCCTGCTGTCTGGAGATCGTTGTCTTCTCTTACAGACCTCCAGGAGACTTCCCCAAGCTCATCAACATCTTCCAGCTGCCCGCATATCACTTCTACAAGGTACCAATACACACAACACACCTGTTATCACACCTGTCAGAGTGTGCTTCTGTTTATGTGGGCTTATGTGTGTGTGTGTGTGTGTGTGTGTGTGTGTGTGTGTGTGTGTGCGCGCAGGTTATCGAGGTGTTGGTGCGTTCAGAGCAGGGTCTGTTTCGCGAGGTGGTGAAACACCTGAACCAGGTGGAGGAGCAGGTTCTCGAGAGTCTGGCCTGGACCAGCGAGTCCCCACTGTGGGAGAGCCTGAGAGGAGCCAAGGACCAGGTCCCAACCTGTCAGCAGGTACACACACAGACACACACACACACACACACACACACACACACACTGATCAAAACTCTCCTGTCGTGTCTGAACCTTTTTGAAAAAACTTTTTAGATTTGGTTTCTTTCGCAGTGCTCAGTTTGTCTGTCTGTGCGTGTGTGTGTGTGTGTGTTTCAGGTGATGCCTCCTCAGTATCTAGAGCAGAAGGATGAAAGCAGCTCGGGCAGCGTTCCTCTCACTCCAAGCAACCAGAGAATCGACCTCAACGCCAACAGCACACTCAAAGGTCAGAGTCAAACACACACACACACACACACTACTGAGCCGACCTTGAAAACATCACTGTGTAACCTAAACCTATAAACTGTGGTAAAACTAATTATTTAATAACCCCGTCCTCCCCCTGCAGGTGTGTCCCCCTCCCCCACCACCCTGTTGGACAGGTACAACTCCCCGCCCACCGGCCCGGCTCGGCGCCGTCTGTTTGTGGACGCCGTAGACGGAGAGTCTAGAGTCTCCTCTTCCAACACAACCAGCACCACTAGCACGCCCGTCACTGTGACAAAGAGCGGACAGCCCAGCCTGGTCACAGCCATCCCAGCCGGGCAGACTGTGGTCACCGTGGCAACCGCCACAGTCACCGCCAACAACGGGCAGACGGTCACCATACCTGTGCAAGGTTAGGGACTGAAAATATACAAATAAATATCGACACAAGATTGAGATAACAAACACCAAACTCTGACCTCTGCAGGTATAGCCAATGAGAGCGGAGGAATCACCTTCTTCCCAGTCCAGGTGAGTATGACAGGACAGGGCGGAGCCACGCTGCAGGCGCTGTCTGCACAGACTCTGACCGGCACACTCACCGTCCAATCAGCTGTCAGCAAACCCAATGTTAAACCAGCAAGCAACCCGCTGAGGAAAGGATCTCTGTCTCTGTTCTTCAGGAAGGTAACTGTTTGTTTTTTTACATAATATGACATGCATTGCACAAAGACTCCACCAGAAGGCAGTCACCATAAACATGCTGTGCACAAATAATCCACCAGGGGGCAGAAACCAGAAACATGCAGTGCACAAAGAATCCACCAGGGGGCAGAAACCAGAAACATGCTGTGCACAAAGAATCCACCAGGGGGCAGAAACCAGAAACATGCAGTGCACAAAGAATCCACCAGGGGGCAGAAACCAGAAACATGCTGTGCACAAAGAATCCACCAGGGGGCAGAAACCAGAAACATGCTGTGCACAAAGAATCCACCAGGGGGGCAGAAACCAGAAACATGCTGTGCACAAAGAATCCACCAGGGGGCAGAAACCAGAAACATGCATTGCACAAAGAATCCACCAGGGGGCAGAAACCAGAAACATGCTGTGCACAAAGAATCCACCAGGGGGCAGAAACCAGAAACATGCAGTGCACAAAGACTCCACCAGGGGGCAGAAACCAGAAACATGCTGTGCACAAAGAATCCACCAGGGGGCAGAAACCAGAAACATGCAGTGCACAAAGACTCCACCAGGGGGCAGAAACCAGAAACATGCTGTGCACAAAGAATCCACCAGGGGGCAGTCACCATAAACATGCTGTGCACAAATAATCCACCAGGGGGCAGAAACCAGAAACATGCAGTGCACAAAGACTCCACCAGGGGGCAGAAACCAGAAACATGCTGTGCACAAAGAATCCACCAGGGGGCAGAAACCAGAAACATGCAGTGCACAAAGAATCCACCAGGGGGCAGAAACCAGAAACATGCTGTGCACAAAGAATCCACCAGGGGGCAGAAACCAGAAACATGCTGTGCACAAAGAATCCACCAGGGGGCAGAAACCAGAAACATGCTGTGCACAAAGAATCCACCAGGGGGCAGAAACCAGAAACATGCTGTGCACAAAGAATCCACCAGGGGGCAGAAACCAGAAACATGCAGTGCACAAAGAATCCACCAGGGGGCAGAAACCAGAAACATGCAGTGCACAAAGAATCCACCAGGGGGCAGAAACATGTAGTGCACAAAGACTCCACCAGGGGGCAGAAACATGCAGTGCACAAAGACTCCACCAGGGGGCAGAAACATGCAGTGCACAAAGACTCCACCAGGGGGCAGACACCAGAAACATGCTGTGCACAAAGAATCCACCAGGGGGCAGAAACATGTAGTGCACAAAGACTCCACCAGGGGGCAGACACCAGAAACATGCAGTGCACAAAGAATCCACCAGGGGGCAGAAACATGCAGTGCACAAAGACTCCACCAAGGGGCAGAAACATGCAGTGCACAAATACTCCACCAGGGGGCAGACACCAGAAACATGCAGTGCACAAAGACTCCACCAGGGGGCAGAAACATGCAGTGCACAAAGACTCCACCAAGGGGCAGAAACATGCAGTGCACAAATACTCCACCAGGGGGCAGACACCAGAAACATGCAGTGCACAAAGACTCCACCAAGGGGCAGAAACATGCAGTGCACAAATACTCCACCAGGGGGCAGACACCAGAAACATGCAGTGCACAAAGACTCCACCAGGGGGCAGAAACATGCTGTGCACAAAGACTCCACCAGGGGGCAGAAACCAGAAACATGCAGTGCACAAAGACTCCACCAGGGGGCAGAAACATGCTGTGCACAAAGACTCCACCAGGGGGCAGAAACCAGAAACATGCAGTGCACAAAGACTCCACCAAGGGGCAGAAACATGCAGTGCACAAAGACTCCACCAGGGGGCAGACACCAGAAACATGTAGTGCACAAAGACTCCACCAGGGGGCAGAAACATGCAGTGCACAAAGACTCCACCAGGGGGCAGACACCAGAAACATGTAGTGCACAAAGACTCCACCAAGGGGCAGAAACATGCAGTGCACAAATACTCCACCAGGGGGCAGAAACCAGAAACATGCAGTGCACAAAGACTCCACCAGGGGGCAGAAACATGCAGTGCACAAAGACTCCACCAAGGGGCAGAAACATGCAGTGCACAAAGACTCCACCAGGGGGCAGACACCAGAAACATGCAGTGCACAAAGACTCCACCAGGGGGCAGACACCAGAAACATGTAGTGCACAAAGACTCCACCAGGGGGCAGACACCAGAAACATGCTGTGCACAAAGAATCCACCAGGGGGCAGAAACATGTAGTGCACAAAGACTCCACCAGGGGGCAGACACCAGAAACATGCAGTGCACAAAGACTCCACCAGGGGGCAGACACCAGAAACATGCAGTGCACAAAGACTCCACCAGGGGGCAGACACCAGAAACATGCAGTGCACAAAGACTCCACCAAGGGGCAGAAACATGCAGTGCACAAAGACTCCACCAGGGGGCAGAAACCAGAAACATGCAGTGCACAAAGACTCCACCAAGGGGCAGAAACATGCAGTGCACAAAGACTCCACCAAGGGGCAGAAACATGCAGTGCACAAAGACTCCACCAGGGGGCAGACACCAGAAACATGCAGTGCACAAAGACTCCACCAAGGGGCAGAAACATGCAGTGCACAAAGACTCCACCAGGGGGCAGAAACCAGAAACATGCAGTGCACAAAGACTCCACCAGGGGGCAGAAACATGCAGTGCACAAAGACTCCACCAGGGGGCAGACACCAGAAACATGCAGTGCACAAAGACTCCACCAGGGGGCAGACACCAGAAACATGCAGTGCACAAAGACTCCACCAGGGGGCAGACACCAGAAACATGCAGTGCACAAAGACTCCACCAAGGGGCAGAAACATGCAGTGCACAAAGACTCCACCAGGGGGCAGAAACCAGAAACATGCAGTGCACAAAGACTCCACCAAGGGGCAGAAACATGCAGTGCACAAAGACTCCACCAGGGGGCAGACACCAGAAACATGCAGTGCACAAAGACTCCACCAGGGGGCAGAAACATGTAGTGCACAAAGACTCCACCAGGGGGCAGACACCAGAAACATGCTGTGCACAAAGACTCCACCAGGGGGCAGAAACATGCAGTGCACAAAGACTCCACCAGGGGGCAGAAACATGTAGTGCACAAAGACTCCACCAGGGGGCAGAAACATGCAGTGCACAAAGACTCCACCAAGGGGCAGAAACATGTAGTGCACAAAGACTCCACCAGGGGGCAGAAACATGTAGTGCACAAAGACTCCACCAGGGGGCAGACACCAGAAACATGCTGTGCACAAAGACTCCACCAGGGGGCAGAAACATGCAGTGCACAAAGACTCCACCAGGGGGCAGAAACATGTAGTGCACAAAGACTCCACCAGGGGGCAGAAACATGCAGTGCACAAAGACTCCACCAGGGGGCAGAAACATGCAGTGCACAAAGACTCCACCAGGGGGCAGAAACATGTAGTGCACAAAGACTCCACCAGGGGGCAGACACCAGAAACATGCTGTGCACAAAGACTCCACCAGGGGGCAGAAACATGTAGTGCACAAAGACTCCACCAGGGGGCAGACACCAGAAACATGCTGTGCACAAAGAATCCACCAGGGGGCAGAAACATGTAGTGCACAAAGACTCCACCAGGGGGCAGAAACATGCAGTGCACAAAGACTCCACCAGGGGGCAGAAACCAGAAACATGCAGTGCACAAATAATCCACCAGGGGGCAGAAACCAGA
Organism: Tautogolabrus adspersus; assembly: GCA_020745685.1. Lineage (NCBI taxonomy): Eukaryota > Metazoa > Chordata > Actinopteri > Labriformes > Labridae > Tautogolabrus > Tautogolabrus adspersus. Next base: position 33,658,104 of record CM036539.1, on the reverse strand, counting down.
TTACTGTGTTTGTGTTTATTGACTTAATGAAATAATGAGTCAGCATGTTGAAGAAGAATGAAATATACTAGAAAGGGAACTGGTTATTAAAGTTGATAAAGGTGATAAAGATGTTAATGAGGTGAAGCACTGACCTGTGATCACATGACTTTACAGGTGTACCACCTGGCCAGTGTGCGTCTCAGAGACCTGTGTGTCAAACTGGACATCTCTTCCGACCTAAGGAGGAAGATCTGGACGTGTTTCGAGTTCTCCGTGGTTCACTGCAGCGAGCTGCTGAAGGACCGCCACCTCGACCAACTGCTCATGTGTGCCGTCTACGTCATGGCCAAGGTGTGTGTGTGTGTGTGTGTGTGTGTGTGTGTGTGTGTGTGTGCCGTCTACCTTATGGTCAAGCTGTGTGTGTGTGTGTGTGTGTGTTTGTATGCGTGTGTGTGTGTGTGTGTGTGTGTGTGTTTGTATGCGTGTGTGTGTTTGTGTGTGTAAAGTTGTTCTTTGTTTTGTCCTCAGGTGACCAAAGAAGATAAATCTTTCCAGAACATCATGAAGTGTTATCGCTCTCAACCTCAGGCCAACAGCAACGTAAGAGACACACACACACACACACACACACACTCACACACAGAACACACACACACACTCACACACAGAACACACACACACACACAGAGCACACACACACACACTCACACACAGAACACACACACACACACAGAGCACACACACACACTCACACACAGAACATACACACACAGAGCACACACACACACAGAACACACACACACACACCCTCACACACACACACACAAAGCAAACAGACACACAAACACACACACACACAGAGTGTTACGTTCTCTGAAAGATTGTATAAAATTTCACCTTTTTCACGCAAAACTTTGAAATAGACAATACAACTTTTTCAGGTTCATGAATAGGGATCGATAAATGTGTGTGTGTGTCTGTGTGTGTGTGTGTATGTGTGTGTGTGTGTGTGTGTGTGTGTGTGTGTGTGTGTGTGTGTGTGTGTGTGTCTGTTTGCTTTGTGTGTGTGTCTGTGTGTCTGTTTGCTTTGTGTGTGTGTGTGTGTGTGTGTGTGTCTGTTTGCTTTGTGTGTGTGTGTGTGTGTGTGTGTGTGTGTGTGTGTGTGTGTCTGTTTGCTTTGGGTGTGTGTGTGTCTGTTTGCTTTGTGTGTGTGTGTGTGTGTGTGTGTGTGTGTGTGTGTGTGTGTGTGTGTGTGTGTGTGTGTGTGTCTGTTTGCTTTGTGTGTGTGTTCCAGGTGTACAGGAGTGTGTTGATCTCCGAGCAGAGGAGACGACATTCGGACGACGACACAAACAAACCTAACGTGATGTCCGACAGCAAACAGGACTCGGGTAAGAACACTCCTGAGGAGACTCCTCCTCCTCCTGCAGGAGGATCCGCACCATCACAGAACCATACTGATACCTGTATGTTACCATGGCAACAAAAACAAAAGTCCAACACACCCATCAAAGATCATTTATTGATTTGAACTATTAAAAACAACAAAAACAAACCTTTACTACCTTTTTCTTCTTCTCTTGTTGCTCCTCCAGCAGGGGGAGACATCAGTCCAGTTCCTGTTCGCTCCAGCAGCACCTTACCCGCCCCCCAACCAGGCAGTGCCCCCTCCACCCCCAACAAGACCTCCTCGTCTTCCTCGGCTGTGTGTGAGACGGAGGAAGAGCGGGGAGACCTAATCCTCTTCTACAACAACGTCTACATCAAACAGATGAGACTCTTCGCTCTCAGATACTCGCCCAGCTCGCCCTCTGCTGGGGTAAAAGAGCATTACACTCTCATATCTGTTCATTCAATCAGTCATAAACGTATATTTAATCATGTGTGTGTGCGTGTGTGTGTGTGCAGTCCCCCCCCTCTTTGTCCGTACCCCACCCTGAGGACCGGCTCGCCCCGTCGGATGCTTCTCTCCAGCAAACACTCCATCTACATCTCACCTCACAAGACAAGCTCCGCCCCCACGCCGACCACTGCCCGGGACAAGATGTCTTACTACATCTGCTGCAGCCCCCCCAACGTGAGCGCCTCTCCCCTCCTGTCGCTGATCAGCTGTGTGCATGTTTGGTTAAAGCTCCCCTGAAACCCTGAAGCTCTCTTAGAAAGCGATGACTTAGCGCTGATGATTGTACATAACATGTCCGTAAGTTGTTTTTTGGAGCCTCTCCAGCTCCGCCCTCTTGTCCAAATATGGTCACTTCCTTTGACAAAAAAAAGAAGACTTAAACTAGAGATAGAGACCATGAAATGTTTACTGAGGGGAGAAATCAACTGATAGGTGGGAACATTTATATAAGAGTGTAGTCGCCCCCTGCTGGTCATTAGAAAGAATGCAGCTTCAGTCTGTGGTTCATGAATATTCTTCACATGAATAACTGAGAGCTCTTCTGTGAGTGAAACCTTTAATCAGATATGAATGATTAATAACTGATCATTTAAGATACATCGAGATGGCGCTGTGGACGGTCGCCCCGGTGTGTTGGTGCGCGTTGTTTTGTCTGTTTTTGTGCGTTAAGTCAGTTTTATGTCAAGACACACGGAGCTCTTTCACCAGAGAAGAGCTTATGAACATAAGAGCTACAACTCCACCGGACTTATTTCCCACTTTTCTGACGGAATCCGTGGAATTATTGGATATTCTGGTCAAAGGTGCCCTCACCTTTGTCGGCGCTGTGAGACGACGTAGGAGAGGACGCAGGGCCGGAGTGCTTGTGCGTCTCCGCCAGCGCGGACTCCGCACCGCTCTCCCGGGCATCTTTCTCTCCAACGTGCTCTCGCTGTGCAACAAACTGGACGAACTTCAACTACTGATGGAGAGAAACAGAGACTTTTATACATCCTGTGTTTTGTGTTTCACGGAGACGTGGCTGTGTGGACTGATACCGGACTCTGCGCTGCAGCTGGCAGGATTCCAACTCTTCAGAGCGGATCGGGACGCACAACTTTCCGGGAACAAAAAGGGTGGAGGAATCTGTTTCTATGTCAACAGTGACTGGTGTTCGGATGTCACAGTGATCCAAAAGCACTGTTCTCCCGAGCTGGAATCTTTTTTTCATTCATTGTAAACCTTTTTATTCTCCCCGCGAGTTCGCTTCATTCATACTGGTGGGGGTCTACATGCCTCCGCAGGCTAACGTGCAGGAAGCCCAGCGCGCTCTTGCAGACCAGATACTGTGTGTGGAGCGGACAAACCCGGACTCCTTAGTGATTGTCCTCTGTGATTTTAACAAAGGTAATCTCAGTCATGAGCTTCCTAAGTACAGACAGTTTATTAAATGTCCGACCAGAGAGGGAAATGTTTTGGATCACTGTTACACCACAGTCAGCAACGCTTATCACGCCGTCCCCCGCGCTGCACTGGGCCACTCTGACCACGTCATGGTCCATTTGATCCCTTCATACAAGCAGAAATTAAAGCTCTGTAAGCCTGTTGTGAGGATATCAAAGCAGTGGACCAGTGAAGCTGTGGAAGAATTAAAGGCGTGCTTAGACTGTACTGACTGGGATGTTTTCAGGACTGCCTCAAACAGTCTGGATGAGTACACAGAGGCTGTGACGTCATACATTGGCTTCTGCCAGGACTTATGTGTAGCATCACACACTACGGTGAGCTACAACAACGACAAGCCCTGGTTCACAGCTAAACTCAGACGGTTAAGGCAGGAAAAGGAGGTGGCTTTTAGGAGTGGGGACAGGGAGAGTTTTAAAGAGGCTAAATACACCTTTAGCAGGGCGGTGAGAGAAGCCAAGCGTCTTTACTCTGAGAAACTAAAACAACAGTTCTCAGATAGAGATGCTGGCTCAGTCTGGAAGGGTCTCAGACAGCTCACCAGCTACAAGCCTAAACCCCCCACTCTGTAAGTGACCTGCGTCTGGCCAACAACCTGAACGAGTTCTACTGTCGCTTTGAAAGACAATGGGACAGCCCAGAAACCAACGACTCCACTTCACAGCTCACCTCCCCCACCACAACAGGGTCTCAGGACTCTCAACGAGCCCTAACAGCCCTCTCTCCCCACACCCCAGCGACACCTCTTTCAGTCACTGAAAGAGATGTAAATAAGATCTTCAAGAGACAGAACCCCCGCAAAGCAGCTGGACCAGACTCTGTCTCTCCCTCCACCTTGAAGCACTGTGCTGGTCAGCTGTCTCCAGTCTTTACAGACATTTTTAACACCTCATTGGAGACATGCCACGTGCCAGCCTGCTTCAAGTCCTCCACCATCATCCCTGTCCCCAAAAAACCAAGGACCACAGGACTTAATGACTTCAGACCCGTCGCCCTGACCTCTGTGGTGATGAAGTCCTTTGAGCGCCTGGTGCTTTCACACCTCAAAGACATCACAGACCCCCTCCTGGACCCCCTTCAGTTCGCCTACAGAGCCAACAGGTCTGTTGACGATGCTGTCAACCTGGCCCTCCACTCCATCCTCAAGCATCTGGATTCAGCAGGAACCTACGCCAGGATCCTGTTTGTGGATTTCAGCTCTGCTTTCAACACAATAATCCCGGCCCTGCTCCAGGACAAGCTCTCCCAGCTGAACGTGCCTGACTCCACCTGCAGGTGGATCACAGACTTCCTGTCTGACAGGAGACAGCAGGTGAAGCTGGGGAAGAATGTCTCGGACAGCAGGACCATCAGCACTGGCTCCCCTCAAGGCTGCGTTCTTTCTCCTCTGCTCTTCTCCCTGTACACTAACAGCTGCACCTCCAGTCACCAGTCTGTCAAGCTCCTCAAGTTCGCAGACGACACCACCCTCATTGGACTCATCTCTGGTGGGGACGAGTCTGCCTACAGGTGGGAGGCTGACCATCTGGTGACCTGGTGCAGTGAAAACAACCTAGAGCTTAACGCTCTGAAGACAGTGGAGATGGTTGTGGACTTCAGGAAGAATGCAGCCGCCCTCAGCCCCATCACCATCGGTGAATCCATGGTGTCTACTGTGGAGTCTTTCCGCTTCCTGGGGACCACCATCGCCCAGGACCTCAAGTGGGAGCTGAACATCACCTCCCTCATCAAGAAAGGACAGCAGAGGATGTACTTCCTGCGGCAGCTGAAGAAGTTCAACCTGCCAAAGACCATGATGGTGCACTTCTACACTGCCATCATCGAGTCCATCCTCTCCTCCTCCATCACAGTCTGGTACGCTGCAGCCACAGCAAGAGAGAAGTGCAGGCTGCAGCGCATCATCCGCTCTGCAGAGAAGGTGATTGGCTGCAATCTACCATCTCTCCACGACCTGTACACCTCCAGGACCCTGAGGCGTGCAGGTAAGATTGTGGCCGACCCCTCTCACCCCGCACATGGACTGTTTGAGACTCTCCCCTCTGGTAAGAGGCTGCGGTCCATCAGGACCAAAACCTCTCTCCACAAGAACAGTTTCTTCCCCTCTGCTGTCAGCCTCATGAACAGTGTCCCTGCCCCCCCCTCCCCTCCTCCCACATAACACAGCCTCTCATCAGCCCCACAGTCAGAAAACATCACAGTGATGTGAAGGCTGGAACTGTTATTATGAGTTACATTAACGCTCACTGGACTTTACATTCTTTACATGCACTCCATCACAGCTTGTAGATTTTGTGTTTTTTTATTATTTTTTATATTTGACATTTTTAAATTCTATTTTATATATTAGTAATTGCTTCTTATATTTTATTATTTAAGTTCTTGATAGTTCTGTTTTATCTCCTTTGTTAACTGTTTTTGCACCAACACACCAAGACACATTCCTCGCATGTGTAAATGTACTTGGCAATAAAACCTGATTCTGATTCTGATTTATTGCCCCCTCAGCGTCTGCAGGAGATCAACAGCATGATTCGAACCGGAGAGACTCCGAGCAGGAAGCGCAGCATGCTGCTGGCGGACGACGACACATCCCCAAAGAGAGTCTGTCCCGACAACCACTCTGCTCTACTGCGCCGCCTGCAGGACGTGGCTAATGACCGCAGCTCCTCCCACTGAGACACACACACGTACGGATGCCCTTAGCGGACATGCAGCCAGTTCAACTAGGACAGAGCGGCTGTGGCTCAGTGGTAGAGTGGGTCATCTCTCAGTCTGAAGGTCGGGGTTCGATCCCCAGCTCCTGCAGCCACATGTTGATGTGTCCTTGGGTAAGACACTGTACCCTTGGTCTCTGTCGGCTGCAGGTTACGAAGTTCAGAACCATCTGTCAATGTCTCAACAACTTGATCCTCACGCCAGGATGATGACATCATTAGGAGGAAGTTTCCACACGTCTACTTCCTCCACCTCTTCTTTACTCGCTACTTCTCCTTTCCCAGCTCGCTCTTTTTTTACACTGCCTCCTCTTTCAGTCCCTCTAAGCATCATGTGTCCTCTCTCCTCTCTACACCTTCTCCTCTCTACATCCTCCTCTCCTCTCTACATCCTCCTCTCCTCTCTACATCCTCCTCTCCTCTCTACACCTTCCTGTCCTCTCTACACCTTCTCCTCTCTACACCTTCTCCTCTCTACATCCTCCTCTCCTCTCTACACCTTCTCCTCTCTACACCTTCTCCTCTCTACATCCTCCTCTCCTCTCTACACCTTCCTGTCCTCTCTACACCTTCTCCTCTCTACATCCTCCTCTCCTCTCTACATCCTCCTCTCCTCTCTACATCCTCCTCTCCTCTCTACATCCTCCTCTCCTCTCTACACCTTCTCCTCTCTACATCCTCCTCTCCTCTCTACATCTTCCTGTCCTCTCTACACCTTCTCCTCTCTACATCCTCCTCTCCTCTCTACATCCTCCTCTCCTCTCTACACCTTCTCCTCTCTACATCCTCCTCTCCTCTCTACACCTTCTCCTCTCCTCTCTACACCTTCTCCTCTCCTCTCTACATCCTCCTCTCCTCTCTACATCCTCCTCTCCTCTCTACACCTTCTCCTCTCCTCTCTACACCTTCTCCTCTCCTCTCTACATCCTCCTCTCCTCTCTACACCTTCTCCTCTCCTCTCTACACCTTCTCCTCTCTACATCCTCCTCTCCTCTCTACATCCTCCTCTCCTCTCTACATACTCCTCTCCTCTCTACATCCTCCTCTCCTCTCTACATCCTCCTCTCCTCTCTACACCTTCTCCTCTCCTCTCTACACCTTCTCCTCTCTACATCCTCCTCTCCTCTCTACATCCTCCTCTCCTCTCTACATACTCCTCTCCTCTCTACATCCTCCTCTCCTCTCTACACCTTCTCCTCTCCTCTCTACATCCTCCTCTCCTCTCTACATCCTCCTCTCCTCTCTACACCTTCTCCTCTCTACACCTTCTCCTCTCTACATCCTCCTCTCCTCTCTACACCTTCTCCTCTCCTCTCTACATCCTCCTCTCCTCTCTACATCTTCTCCTCTCTACATCCTCCTCTCCTCTCTACACCTTCTCCTCTCCTCTCTACACCTTCTCCTCTCTACATCCTCCTCTCCTCTCTACATCCTCCTCTCCTCTCTACACCTTCTCCTCTCTACATCCTCCTCTCCTCTCTACATCCTCCTCTCCTCTCTACACCTTCTCCTCTCTACATCCTCCTCTCCTCTCTTCATCCTCCTCTCCTCTCTACATCCTCCTCTCCTCTCTACACCTTCTCCTCTCTACATCCTCCTCTCCTCTCTACATCCTCCTCTCCTCTCTACATACTCCTCTCCTCTCTACATCCTCCTCTCCTCTCTACATCCTCCTCTCCTCTCTACACCTTCTCCTCTCCTCTCTACACCTTTTCCTCTCCTCTCTACATCCTCCTCTCCTTCTTTGTCCCATCTATTCTCCTTCTCCTCATCCTCTGCTTGTCTTTCTTTCTCTCCTTCTCTCTTCCTTTCACCCTCTATGGAGTGTGTGAACGTGGCGTGTTGTTAAACTGACCTGGCGTTTAAAAGACGAGATCATGACTGAATTAAACAGCGTCATCACGGGAGACCAGCGCTGCTATCACTGGAGTCAAATCAAAGGTGTGTCTGCGTGTCCTCTGCGGGCTTCCGTACAAAGACAGACTCATGGACTGTCTGATTGGCCGTTTGTTTGACTTTACTGAGATGTTGTTAACATGAATGTATCCTGAGATTGTTTTATGAACCTTAGTTAGTCTGAGTGTTGAAGGTGTGACTCGAGTGTTTGCTCTGATTTATTTGTGTCCATCATGAACACGTCGCTCCTAAAGGGCTCCTAGTGATTCTAAGTAATTATGTTCCTCATCCACTCAGCAGCACTCTGCTCTCCGCGTTTCCTCCCGTCTTCATGTTGACCTCAGACTGTCGACGCGATGGAAAGTTTGTGAATATTTGTAAAAAAGAGAAAAGTTATTTTAAAAGTGCCTTTTTTTACTCCTGAACTCGTTTTGTTTATTCCAACAAGTTTGATTTTCTTTGAATGTTAAAAAAATCTGATGGAATAAAATGTTTGAAACGAACTGATGTTGTTTGTGTGTGTCCCGAGGTCAGACGTGACGTAAAAAGAACGAAGCTGAAGTGGCGTACGAAGCAGCAGAGTCCTCTATACGACGCTATAATGAGAATATGTGTCTTTCTATCAATGCTACGTGTAGTTGAACAGAATCACAATCTGAACTAAAGAGTGGAGAAGAACATACTGGAGAACAGGAAACAGAATGCAGCAGGTTCATTAGAGCACGGAGATCGTAGAGGTGGCGTGCAGACAGTCTATGGTCGTGCAGCGATCACAGGGAATAAACGTCACCACCCCCTCCCACTCACTGGAGGTGAATTCTCCTGATTATATCCTGCTGCGTTCTCACATCAGCTCACTCTGACTTTCTGCAGAATAAATACGAGGAGGCTGGAGGAGAAACTCCGGGTGAAGAGAGAAACATCCAGCTGTTTGTGTTCACACATGCAGCTCAGCACGAACACTTCAGGAGTTTAGTGCAGGTGTGAAAGCTCTATAGAGGTACAGAAGGTGCAGTGGAGGATCTGTACAGTGTGCAGGTATGAGTGCAAATATCTTAAAATGTGAAATACACACAGTGTGCTGTAGTGTTGGGCAAGTTACTTCCAAAATGTAATACAAGATATATTAGTAGTTACTGTCATTTAAAAGTAATTAGTTACATTACAATATTAGTGTCTCTGAATTGTAATGCGTTACACTACTCTTGAGTTACTTTCACCAAAATAACCGCAGAAGTACGAGTGGCAAATATAGTTCACTGCAGCTGATTGTTTATCCAGTGGAGGGTGATGTGGTTTAGCATAATGACTGTGTAGGCCCCTAAGGCTAATAACAACTTCATATAATAGGCACAGTGAAGGCTCAATAAGTAACAAAGACCTTCAGAGTCACAAAAGCAGACAAAGTCAGAGTCTGCTAAGTTATGATAAGATAAGTCTAGGCTTCAATATGAAACACAATAGAGCTAGAAACCACTCAAACGTAACGTGTAGCCTCATGAATCTCTTTTTGTTTCTGTTCTTTAAAGCTCACAGCACAAAGCTGGACGGACGGCCAATAATGAACATGGAGGTTAAACATAGCATGCCAAACAAAGGCTGGTCAAATATAACTTAGAGCTAGAACTCTAACTCTAAAATAAACACACATAAGAACATTGAACATAGAAAATGAAACCTGTTACAGCCAAACAGCCTCGACAACAGAGGTAGCATACAGCCAGAGACGGCTGGTAACATTTACAGAACTATAAAGGCCTGGACCTTTCCATGGCTCTCAGGTGGGGTGGGCTGAGGGGTCAGTGGGGGGGGGCTAGCCTATTTCACTACCCACATGACTGAAATATCTGTTTCAGCGCATCAGGAGAAGGCGCTGAAAGCGTCCATCACCAAGACGGTTGCGTTTTGGGGTGAGCACAAGACTCCCTAGACTGAAAAGTCTTTGTACTGGTGCACTGGATGGTGTTGGGGTGTTAAAGCGGAGTGTGATTTCTTTAATTCTTGGAAACTGATGCAGGCTTTCCATCACAGGGGCAGAATTGAGATAAGACATTACCTCTGTTTCCACTGACATGGGCACATCAGCCGTGGCATTGGGCTGTACATCAAAGGAAAAAAGTCATCCTCGCTGGTAGCAGCAGGTTGAGGGGCATCGGGCATCAGGGCTGTAGGCTCCTCTGCTGTGAGGAGGAACTTGATGTGGTCTCTTCTGGCTGTGCATCCTTGGAATCAATTGTGGTGGCAAATCGAGTTTTGATTGCTCCCACAATAACCTCAGGCAGCCCAGTGGTCATTTGCGATAGGCCATTTTTCATTACTAAGGTTTTGGCCATCAGAACTTCTAGCGTTGGTTGAAGCGTTCCATAAAAACAAGTGTCCTCACCCTGTACGATGTCCAGTGCCACTGGGAAAGGCTTCATATGGCACAATATTCCTTGAGAAACTGGTATTCCCTGTCATTCATACATTTAATCTGAAGCTGTGTGCAGAGGCTATTGATGTCAGTGAGGGGCATTTCTGTGATCCGAGCATAGGCATTATAGAATGAGTTCCACCGTGTTACTGTGGGGACAATCAACTTTCTATCACTGACCTCTTCCAGGCACTCTTCAGCCTTTGTCCACAGCGCTGAACATTTGGCTGTAGCACTACGATACACAGCCCTAGATTCTGGATTAGATACCAGACGATTAACAACCTCATTGTTCGCAATTAGATTAAGTGTATGAGCTGCACATCTATGGTGGGGAGGCAGTACACATAGCCCATGCTGGGTATCATCATTGGCAGTAAGCACACTGTGAAGGTCTGTGAACTCCACCTCGCCATCGCCCTCCTCCTCCTCCTCGGACTCCACTTGCTGCTGCTGATGCTCCTTGAACGCCTTCACAAAGTTACTCCCATTGTCCGTCACACATGCAGTCACTTTATCGCTGGTCAGTCCATATTGAGAAAAATGTCCTCTAGCTCTGTTGTAATTGCGTCGTATGTGTGTCGACCCCTAAATCTTATACAAGCTATCGCAGCCTTCTTTCGTGTCAAGGCATCTGCATGGATCCAGTGCACAGTCACCCCCATGAAACTTTAGTTGTTGGCCCTCCATATGTCTGCTGTTGTTGATACATACTGCTGGGCATCCAGTGTTTTCTTCAGCTCCTCTGTGTCTGGCAGTACATGCTGAAAAATGAAGAAGATAGCTACATGTTAAACTCATGCTGTGTTGAAATGGGTTCATTCTATATGGATACTGGTACAGGGGTTAAATTAAAAAAAAACTCTTGAGCCTGAAGTGCACAGATTCACTTCTCTTCAACAACAGCATGTGATTTATTTTCAATGTGTGAAAATACTTTATGTAAACTGTGAACATTACTGAAACACTACAATTACAAATTATGTGTTTGACTAAAAAGCTGAGACATATGGGGCGGCTGTGGCTCAGTTGGTAGAGTCGTCGACTCTCAACCGGAAGGTCGAGGGTTCGATCCCCAGCTGAGCAACATGTCCGATGTGTCCTTGGGCAAGACACTTAACCCTGCATTGCTCCCGCTGCTTTGGTGGCGGTGTATGAATGGATTAGTGTTGTACTTACTCTCTGATGTACGTCGCTTTGGATAAAAGCGTCTGCTAAGTGAATTGTAGCTTGTAGCTTGTACATTCACCCTCTGCCTGAAACACTTCGAATATATCTCCAGTCCTCCTTAATATTACCGACATGTTATTAGTAATGTGTTATATTACTGCGTTACAGCAAAAAGTAATGCATTACTGTAACGCGTTACTCCCAACACTTAGTGTGTCTCCACCCAGCAGAGCAGAGAGGAGGGGTCAGTGAACACAGCGCCGTCAGTACAGATGTGAGGACGACAGCAGACTGAGAGGACAGAAGAAGAAGTCTGTTTGTGTTTGATTCTCAGCTTCCTGAACACACACACACACACACACAACCAGGTGAGTTTACACTCGATTTTATTCACTTTCACTTTTGTTTTGTGACGCTCAGAGGGAACTTTCTGCTGCAAAACGCCACCCGGCTGCTACGAGCTGAGCCATGAAACAAATGTGTGACTTCTTGACTTTATGTTTAAATGATATAAAAACTGAAACAGTGAGAGCGGCTCACTTCTGCTCTGTGATTTACTTCCTGTTCACTCTCACACACACACACACACACACAATCACTTCCCCCTCTGCACACCCTGACACACAAACACATTGATGCACTGTATGTTTCAACATCGTGCTGGAAAGAGTTCAGTTATTTAAAGCAGCAGTGAGGATTTTTTTAGATTATCAGACAAGACACAGCAGCCTCTACCATCAGTGAGTGAATGTGTATGAATGGATGAGTTAATACTGATGGACTCTTTACTCAGCAGCCTCTACCATCAGTGAGTGAATGTGTATGAATGGATGAGTTAATACTGATGGACTCTTTACTCAGCAGCCTCTACCATCAGTGAGTGAATGTGTATGAATGGATGAGTTAATACTGATGGACTCTTTACTCAGCAGCCTCTACCATCAGTGAGTGAATGTGTATGAATGGATGAGTTAATACTGATGGTCTCTTTACTCAGCAGCCTCTACCATCAGTGAGTGAATGTGTATGAATGGATGAGTTAATACTGATGGACTCTTTACTCAGCAGCCTCTACCATCAGTGTGTGAATGTGTATGAATGGATGAGTTAATACTGATGGACTCTTTACTCAGCAGCCTCTACCATCAGTGAGTGAATGTGTATGAATGGATGAGTTAATACTGATGGACTCTTTACTCAGCAGCCTCTACCATCAGTGAGTGAATGTGTATGAATGGATGAGTTAATACTGATGGTCTCTTCACTCAGCAGCCTCTACCATCAGTGTGTGAATGTGTATGAATGGATGAGTTAATACTGATGGTCTCTTCACTCAGCAGCCTCTACCATCAGTGTGTGAATGTGTATGAATGGATGAGTTAATACTGATGGTCTCTTTACTCAGCAGCCTCTACCATCAGTGTGTGAATGTGTATGAATGGATGAGTTAATACTGACGGTCTCTTTACTCAGCAGCGTCTACCATCAGTGTGTGAATGTGTATGAATGGATGAGTTAATACTGATGGTCTCTTCACTCAGCAGCCTCTACCATCAGTGTGTGAATGTGTATGAATGGATGAGTTAATACTGATGGTCTCTTCACTCAGCAGCCTCTACCATCAGTGTGTGAATGTGTATGAATGGATGAGTTAATACTGATGGTCTCTTCACTCAGCAGCCTCTACCATCAGTGTGTGAATGTGTATGAATGGATGAGTTAATACTGATGGTCTCTTTACTCAGCAGCCTCTACCATCAGTGAGTGAATGTGTATGAATGGATGAGTTAATACTGATGGTCTCTTTACTCAGCAGCCTCTACCATCAGTGAGTGAATGTGTATGAATGGATGAGTTAATACTGATGGACTCTTCACTCAGCAGCCTCTACCATCAGTGTGTGAATGTGTATGAATGGATGAGTTAATACTGATGGACTCTTTACTCAGCAGCCTCTACCATCAGTGTGTGAATGTGTATGAATGGATGAGTTAATACTGATGGTCTCTTCACTCAGCAGCCTCTACCATCAGTGAGTGAATGTGTATGAATGGATGAGTTAATACTGATGGACTCTTTACTCAGCAGCCTCTACCATCAGTGTGTGAATGTGTATGAATGGATGAGTTAATACTGATGGTCTCTTCACTCAGCAGCCTCTACCATCAGTGAGTGAATGTGTATGAATGGATGAGTTAATACTGATGGACTCTTCACTCAGCAGCCTCTACCATCAGTGAGTGAATGTGTATGAATGGATGAGTTAATACTGATGGTCTCTTCACTCAGCAGCCTCTACCATCAGTGAGTGAATGTGTATGAATGGATGAGTTAATACTGATGGACTCTTTACTCAGCAGCCTCTACCATCAGGGTGTGAATGTGTATGAATGGATGAGTTAATACTGATGGACTCTTCACTCAGCAGCCTCTACCATCAGTGAGTGAATGTGTATGAATGGATGAGTTAATACTGATGGACTCTTCACTCAGCAGCCTCTACCATCAGGGTGTGAATGTGTATGAATGGATGAGTTAATACTGATGGACTCTTTACTCAGCAGCCTCTACCATCAGTGAGTGAATGTGTATGAATGGATGAGTTAATACTGATGGACTCTTCACTCAGCAGTCTCTACCATCAGGGTGTGAATGTGTATGAATGGATGAGTTAATACTGATGGACTCTTCACTCAACAGCCTCTACCATCAGTGAGTGAATGTGTATGAATGGATGAGTTAATACTGATGGACTCTTCACTCAGCAGCCTCTACCATCAGTGAGTGAATGTGTATGAATGGATGAGTTAATACTGATGGTCTCTTTACTCAGCAGCCTCTACCATCAGTGAGTGAATGTGTATGAATGGATGAGTTAATACTGATGGACTCTTCACTCAGCAGCCTCTACCATCAGGGTGTGAATGTGTATGAATGGATGAGTTAATACTGATGGACTCTTCACTCAGCAGCCTCTACCATCAGGGTGTGAATGTGTATGAATGGATGAGTTAATACTGATGGGCTCTTTACTCAGCAGCCTCTACCATCAGTGTGTGAATGTGTATGAATGGATGAGTTAATACTGATGGACTCTTTACTCAGCAGCCTCTACCATCAGTGTGTGAATGTGTATGAATGGATGAGTTAATACTGATGGGCTCTTTACTCAGCAGCCTCTACCATCAGTGTGTGAATGTGTATGAATGGATGAGTTAATACTGATGGACTCTTTACTCAGCAGCCTCTACCATCAGTGTGTGAATGTGTATGAATGGATGAGTTAATACTGATGGACTCTTCACTCAGCAGCCTCTACCATCAGGGTGTGAATGTGTATGAATGGATGAGTTAATACTGATGGACTCTTTACTCAGCAGCCTCTACCATCAGTGTGTGAATGTGTATGAATGGATGAGTTAATACTGATGGGCTCTTTACTCAGCAGCCTCTACCATCAGTGTGTGAATGTGTATGAATGGATGAGTTAATACTGATGGACTCTTTACTCAGCAGCCTCTACCATCAGTGTGTGAATGTGTATGAATGGATGAGTTAATACTGATGGTCTCTTTACTCAGCAGCCTCTACCATCAGTGTGTGAATGTGTATGAATGGATGAGTTAATACTGATGGACTCTTTACTCAGCAGCCTCTACCATCAGTGAGTGAATGTGTATGAATGGATGAGTTAATACTGATGGACTCTTTACTCAACAGCCTCTACCATCAGTGAGTGAATGTGTATGAATGGATGAGTTAATACTGATGGTCTCTTTACTCAGCAGCCTCTACCATCAGTGAGTGAATGTGTATGAATGGATGAGTTAATACTGATGGACTCTTTACTCAGCAGCCTCTACCATCAGTGAGTGAATGTGTATGAATGGATGAGTTAATACTGATGGACTCTTTACTCAGCAGCCTCTACCATCAGTGTGTGAATGTGTATGAATGGATGAGTTAAGACTGATGGACTCTTTACTCAGCAGTCTCTACCATCAGTGAGTGAATGTGTATGAATGGATGAGTTAATACTGATGGACTCTTTACTCAGCAGCCTCTACCATCAGTGAGTGAATGTGTATGAATGGATGAGTTAATACTGATGGTCTCTTTACTCAGCAGCCTCTACCATCAGGGTGTGAATGTGTATGAATGGATGAGTTAATACTGATGGACTCTTTACTCAGCAGCCTCTACCATCAGTGTGTGAATGTGTATGAATGGATGAGTTAATACTGATGGACTCTTTACTCAGCAGCCTCTACCATCAGTGTGTGAATGTGTATGAATGGATGAGTTAATACTGATGGACTCTTTACTCAGCAGCCTCTACCATCAGTGTGTGAATGTGTATGAATGGATGAGTTAATACTGATGGACTCTTTACTCAGCAGCCTCTACCATCAGTGAGTGAATGTGTATGAATGGATGAGTTAATACTGATGGACTCTTTACTCAGCAGCCTCTACCATCAGGGTGTGAATGTGTATGAATGGATGAGTTAATACTGATGGACTCTTTACTCAGCAGCCTCTACCATCAGGGTGTGAATGTGTATGAATGGATGAGTTAATACTGATGGACTCTTTACTCAGCAGCCTCTACCATCAGTGAGTGAATGTGTATGAATGGATGAGTTAATACTGATGGTCTCTTTACTCAGCAGCCTCTACCATCAGTGAGTGAATGTGTATGAATGGATGAGTTAATACTGATGGACTCTTTACTCAGCAGCCTCTACCATCAGTGAGTGAATGTGTATGAATGGATGAGTTAATACTGATGGACTCTTTACTCAGCAGCCTCTACCATCAGTGAGTGAATGTGTATGAATGGATGAGTTAATACTGATGGACTCTTTACTCAGCAGCCTCTACCATCAGTGAGTGAATGTGTATGAATGGATGAGTTAATACTGATGGACTCTTTACTCAGCAGCCTCTACCATCAGTGTGTGAATGTGTATGAATGGATGAGTTAATACTGATGGACTCTTTACTCAGCAGTCTCTACCATCAGTGTGTGAATGTGTATGAATGGATGAGTTAATACTGATGGACTCTTTACTCAGCAGCCTCTACCATCAGTGAGTGAATGTGTATGAATGGATGAGTTAATACTGATGGACTCTTTACTCAGCAGCCTCTACCATCAGTGAGTGAATGTGTATGAATGGATGAGTTAATACTGATGGACTCTTTACTCAGCAGCCTCTACCATCAGGGTGTGAATGTGTATGAATGGATGAGTTAATACTGATGGTCTCTTTACTCAGCAGCCTCTACCATCAGTGAGTGAATGTGTATGAATGGATGAGTTAATACTGATGGTCTCTTTACTCAGCAGCCTCTACCATCAGTGAGTGAATGTGTATGAATGGATGAGTTAATACTGATGGACTCTTTACTCAGCAGTCTCTACCATCAGTGAGTGAATGTGTATGAATGGATGAGTTAATACTGATGGACTCTTTACTCAGCAGCCTCTACCATCAGTGAGTGAATGTGTATGAATGGATGAGTTAATACTGATGGACTCTTTACTCAGCAGCCTCTACCATCAGTGAGTGAATGTGTATGAATGGATGAGTTAATACTGATGGACTCTTTAAACATGGAATCCTTAACACCAGGAGAAGCAGGCTCAGAGTTAAAGAAAGAAGAACCATGCAGGACTTTAAGACATTTCCTGTGTTTTATTTTTTATGTTGCAGATCAGCTGTTTGAAGAACCACAGAGAGACTCTGAAGACTCGACTGAGGCAACCTGATGGATCCAGGTCCTGACTCGCTTGCTCTCTGTCTTGACTTATCCTAACTTGTTCTGTTATATTATTTAAACTTCCATTAACCTGCTGTGAATCATAACGGTCCTTGTGTGTGTGTGTGTGTGTGTGTGTGTGTGTGTGTGTGTGTGTGTGTGTGTGTGTGCGTGTGTGTGCGTGCGTGCGTGCGTGTGTGTGTAGATGAGCCCCCCAGTTGTTCCAGTCTGACCACTCAGCAGCTGCAGCAGTCCTGGAGAGCGTTGAAGCAGAGAGAGCGTCCAGTAAGACTGCTGTTTGAGATCCCGTCCAGTCGAATCATCGAGAGAAACACTCTGCACAAACACGTGGTGAGAAATCCGACCCAGCTTTATTTAGGGAGCACATTAAAACACAGCAGTGTTCACCAAAGTGCTTTACAGTCCACAAATAAGTAACTCAAAATAAATCAAGTTTGGGAGTCATCTGCATAAAGTGTTAGGAGCGGCCATGTTTTTTAAAGATCAGCCCAGGGGAGGAGTTCGGCGAAAAGAGGATGGGCCCAAGGATTGAACCCTGGGGGACTCCACACAGGAGAGGGTCAGAAGATGACGCGGTCAGCAAGGCTTTCTGAAAAACTTCTGTTGGACTGATTTGACCTGAATCATTCTGAGGCTGCACCTCTGATGCCCACGCATTATTAGCGTGGTCAAAAGAGTCAAAAGCAGCCGTCTTTCTTAAAGAAAGATTCTATGCTATGGAACATTTTAAAAACCAGAATGCCTCGGACATCTACAAACTTCTCTCTAAACTTTTAGAAATAAAAGGACGTTTAGGTTTAAAGTAAACTGACGTATCCAGATTAAAGAATAACCCGGGTAAACTCCTGACGTAAGGCTGCTGTTGATAATTATTTGGATGTCACTTGAGATGAGATTCAACTTTATTGTCATTACACATATACAAGTATACGAGCAACGAAATGAGGTTTGGCATCTCACCAGAAGTGCAATAAGCAAAAAGTGCTGTGCTATGTACAAAAGTAATTACAGAATTTACAGGTAATGTGAGATAAATAATGCTATAAATAGGAGTATAAGTATATTCTACAGATTATAATATACAGATTAAAATGGAGTAAACATGCTATGCTAGGTAAAAGATAATATACAGAATATTGACAGATTGTACAGGTTAATAACTTATTGAGGGTATGAACATACTATACAGATTTTGTTGCAGTGGACAATAATACAGGTGGTGAGAGATGTGTGTGTGTGTGTGTGTGTGTGTGTGTGTGTGTGTGTGTGTGTGTCCAGGAGGGGTGATGGGGGGGATGGTGGGTGAGAGGAGATGGGGGGGGGGGGTCAGCGGGGGGCAGAGTTCGGAAGTGAGACAGAGTTCAGGGTTGGGGGGGCAGAGTTCAGTAGGGAGACAGCTCTGGGGAAAAAGCTGTTTTTCAGTCTGCTGGTTCTGGTCCGGAGGCTTCTGAAGCGCCTACCGGAGGGCAAAGTGACAAACAGTCTGTGGGCAGGGTGGGAGGAGTCTCTTAGGATGCTGCGAGCACGATGCAGACAGCGTTTCCTTTGGACGTCCTCAATGGCGGGGAGTGGGCACCTTCCAATAGTCTCCCAGACCTCTTTATAAAGGGGGGGCAGGACAACATCACTGGGACAGGATGTTTTTTAATTTGGATAATTTTGTCAATAGAAAAGTGAAGAAGGAGAAAGAACCGCGGAGCTGAACATACACATGAATCTTACTTTTCTTTCATCTTTTCTTTTTTGATTTTTCTTGTCACAATGCCAAATATTCAAACTTTGATATAATTCTAGAAAAATCTAATAATATCGATACCTGTTTGTTACCACGGCAACACAAACTGAAGTCTGAGACCCCCAGTATGGGACAGTTTCTTGTTTTTATTACAAATCAGTGCAGACAAAAGAGAGAGAGCAGAAAGAGATTAAGAACGTTTCATTATTGAAATCGAGCCAATGTCTTTCAGTGCTCTCTCTCTATTGGTTAAAAATCTGAAGTGGTTTTTTTTTACTCTTTTTTTTAACGCTTTGAAACGATAGATCAAAAAAGAAATCTGAGATTGTACCCTTGTTTCTTTTAGTTTTTACAGAAGCAAACCAACATTTGGTTGTACAACAACAAAGGTACTCTAATCTATTCTACTTCCTGTCCGTCTCAGGTGTACGAGGTCGTGGTGATGCGTTCTGGCAGCTTTGATTCCAAACGTGTGTCCGTGGAGCGTCGATACAGTGACTTTTCCCGCCTCCACCAGAAACTGCTGGAGGAGTTCAACGAGGAGCTGGAGGAGGTGATTCTCCCCCGGAAACTCCTGACGGGCAACTTTAACCCTGACATCATCTCGGAGCGTCGCCTGGCTCTGCAGGACTACCTGGCTAAGCTGTACGCCCTCCGCTGCGTCCGACACTCCCCTCTGTTTTCCACCTTCTTCACGGAGCAGGAGCAGAGACGGGCGCACAGTCTGCTGCGGGCCGGTCAGTTTGAGCCCGCCGTGGAGCTGCTTCAGACCACCCTGCAGATCCAGGAGAAGCTGCTGCCATGGCAGAGACCCTCCCTGATCGTACCGTCCTTGTCTGCCCTCGCCGTCTGTTATCGGGACCTGGAGGAGCCCGAGCAGGCGTTCTCTGTGGCTCAGAGAGCTCTGCCTGCAGTCAGGCGGTACGGACTGAAAGACTACAGAGCTGCCCTGCTGCAGCTGCTGCTGGACGTGGGCTACCAGCTAGGACGTCCTGTGGCCACGTTTCAGGAGGAGCTGACGGTGCTGAGGGACGCTGAGCGGGGGGAGGTGTCCTCGCGCTCACTGAAAGAGATCGTAGTCCAGGAGTTCATATGAGGACAAGAAAGGACTACAAAAAACAGCAGGACTACAAAATACACTAGGACTATAAAACCAGCAGGACCACAAAAACCAGTAGGACTTTAAAAACCAGCGGGACTACAAAAACCAGCGGGACTACTAAAAACACCAGGACTACAAAAAACTGCAGGACTACAAAAACCACCGGGACTACAAAAATCAGCAGGACTACAAAAACCAGCAGGACTACAAAAATCAACAGGACTACAAAAAAACTGCGGGACTTTAGAACCCTGAAGATTTTTAGAAAAACAAGAGATTTAAATAATTTGACAACATGGTTCGGTCTCACTGGCTGTTTATAAAAATTGAAAGTGACCTGCACTGTTTAAAATGTCCAGCAGGGGGCGACTCCACTGGTTGTAAATAGAAGTCTATGATAAAAAGTTCCTATCTGTCAGTTGATTTATTCCCTTTTCCTAACGAGTTTATTGTCCCTTTCTCTAGTTGAAGTCTTCTTTTATTTTGTCAAAGGAAGTGACCATATTTGGACAAGAGGGTGGAGCTAGCTTCGGGCTCTTAGAATAAAGATAGCAATAGACTGCCACAGGAATGAGTCCTAAAACCCGGAAGTGAGTTAGCATTTTAGCGCCATGGGTTCCTAACTCTAAAAGTCAATGGGGATTTTGAATGGGTTTGTGGTTAGACGCCTGAAATAAGGTCTGTGGTTAACACAAGCTTCAGAGATGTTGGCGTTTTGTTAGACGAGATAAACTACGTTAGATAAGACCCCAACTTGTGAATTTTAAAGTTTTTACGCGTACTAAAAACGGCGGTTGCTAACAAGTGGCTAAATGAGACTACAGTGGTTGTCGGGGACATTAAACGTCATCACGCCGGGAACTCTCTCACTAGTCCGCCTTACAGCCTCTAGTCATGTTTTTCAGTGCTCTTGCAAATATTAGGTTAATAAACAACTTATTAAGCTACGGTTTCGCTAGCTTGTCAAAACCGCTGATTAGATCGATGAAGTATAACGGTAGTGACGTCATAGTCAACCGACCGTGGTGTAGTTCGCTTGTAGCATAACGTTAGCTTTTTACTTCTCTCGGCTGCATTAACGCTTCAAACTTCATAAAGTGGTGTTCATTTGTAAAGATTATCCTGCTGAACAAAACGCCTACGCATCAGAAACGTGTGTTAGCCACAGAGCTTATTTTCTGCAATCATCCAAAATCAAATGCAAAAATCCCAAAGGCGAATTCTCGTAGGAACCCATGGCGATGCTACTTCCGGGTTGGCCTACAAAAATACGTCATTCCTGTGGCAGTCTATGATGATCATTTTGGAAATGATGGTCCTATTTAGAGTCAAAGAGACCAGAAAGAGGGGAGTGGTTAGGGGCGGGGCTGACTGTGATTGACAGGTCGCTAACATGGGAAACTATAAAGGTTTTGTTGAAATAAAAGAACGTATGGCTGTTTGGAGATTTTCCCTTCATGACATCACAAAGGGCAGTAACCCCTCCCCCAGGTGGATGACACTCCCACAGCTAGGTGTTTGTTCTGCCCTCTGAGTCTGCCTTCTCACCGTAAACAATAGGACATGGAGCGAGAAAGCCCGAGCCACCCAAGCCCTTCCAGAGAGGGGCGTGGTCAGACACAGCTCATTTACATTTAAAGCTACAGACACAGAAACAGCCTGTTCTGAGCAGGGCTGAAATAGAGGGGTTTATAGGCATGATCAAATACAGGATCAGAGTGGATTTAGAACAAGACACTTCACACACATGTTTAGAGGAGCTCTGAGACTTATTTACACTGAAGAGGAGGAGGAGATGTGACCTTTAATAAACGTGCCATCTCTGCAGAGGAACTGATGTGTCGTCATGTTTTCTCAGATTGATCAAAGAGCTGTTACTACCCACAATGCTTCACTCACTTTGTTTTTTTCTGTGACTAACATTTTACTTATTTTTGACAAATGTCGAGAGTGAACATCTTTAAATGTTGACGGTATGAATGATGACATCATTTGATTCTAACAGCGAGAGAAACAAAATAGCACCAACCTGTCTCCGTCTTCAGAACACACTAAACTAAGATCTTAATAAATGATCTTGGATGAAGAAGTCTAGATCTGAAGAAAACAGATGAGATATACTGGTAACTACTCATTTATCTCATTATCCTGTGATCACAGCGCTGGTTATCCTGTGATAACGTGTTCATTTCAGCAGTTTTCTCACGATCTTGCTCAATTATCTCGTTATCACTCAGAACAAACGTTATTACCTCGAGATAACGAGATAAACGAGTAGTTTTCCATGATGAGTGAATGTCGTCTGTTTTCTTGCTGTCTCATCTTATTTTGTTATGTTGTTAAGATAACAACATTGGTTCTCCCGTGACGAGTTAATTTTTTAAGATCAAGAGAAACTCCAGGTAAGATAATAAAGTACGATCTCATGAAATGTTCTCATTATCAGGGAAAACAGAATAAATCTTTATATTGATGTTTGTCCTCTTTCAGCTTCCGTACTTTACCCTGTTAGATAAATACCTCTAAAATATTAAGTATTTATGTAAAAGGTTATTACTTCATAAAGATAAACTATAAAGAGACGTTTTTGGATTAAGCATGGTTTCTTGTTTCTAACCTAAAATGGTTTTGTTGTCTTTTTGAACATCATGGCTATCAGGGGTTGATTAGCTGGACAGCTACTCGCTCAAAGCTGCTCGACAGTCGGCTGCTTCTGTCTGGGTTTAGCTGCCGCTCGTGGTTTCCGTTAAAGGTCGACTCTCCGGTCCTCGTGTCGTTCAGTTTAAAGTCTGAAACCGTGAAAAGATGAACAGCGACTCCGTGAAACTGTCCAAAAACCTGCTGCGCATGAAGGTGAGTCAGCTAACGATCACAGAAGCCGAGCGTTAGCTAGCTTTAGCTCTCAGCAAGGGTGACGACTTCCGCTCCGGATCTCGTTGAGAAATCAGATAATATTTACTTTCCCGCCTTATTTAAAACGATAACTCGTGTCAGACATCGATTTGATTCACTTTAAATGTGAAGTTTGAGTCAGTTAATCATCCGGCTTTCCTCACAGCTACAGAAAGTCTTCATAAAGTGAATAAAAGCACTAAATAACCTGAGGCACGCGGAGTTTTCCTGCGTGTTTTCACTGGTTAATAAAGCGGTGATTACGTCACAGCTTTGACTCAGGTTTGGTACATGAGGGAAACGATTGATGCATATATAAAATAAATGAAAGACATGAAAAATGTCAAATACATTTAATATTTTTTATGTAATGTTAAAAAATATCAGATGTGTCTAAAGAAAGTTACAGCAGTATTTATGCGGACTTTAACATTTGTTGTAACCATGACAACCACAGACACATTCAGCTGTAGGTCACCAGTTAACACGGTTACTTGTAAAACTGTAACACCGGCTAACTCTAACCGCTAACTCACATTGGTGACCCTAACCCTACATGTCCCAACAATGGGTGTCTAGGACTTCCTCCTTAGTTGCCATAACATCCTCTTTAGATGCCATGGTTCCAAACGATGGTGATAAGCGTGTGCAACCTCACGTGTGCGACCTCAAGTGTGTGACCGGGTGTGTGTCCTCAGTTCATGCAGAGAGGTCTGGACGCTGAGACGAAGAAGCAGCTCGAAGAAGATGAGAAAAGAATCATCAGTGATGAACATTGGTACCTGGACCTGCCCGAGTTAAAGACTAAAGAGTTAAGTGTTCAGATATCTCCACCAAACCTCATTCAAAAATCTGGTAATTTAGTGTATGGATCGATTGGTAAAAACACACACACACAGTCAGACCCCATGTTTAATTTCAGCATGAATATAATCCACGAGCGTGCCTTTAATCTTACGATGTGTCAGCTTTAATGATTGTACCCTGAAATATAATCGTCTGTTTATAAAGTTTAAAACGTTGACTCTTTGGTTGGTCTTCTCAGAAACCTGATCATCGAGGAGAAGAGCTTTGTTCCCTGTGAGGAGCTGAAGTACGGTCGCATCTCCTTCAAAGGTTTTAATCCAGAAGTCGAGGTTTGTTAAATAAATTAATGATGTGTTGATCGTCTGCTTCCTCTGCTGTTTATCAGAGATCTCTGTGAGCGTCTTTGTTCGGGCTTCATGTCTTCATGCAGCCCTGAGAGCACATTCAAACACACGTTCGACATCCTCTCGTCATTCTGGGAAATTAAAGCAGAAAGTATGAGTTTGAATTTAGAGGAGGGAGATTAGATTAAGATTCTTTATTAACATGAAGCAGCTGCCACCAGAGTCACTTTACTGAATCATGAATTTAAAGGTCACATATTCTCCTCCTCTTCATCATCCAGTGTAAATAAGTCTCAGAGATCCTTAAACATGTCTGTGAAGTTTCTTGTTATAAATGCACTCTGGTTTTCATGCCTTTGATGGTTCTCAGAAACTGATGCTCCTGATGAATCCAAAAGATGAGACAGAGAAAGAAGAAGAAGAGCCGAGTCGGATGCAAACAGACGTGACGGATGAAGAGATGGCTCTGAGGTACAGACTAACCTTCAAGAGGGGGAGGAGCCTTGTGTAGTTTTAAAGCTTTGTTTCTGTTCTCATTGAGTTGATCACAGGGTTCTTGAGTTGAAGGAGAGAGAGCAAACCGAAAACCTGAACAGGAAGTGAAGAAGTAATCATGTGACTCTCTGAGGGTCGTAGCTGGTCAGCTGTTCTGTCCGTGACGAAGGAAACCTTTATTTGCCGTGCCTTCACCTGTTCTCTCTCCTCAGGTACGAGAGTTTAGTTGGCAGCATGAAGAAGAAGTTTGCCAAGAAGCGAGAGCGAGCGGCAACAGAGGAGGAAGACGTGAACCAGAACGTTGTGGAAACGAACACGAAGAGAGCATTTCTAAAGCCTCAGGACTGAATGCTGTGTGCGCGTGTGTGTCAGTGTGTGAGGAACTTTAACACATTTTTATATAAAATAATTTTTTTTTTTTTTTACATCTGTCTGTATAAACGTGCAGAGTTTGAGCTGCGGGTACAGAATGTTAGAGCTGGTTGGATGTTATACATCCTGTTTTAAAGAGAGAGAGAGAGAGGAATCTTTTGAGGCTGTCGTGGTTATAATACAAAAAAAGTGTGTTGGTCACACGTCATTAAAGACAAAGATCAGTGACTTCATGTGTCTGTCATGTTTATCCATCTCAGGGTTCTTTAAGTCCAGTTTATCCACCACAGGGTTCTTTAAGTCCAGTTTATCCACCACAGGGTTCTTTAAGTCCAGTTTATCCACCACAGGGTTCTTTAAGTCCAGTTTATCCACCACAGGGTTCTTTAAGTCCAGTTTATCCATCACAGGGTTCTTTAAGTCCAGTTTATCCACCACAGGGTTCTTTAAGTCCAGTTTATCCATCTCAGGGTTCTTTAAGTCCAGTTTATCCACCACAGGGTTCTTTAAGTCCAGTTTATCCACCACAGGGTTCTTTAAGTCCAGTTTATCCACCACAGGGTTCTTTAAGTCCAGTTTATCCATCTCAGGGTTCTTTAAGTCCAGTTTATCCATCTCAGGGTTCTTTAAGTCCAGTTTATCCACCACAGGGTTCTTTAAGTCCAGTTTATCCATCACGGGGTTCTTTAAGTCCAGTTTATCCATCACGGGGTTCTTTAAGTCCAGTTTATCCACCACAGGGTTCTTTAAGTCCAGTTTATCCATCACGGGGTTCTTTAAGTCCAGTTTATCCATCTCGGGGTTCTTTAAGTCCAGTTTATCCACCACAGGGTTCTTTAAGTCCAGTTTATCCACCACAGGGTTCTTTAAGTCCAGTTTATCCATCTCAGGGTTCTTTAAGTCCAGTTTATCCATCTCAGGGTTCTTTAAGTCCAGTTTATCCATCTCAGGGTTCTTTAAGTCCAGTTTATCCACCACAGGGTTCTTTAAGTCCAGTTTATCCACCACAGGGTTCTTTAAGTCCAGTTTATCCACCACAGGGTTCTTTAAGTCCAGTTTATCCACCACAGGGTTCTTTAAGTCCAGTTTATCCATCTCAGGGTTCTTTAAGTCCAGTTTATCCACCACAGGGTTCTTTAAGTCCAGTTTATCCACCACAGGGTTCTTTAAGTCCAGTTTATCCACCACAGGGTTCTTTAAGTCCAGTTTATCCATCTCAGGGTTCTTTAAGTCCAGTTTATCCATCTCAGGGTTCTTTAAGTCCAGTTTATCCATCTCAGGGTTCTTTAAGTCCAGTTTATCCACCACAGGGTTCTTTAAGTCCAGTTTATCCACCACAGGGTTCTTTAAGTCCAGTTTATCCACCACAGGGTTCTTTAAGTCCAGTTTATCCATCACAGGGTTCTTTAAGTCCAGTTTATCCATCTCAGGGTTCTTTAAGTCCAGTTTATCCACCACAGGGTTCTTTAAGTCCAGTTTATCCACCACAGGGTTCTTTAAGTCCAGTTTATCCACCACAGGGTTCTTTAAGTCCAGTTTATCCACCACAGGGTTCTTTAAGTCCAGTTTATCCACCACAGGGTTCTTTAAGTCCAGTTTATCCACCACAGGGTTCTTTAAGTCCAGTTTATCCATCTCAGGGTTCTTTAAGTGGAGTTTATTTAACACATTTCAGCAACAGGTCAATTTGAAGAGCTTCACACTCGACGTCAGAAGAAGAGAAAACAAGACTTAACCATCACAGAGATGATTTAATATGAAGATTTATTTCAAAAGAATAAAACGATAAAATACGAAATATATAAACATCCATTCATGTGATGAAGATTTGTGTTGGTTCTGTCAATAACAGTGAACAGTTCCCCAAAGTAATCGTCAATAACCACACGTCATGCTAAATAACATACTACTGTCCAACACAGTATACAGTATGTACCGGCGTACCGCCTAGTACACGCTTCATAGGACAGTAGCATGTGACATGTATGTAGTATGGACTACATGCTACTGTCCATCGTCCTACAGTCGTCTGTAGTCTGACCTCCAGGAGCACGTTATTCTGCAGCACACAAAGATAACTGCTGGTATCTTTGTGTGCTTTGGTCTGATTGTGATTATTTCCTCTGTTACGATGGATGTGGCTGTTGGTCATTCCGACTTCCGACCTGCCGCTTTGCATTGTGGGAAATGTCTGATGCAGACTGCAGAATTTTCATAGTCATTTAAAGACTGAACTGAGTGAAAATACAGCCGAGGTTTAAAGTGTAAAATCATTTCCTTCCCTGACCTCCAACATGACGTTAACGTAACGGTCTGATAAATGTTCATGTTACTGACTCTATAGATCTTCAGTCTCTGGATGTTACTTCTTGTTTGATAGTTTGTGTGTTCAGCTTCTCAGCTGGTCATCAGTCCTGCAGGTTGACAGTCACTCGGTATAAACAGTCTCCTGATGAGGCACTCCAACACAGCGGTGGGGCAACAGCGGTGCAGGAGCGGGAGCAGCCACGCCATCTGTCCGGGGGTGTACAACGGTCTGGGATGGACGGACAGCAGAGCGTGGAGCATGTCCTCCACCACCGGAGATAGGTCCTCTGAGGACTGCTGGGACATTTTGGACAGGAAGCCGGGGAGGGACGAGATGTACGCCTTCCCATAATCCTCTCTGGCTTCAGGGGACACAGCCGCCAGGATCTCGTCTGTGAACCGAGAGATGTCTTCACTGTTACCGAAAATACCTGATAGGAAGAAACAGAGAGATCAGGGTTTAAGTTCAGATTTAATCATGGAACACTTTTAAAGAAACAGACGTTAGTGTCCAAGAAGCAAACAGGTGTGTTTTATTTAACCAGGTCATTCCAGGTGTCATCTTTAAAGTGGTTCACGTTGCATGGAGTGAAGATTACATCATACAGGGTTCAAGGCCCCATCAAATATCAAGAGGAAAGAGTCTGAGTCATAACACACAGAGGTCATAGGTCACAGTATGAGCTCTGACTGTGTGAACTCCTTAGTGAACTCACACCTACTTGTTCTGAAGCCTCCAGGTTGGATTAAAGCCACACTGACGCCCCACACACACATCTCCATCCTCAGCACCCCGGAGAACATGCTGAGGGCGGCCTTCGACGCTCCGTAAGACGAAAACATCGGCAAGGGCACCTCACCTGGAGAAAAAAACATCACCTTTATCAATTCACTTTATCCATAAACTTATTTATTAAGGAAGAGGAAAAGAAGAAGTGGTGGAGGAGGAGATAAAGGAGGTAAGGAAGAAGGAGGAGGAAAGAGGAGTAAGAAGAAAAAAGGAGCGGGGCGAAAATAAAAGAAGAAGCAGAAAAAAGGAGAAAAAGGACGCAGAAGAGTAAAATATGAAGGACAAAGGAAAAGAAGAAGGAGAACATTAGAACAGTGAGGAGGAGGAGGAGACGCAGGAAGTGAAGAAGGGGGGGGAGCAGTGTAAATTGTTGTGAGAAAATGAAGTAGAGGAAGGAGGTAAGGAGGAAAAAAGATGTAGAACTGTAGAAGATGTAGTCGTTCAGTAGACTGAACCCTCGTGTTAGTTCAGTAGACTGAACCCTCGTGGTCGTTCAGTAGTCTGAACCCTCGTGGTCGTTCAGTGGTCTGAACCCTCGTGGTCGTTCAGTAGACTGAACCCTCGTGGTCGTTCAGTGGTCTGAACCCTCGTGGTCGTTCAGTAGTCTGAACCCTCGTGTTAGTTCAGTAGACTGAACCCTCGTGGTCGTTCAGTGGTCTGAACCCTCGTGGTCGTTCAGTAGACTAAACCCTCGTGGTCGTTCAGTGGTCTGAACCCTCGTGGTCGTTCAGTAGACTGAACCCTCGTGGTCGTTCAGTAGACTGAACCCTCGTGGTCATTCAGAAGACTGAACCCTCGTGGTCATTCAGAAGACTGAACCCTCGTGGTCGTTCAGTAGACTGAACCCTCGTGGTCGTTCAGTAGACTGAACCCTCGTGGTCATTCAGTAGACTGAACCCTCGTGGTCGTTCAGTAGACTGAACCCTCGTGGTCGTTCAGTAGACTGAACCCTCGTGGTCGTTCAGTAGACTGAACCCTCGTGGTCATTCAGAAGACTGAACCCTCGTGGTCGTTCAGTAGACTGAACCCTCGTGGTCGTTCAGTAGTCTGAACCCTCGTGGTCATTCAGTAGACTGAACCCTCGTGGTCATTCAGTAGACTGAACCCTCGTGGTCGTTCAGTAGACTGAACCCTCGTGGTCGTTCAGTAGACTGAACCCTCGTGGTCGTTCAGTAGACTGAACCCTCGTGGTCATTCAGTAGACTGAACCCTCGTGGTCATTCAGTAGACTGAACCCTCGTGGTCATTCAGTAGACTGAACCCTCGTGGTCATTCAGTAGACTGAACCCTCGTGGTCATTCAGTAGACTGAACCCTCGTGGTCGTTCGGTAGTCTGAACCCTCGTGGTCATTCAGTAGACTGAACCCTCGTGGTCATTCAGTAGTCTGAACCCTCGTGGTCATTCGATAGACTGAACCCTCGTGGTCGTTCAGTAGACTGAACCCTCGTGGTCGTTCAGTAGACTGAACCCTCGTGGTCGTTCAGTAGACTGAACCCTCGTGGTCGTTCAGTAGTCTGAACCCTCGTGGTCATTCAGTAGACTGAACCCTCGTGGTCGTTCAGTAGACTGAACCCTCGTGGTCGTTCAGTAGACTGAACCCTCGTGGTCGTTCAGTAGTCTGAACCCTCGTGGTCGTTCAGTAGTCTGAACCCTCGTGGTCGTTCAGTGGACTGAACCCTCGTGGTCGTTCAGTAGTCTGAACCCTCGTGGTCGTTTAGTGGACTGAACCCTCGTGGTCGTTCAGTGGACTGAACCCTCGTGGTCGTTCAGTAGACTGAACCCTCGTGGTCGTTCAGTGGACTGAACCCTCGTGGTCGTTCAGTGGACTGAACCCTCGTGGTCGTTCAGTGGACTGAACCCTCGTGGTCGTTCAGTAGTCTGATACCTCGTGGTCGTTCAGTGGACTGAACCCTCGTGGTCGTTCAGTAGACTGAACCCTCGTGGTCGTTCAGTAGTCTGAACCCTCGTGGTCGTTCAGTAGACTGAACCCTCGTGGTCGTTCAGTGGTCATGTTTTGTGTCCACCTCAGTAGACTGAACCCTCGTGGTCGTTCAGTAGACTGAACCCTCGTGGTCGTTCAGTAGACTGAACCCTCGTGGTCGTTCAGTGGTCATGTTTTGTGTCCACCTCAGTAGACTGAACCCTCGTGGTCGTTCAGTAGACTGAACCCTCGTGGTCGTTCAGTAGACTGAACCCTCGTGGTCGTTCAGTGGTCATGTTTTGTGTCCACCTCAGTAGACTGAACCCTCGTGGTCGTTCAGTAGTCTGAACCCTCGTGGTCGTTCAGTAGACTGAACCCTCGTGGTCGTTCAGTAGACTGAACCCTCGTGGTCGTTCAGTAGACTAAACCCTCGTGGTCGTTCAGTGGTCTGAACCCTCGTGGTCGTTCAGTAGACTGAACCCTCGTGGTCGTTCAGTAGTCTGAACCCTCGTGGTCGTTCAGTAGACTGAACCCTCGTGGTCGTTCAGTAGTCTGAACCCTCGTGGTCGTTCAGTAGACTGAACCCTCGTGGTCGTTCAGTGGACTGAACCCTCGTGGTCGTTCAGTAGTCTGAACCCTCGTGGTCGTTCAGTAGACTGAACCCTGGTGGTCGTTCAGTGGTCATGTTTTGTGTCCACCTCAGTAGACTGAACATTTCAGGATGGATACTAACTTCCTGGTTTTATGCAGTATGGATCGGATGCGTCCTTTCAGGAAATGAATTGTATTTTACCCACAATGCAGTGTGAAATTAAGCGTAAAACGTGACTTCACGTGATCCTCCAAATGAAAACAAAGGAGCATGGATTAATTGAATGTTTAATCTCGAGTTAAAGTCCTCTTCTAAAATCTCCTTTAATGAACAAACATGTAACAAATGTGTGCATGATGATAAAACCTTTCCCCCTCTATTTAAAGAATGATTTACACATTTATGTCTGCGTCTTTATTTACCTTTAGATTCTCTATGTTTCTGTCTCTTCTTCTTTCCTCTATGTACTGTATCTTATTATTTCATCTGTCTTTATTTACATTGTGATGTTGTTTTTGTTACTGACTGTATATGTGCGTTACTCTTCAATAAAGATAAACTAACAAACAAACGAGGGTGGAGGCGGCCGGTTCAGGTAACACAAATGACGTGACTTCCACACTGAATGAATCAGATGAAGTAGGAACAAATATCTGCTTACTGTGCTGTCTACTGAACAGTAGGTACTAACAGGATACAGCACGGAGAGGAGGGACTGTCTACTTTCTACTGACAGATTGTGTAGGCACTTTGTAATTCGGATGCACCAAAAGTGGAGGAGGAGAGAGGGGAAGAAGGAGGAGAGAGGGGAAGAAGGAGGAGAGAGGGGAAGAAGGAGGAGAGAGGGGAAGAAGAGGAGAGAGGGGAAGAAGGAGGAGAGAGGGGAAGAAGGAGGAGAGAGGGGAAGAAGAGGAGAGAGGGGAAGAAGAGGAGAGAGGGGAAGAAGAGGAGAGAGGGGAAGAAGGAGGAGAGAGGGGAAGAAGAGGAGAGAGGGGAAGAAGAGGAGAGAGGGGAAGAAGAGGAGAGAGGGGAAGAAGGAGGAGAGAGGGGAAGAAGAGGAGAGAGGGGAAGAAGAGGAGAGAGGGGAAGAAGGAGGAGAGAGGGGAAGAAGAGGAGAGAGGGGAAGAAGAGGAGAGAGGGGAAGAAGAGGAGAGAGGGGAAGAAGGAGGAGAGAGGGGAAGAAGGAGGAGAGAGGGGAAGAAGGAGGAGAGAGGGGAAGAAGAGGAGAGAGGGGAAGAAGAGAGAGGGGAAGAAGGAGGAGAGAGGGGAAGAAGGAGGAGAGAGGGGAAGAAGAGGAGAGAGGGGAAGAAGAGGAGAGAGGGGAAGAAGAGGAGAGAGGGGAAGAAGAGGAGAGAGGGGAAGAAGAGGAGAGAGGGGAAGAAGGAGGAGAGAGGGGAAGAAGAGGAGAGAGGGGAAGAAGAGGAGAGAGGGGAAGAAGAGGAGAGAGGGGAAGAAGAGGAGAGAGGGGAAGAAGAGGAGAGAGGGGAAGAAGAGGAGAGAGGGGAAGAAGGAGGAGAGAGGGGAAGAAGAGGAGAGAGGGGAAGAAGAGGAGAGAGGGGAAGAAGGAGGAGAGAGGGGAAGAAGAGGAGAGAGGGGAAGAAGAGGAGAGAGGGGAAGAAGGAGGAGAGAGGGGAAGAAGAGGAGAGAGGGGAAGAAGAGGAGAGAGGGGAAGAAGGAGGAGAGAGGGGAAGAAGAGGAGAGAGGGGGAAGAAGAGGAGAGAGGGGAAGAAGAGGAGAGAGGGGAAGAAGAGGAGAGAGGGGAAGAAGGAGGAGAGAGGGGAAGAAGAGGAGAGAGGGGAAGAAGAGGAGAGAGGGGAAGAAGGAGGAGAGAGGGGAAGAAGGAGGAGAGAGGGGAAGAAGGAGGAGAGAGGGGAAGAAGAGGAGAGAGGGGAAGAAGAGGAGAGAGGGGAAGAAGAGGAGAGGGGAAGAAGGAGGAGAGAGGGGAAGAAGAGGAGAGGGGAAGAAGGAGGAGAGAGGGGAAGAAGAGGAGAGGGGAAGAAGGAGGAGAGAGGGGAAGAAGAGGAGAGAGGGGAAGAAGAGAGAGGGGAAGAAGAGGAGAGAGGGGAAGAAGAGGAGAGAGGGGAAGAAGAGGAGAGAGGGGAAGGACAAGGAGGATGACTTCTACTTTTTTGTCGTGTTATCAAACCGGGATGGATATATTTTTTTTTACTAGAATCATATCATAGTTTAAAACTTACCGTGAGGACACTACACGTACCTGCCATGCTGGTCACGTTGACTATGCGTCCTCTGGACTTCCTGAGCAGCGGGAGGAACACCTGACACAGCCTCACCGCAGACAGGAAGTTGACGTCCATGCAGCGTCTGTACCATGTGATGGGGTGGAGCTCTGCGTCTGTGGGACACTGAAGGACTCCTGCATTATTCACCAAACCCCACAAACCTGCAGAGACAGCATCACAGGGTCAGAAACAGAGGAGCGGGTGGTGCATTCAGGTGCTTGTGGTGTTTCTAATATCACAGGGTCAGAAACAGAGAGGAGCTGGTGGTGCATTCAGGTGCTTGTGGTGTTTCTAATATCACAGGGTCAGAAACAGAGGAGCGGGTGGTGCATTCAGGTGCTTGTGATGTTTCTAATATCACAGGGTCAGAAACAGAGGAGCGGGTGGTGCATTCAGGTGCTTGTGGTGTTTCTAATATCACAGGGTCAGAAACAGAGGAGCTGGTGGTGCATTCAGGTGCTTGTGGTGTTTCTAATATCACAGGGTCAGAAACAGAGGAGCTGGTGGTGCATTCAGGTGCTTGTGGTGTTTCTAATATCACAGGGTCAGAAACAGAGGAGCGGGTGGTGCATTCAGGTGCTTGTGATGTTTCTAATCCATCCATCCTGAAATGTTCAGTCTACTGAGGTGGACCCAAAAAATGCCTACTGAATGACCACGAGGGTTCAGTCTACTGAATGACCACGAGGGTTCAGTCTACTGAATGACCACGAGGGTTCAGTCTACTGAATGACCACGAGGGTTCAGTCTACTGAACGACCACGAGGGTTCAGTCTACTGAACGACCACGAGAGTTCAGTCTACTGAATGACCACGAGGGTTCAGTCTACTGAACGACCACGAGAGTTCAGTCTACTGAATGACCACGAGGGTTCAGTCTACTGAATGACCACGAGGGTTCAGTCTACTGAACGACCACGAGAGTTCAGTCTACTGAATGACCACGAGGGTTCAGTCTACTGAATGACCACGAGGGTTCAGTCTACTGAACGACCACGAGGGTTCAGTCTACTGAACGACCACGAGAGTTCAGTCTACTGAATGACCACGAGGGTTCAGTCTACTGAATGACCACGAGGGTTCAGTCTACTGAATGACCACGAGGGTTCAGTCTACTGAACGACCACGAGAGTTCAGTCTACTGAACGACCACGAGGGTTCAGTCTACTGAACGACCACGAGGGTTCAGTCTACTGAATGACCACGAGGGTTCAGACTACTGAACGACCACGAGGGTTCAGTCTACTGAACGACCACGAGGGTTCAGTCTACTGAACGACCACGAGGGTTCAGACTACTGAACGACCACGAGGGTTCAGTCTACTGAACGACCACGAGGGTTTAGTCTACTGAACGACCACGAGGGTTCAGTCTACTGAACGACCACGAGGGTTTAGTCTACTGAACGACCACGAGGGTTTAGTCTACTGAACGACCACGAGGGTTCAGTCTACTGAACGACCACGAGGGTTTAGTCTACTGAACGACCACGAGGGTTCAGTCTACTGAAAAGTCTGCACTTCATACTGAATTGTGGCTTTTTGGAAAGGGCCAGGGTTTCCCTCTCTCCTCTCCAGCTGCACCCGCTTATCCAAGTATGGTCACCTGAGTCAAAGAGACCAGGAATCAGGGGGAGGAGTTAGGGCAGGGCTGCCAGTGATTGACAAGTAAATACCATGGCAACCTGAATAATGTCATGCTCATGGCGTGGTGTTCAGTGTTACCTGTGTCCTCCACCTGAGTGCAGATGTACCGGTGTACCGTCTCTATCTGCGAGCTGTCTGTCACATCCAGCTGCAGCACCTGCAGGTTTTCAGATCCTCGCTCTCTGAGCTGCTGCGCTCCGCCTCCGTTCACATCCAGAACACCTGCAAACACCTGCAAGCCCTCGTCACTGAGCCGCTTTGCCAGAGCGTGACCAAACCCCGAATCACAACCTGCAAGGAAGAGACAACCTGTATCACAACCTGCAACAGGAAGAGACAACCTGTATCACAACCTGCAACAGGAAGAGGCAACCTGCAACAGGAAGAGACAACCTGTATCACAACCTGCAAGGAAGAGACAACCTGTATCACAACCTGCAACAGGAAGAGGCAACCTGCAACAGGAAGAGACAACCTGTATCACAACCTGCAAGGAAGAGACAACCTGCATCACAACCTGCAGCAGGAAGAGACAACCTGCAACAGGAAGAGACAACCTGTATCACAACCTGCAACAGGAAGAGACAACCTGTATCACAACCTGCAACAGGAAGAGGCAACCTGCAACAGGAAGAGACAACCTGTATCACAACCTGCAAGGAAGAGACAACCTGTATCACAACCTGCAACAGGAAGAGACAACCTGCAACAGGAAGAGACAACCTGTATCACAAACTGCAACAGGAAAAGACAACCTGTATCACAACCTGCAATAGGAAGACACAACCTGCAACAGGAAGAGGCAACCTGCAACAGGAAGAGACAACCTGTATCACAACCTGCAAGGAAGAGACAACCTGTATCACAACCTGCAACAGGAAGAGGCAACCTGCAACAGGAAGAGACAACCTGTATCACAACCTGCAAGGAAGAGACATCCTGCATCACAACCTGCAACAGGAAGAGGCAACCTGCAACAGGAAGAGACAACCTGTATCACAACCTGCAAGGAAGAGACAACCTGCATCACAACCTGCAACAGGAAGAGACAACCTGTATCACAACCTGCAACAGGAAGAGGCAACCTGCAACAGGAAGAGACAACCTGTATCACAACCTGCAAGGAAGAGACAACCTGTATCACAACCTGCAACAGGAAGAGACAACCTGCAACAGGAAGAGACAACCTGTATCACAAACTGCAACAGGAAGAGACAACCTGTATCACAACCTGCAATAGGAAGACACAACCTGCAACAGGAAGAGACAACCTGCAACAGGAAGAAACAACCTGCATCACAACCTGCAACAGGAAGAGACAACCTGCAACAGGAAGAGACAACCTGTATCACAACCTGCAACAGGAAGAGACAACCTGTATCACAACCTCCAATAGGAAGAGACAACCTGCAACAGGAAGAGACAACCTGTATCACAACCTGCAACAGGAAGAGACATCCTGCAACAGGAAGAGACAACCTGCAACAGGAAGAAACAACCTGCATCACAACCTGCAACAGGAAGAGACAACCTGCAACAGGAAGAGACAACCTGTATCACAACCTGCAACAGGAAGAGACAACCTGTATCACAACCTCCAATAGGAAGAGACAACCTGCAACAGGAAGAGACAACCTGTATCACAACCTGCAACAGGAAGAGACAACCTGCAACAGGAAGAAACAACCTGCATCACAACCTGCAACAGGAAGAGACAACCTGCAACAGGAAGAGACAACCTGTATCACAACCTGCAACAGGAAGAGACAACCTGTATCACAACCTCCAATAGGAAGAGACAACCTGCAACAGGAAGAGACAACCTGTATCACAACCTGCAATAGGAAGAGACATCCTGCAACAGGAAGAGACAACCTGTATCACAACCTCCAATAGGAAGAGACAACCTGCAACAGGAAGAGACAACCTGTATCACAACCTGCAATAGGAAGAGACATCCTGCAACAGGAAGAGACAACCTGTATCACAACCTCCAATAGGAAGAGACAACCTGTATCACAACCTGCAACAGGAAGAGACAACCTGCAACAGGAAGAAACAACCTGCATCACAACCTGCAACAGGAAGAGACAACCTGCAACAGGAAGAAACAACCTGCATCACAACCTGCAACAGGAAGAGACAACCTGTATCACAACCTGCAACAGGAAGAGACAACCTGCATCACAACCTGCAACAGGAAGAGACAACCTGCATCACAACCTGCAACAGGAAGAGACAACCTGTATCACAACCTGCAACAGGAAGAGACAACCTGCATCACAACCTGCAACAGGAAGAGACAACCTGCATCACAACCTGCAACAGGAAGAGACAACCTGCATCACAACCTGCAACAGGAAGAGACAACCTGTATCACAACCTGCAACAGGAAGAGACAACCTGTATCACAACCTGCAACAGGAAGAGACAACCTGTATCACAACCTGCAACAGGAAGAGACAACCTGTATCACAACCTGCAACAGGAAGAGACAACCTGCATCACAACCTGCAACAGGAAGAGACAACCTGCATCACAACCTGCAACAGGAAGAGACAACCTGCATCACAACCTGCAACAGAAAGAGACAACCTGCATCACAACCTGCAACAGGAAGAGACAACCTGCATCACAACCTGCAACAGGAAGAGACAACCTGCATCACAACCTGCAACAGGAAGAGACAACCTGTATCACAACCTGCAACAGGAAGAAACAACAACAGCTCCAGAGACTACCCTCCCCTGGCAGCCCTGCAGCATTTTGCCCCCAGAAGACTTCCAGAGAGCTGGCCAATCAGAAGACAGTCGGCACATGGGGAGGGGGGCCTTAAAGAGACAGTAGCTGAAATGAGGGTTTTTACTGACGCCAGTATCAGATAAATAGGATCATGTAAAGCTGCTCTACAGGTTTCACAGATTGACGACATATAAGGTGAACATGAGGAGGATATCGAGCTTTAAAGATTTCTTTAATGAAGTGACACACTCACTGACACACACTCAGGGACACACACACACACTCAGCGACACACACACAGGGACACACACACTCAGCGACACACACACAGGGACACACACACTCAACGACACACACACTCAAAGTCAAGCTGCACACTGAAACTCTGTCGGAGCGCAGGTGAATCTTTCACATCAAACATTCCTGATCAGATCGTGGCTTCCATTGATCCCCTGAGCAGCTGCTGTTCAGATGACAGCAGGGGGGGGGGGGGGGGCTACCTGGGGCTCTGACTTATGGAGGGGTGGCCTTTTAACCCTTTTCTATCCCCTTTTATGATATGTACTTGTACGTTACACAATTTGGCAACATACTGTGACGGTTTTAGTGACAAGACTTTTAATTAGGGCCCGAAGCACTGACAAGTGCGTAGGACCCTATTGTAATTCTAAGGATTATTCTTTTTCTTGTCATTTATATTTTCCGGGTCTCTTTGTGCGCATTTTTGACGGCTTGAACGTGCATGAATATCACCAAAATTTCCCCAAAATTCAGCCTCGCAAGAAATTTACGTATGAAAGTGGTTCAGTGTACGTACGTCAAAAAATGGCTCCACGGGGGACTTCCAGTGATGCGGACCGAGTGACAGCGCGCGGCGAGAGCTCCCGCATTTTCAGTGCAAATATCCTGATTTTTTACTTCTGTTGCAGCCCAAATAGCATTAAACATTGTCAGAAGTTTATGGGATGTCCCTGGAGCAGTGCTGGGAAAATTTGCTTGTTAAAATGGCTTCCAAAACCGCTGAGAAGACTCAGGAAAAGAAACACACTTTGACTAGCAATGCTGACAAAGCGCAAGATGGCGTAACGGAGACAACAGAGTCGGAACTGCTGAGCCCTGCAATGGCCAAAGCCATGACCGCAATCATGGAAAAATCTCAGGCGTGATGGAAACGAAATTTGACTCATTTCTTCAGACAATTGGAGACATAGCGAAAGAACTGCAGGAAACAAGTAAGCGGGTTGACGAAGCCGAACATCGTATTTCAGCTGTGGAGGACGCAAATGTTGAGACAGAGCAGCGTGTGTCGTACCTGGAAAAAGCCGTCGCTGCAGGAGCGCCTTGATGACCAGGAGGACAGAGGCAGACGCAAAAATCTCAGAATTGTTGGCTTGCCAGAATCCTAAGAGGGCAGCTCGGCGTTAACTTTCATGGAGTCATGGGTCCCCAAAGTCCTGGCTCTCACCACCAAGGCCGGAAAAATTAAGCTTGAGAGGGCGCACTGAGTGTCGGGACCGGCGTGAAAAGGGGCCGGGTCTCGGAAGCCTTATCCCCGCGTCATGATTGTGAGGTTCCATCATTTCGGCGACCGGGCACGGGTGCTGGAGGCAGCCAGAAGGGTGAAAAATAATTTCGAGGGAAACAACATCTTCTTCTTCCAGGACTTCTCCAACGGAACCCAGAGAAAGCGACGGGCTTTTGACGAGGCAATGAAGAGGCTCCAATCGATCGGGCTACACAGCTACGGCATTCCTTGAGAATCACTGTAAACAATGCTACAAAGTCTTTTGACAAGCCCGAGGCGGTGATGGCATTTATAAACGTCCTGGGGGAGGCAAATACACCTGACGGATAAGCGTGAGTAGTGTATGTTTGCAGTGTTTATGGACGTTCAGTTAATTTTTGTTGTTTTTTAAGTATTTATTTACGACTAAAAGTACGTAATGCCGTACGTACTAGGAAACTACCGGCAGACTGATGAAAACATACAGAATAGTTGATTTTAACTTAAGTCCTGCCTCTGATTAGACAAGTAGCC
>CM036539.1:33578990-33581279 GCA_020745685.1 Tautogolabrus adspersus | reverse complement strand
CACACACACACACAGACACACACAGACACACACAGGTACACAGGTACACACACACAGACACACACACGCAGACACACACACACAGACACACACACACACACACACAGACACACACACACACACACACAGGTACACAGGTACACACACACAGACACACACACGCACAGACACACACACACAGACACACACACACAGACACACACACACACACAGGTACACAGACACACACACACACACACACACACAGACACTAACACAGACACACAGGTACACAGACACACACACACACACACACACACACAGACACACACAGGTACACAGGTACACACACACAGACACACACACACACACACAAAACATCTGAATGGAGTGTGAACATGGCGGCCACCTTGGAGGCGATGATGAACAGCGTGGTCTCTGCGTTGAGCTGGGCGAGGGTCTTGGCCATGTGAGTCCCGTCGATGTTTGAGACGAACCAAACGTTTGGTCCCCCGGCCGAGTACGGCTTCAGAGCCTCGGTCACCATCAGAGGGCCCTGAACGCATCACAAACACACCGAGAGAGAGAGAGCTTCATCACATGTTGACACAAAACACTGACCTTAGTGGACCCAATAAGTTGGGTCGTCTATTTCTAATGATCTAGACTTTGTCTCAAAAGTCGGTCCAGCTAACCCTAACCCTGACGACTGAGGCGGAGTTATGATGCTAACGTTCAGATAATGGTCATCAACGCAACATTTCATCGTATAAGATGGAGAAACTAGAGGACCGCTCTCTGCCAGCAGACACTCGCTCTACAGTTATTATGTTGTTGAAACGCTTTGATTGTGAAAGCAGGAAATGTGGTCTTTTCTGCAGCTGATTAACTAAACTTAAAACCACTTTGATTCAGTTACAAAAATAAAATGAACAGATAAGTTCAGGTACTGAGATCTGAACACCGAGTGACGTCTCTGGACTTCAGAAACGAGCTGAACATCTCATCAGACAGGAGAGGGAGGGTAAAACAATCTGCAGTCGCCTCTCTTTAAGAGAACACGTTCCATCAGACTGCGTGAGAGTCTCTCACGTGTTCAGCTGCAGGTCACTCACCAGGTCAGAGCCTCCGATGCCGATGTTCACCACGTCAGTGATGCTTTTCCCGCTGAAGCCTTTCCACTCCCCGCTGCGGACCCTCTGTAAAAAAACACAGCATAAAATCATAAACTGTAAATATGAATGTTTGAAGCCTGAGTGTCGTCCTCCGTCTGTTCCTGCAGGGGGCGCTGGAGTCCCATCGATGGCGGTCTCCATGCTAACCCTCCATACCTCCAGCTGAGGGTTAGCCAGCCTCTAGTGGACACTCAAGGAACTGCAGGATTTTACACTTCAGCATCAGCTTCATTTTGTAACACCGGAGGTTGCTGATTGGTTTAAACCTTTACACTGTAAAAACTGAAGCTGTGGCTCATCACATGTTCACACTGACCTGACAGAACGCCTTCATCTTGTCCAGAACTCGGTTAACCTCCGGCATCACGTCTTGACCGTCCACAGAGATCGGCTTGTTGGAGCGATTACGCAGAGCGACGTGGAGCACCGCACGACCCTGCACACGCACACACACGTAAATAAAATATTCACAGGAACATAACACACACACAGTTTTTATTGACACTTTTTGGGTTTGGACCAAAAATAAAAAAATATTTTCTTGAATTTAAGTTTTTAAAACTAAAATAAAATATAAAGTAAATCCTTAAGGACAAATGATCAACAGATAAATGAGAATAAATATATCACATCAAGTGAAATATTCACACCTGAAATCTCTTTTTAATGAACAAACTGCAAAGTCACTGAGGAAGCTGACGCACGCACGCACGCACGCACGCACGCACGCACGCACGCACGCACGCAGCGACCTGTTTCTACCTGTTAGCCAATCAGACGCACAATACACACTGTACACATCTAAACACTGCAGCTCTTTGGTTCTCTGCATCGATGGTTGATGGTTGAATGAAAGTGGGCGTGTAGGGGGCGGAGTCTGATCCAGGTGAGCACATTTCTTGGTGGATGTTGATTTTGAAGGCGTGAAGGTATCTGTCTGACACTCAGCTTTAGTTTGGGTTCTCTGCACTGTTTATCAATGAGAGCTCGGACGTCGGCCTCCGCACTGACTCATGGACTCATGTCACCCTAACGTGTGTTTTTGCCTCCAGGTTTATCTCACGGTTTTTGGTTAACATGTTCTAAGCATGTTCGGGATGCAGGCTGTGTTTGTACCTCAGTGAAGTTGATCTTC
>CM036539.1:33523990-33576490 GCA_020745685.1 Tautogolabrus adspersus | reverse complement strand
TGTTAAAGAGAGACAGGTGTGTGTGTGTGTTAAAGAGAGACAGGTGTGTGTGTGTTAAAGAGAGACAGGTGTGTGTGTGTGTTAAAGAGAGACAGGTGTGTGTGTGTGTTAAAGAGAGACAGGTGTGTGTGTGTGTGTGTGTTAAAGAGAGACAGGTGTGTGTGTGTGTTAAAGAGAGACAGGTGTGTGTGTGTGTGTGTGTTAAAGAGAGACAGGTGTGTGTGTGTGTTAAAGAGAGACAGGTGTGTGTGTGTTAAAGAGAGACAGGTGTGTGTGTGTGTGTGTGTTAAAGAGAGACAGGTGTGTGTGTGTGTGTGTGAGTGTGTGTTAAAGAGAGACAGGTGTGTGTGTGTGTTAAAGAGAGACAGGTGTGTGTGTGTGTTAAAGAGAGACAGGTGTGTGTGTGTGTTAAAGAGAGACAGGTGTGTGTGTGTGTGTGTGTTAAAGAGAGACAGGTGTGTGTGTGTTAAAGAGAGACAGGTGTGTGTGTGTGTGTGTGTTAAAGAGAGACAGGTGTGTGTGTGTGTTAAAGAGAGACAGGTGTGTGTGTGTGTGTGTGTTAAAGAGAGACAGGTGTGTGTGTGTTAAAGAGAGACAGGTGTGTGTGTGTGTGTGTGTTAAAGAGAGACAGGTGTGTGTGTGTGTGTGTGTTAAAGAGAGACAGGTGTGTGTGTGTTAAAGAGAGACAGGTGTGTGTGTGTGTGTGTGTTAAAGAGAGACAGGTGTGTGTGTGTTAAAGAGAG
The DNA here is from genome assembly GCA_020745685.1 of Tautogolabrus adspersus. Lineage (NCBI taxonomy): Eukaryota > Metazoa > Chordata > Actinopteri > Labriformes > Labridae > Tautogolabrus > Tautogolabrus adspersus. The sequence goes on along the minus strand of CM036539.1, from coordinate 33,575,747 downwards.
ACAGGTGTGTGAGTGTTACCATGGCGAGCAGCATGGTCATGACTTCCTGGTTGATGAGGTTTTTGGAGTAGTCGAGCAGGATCTCTCCGTCGTCCGTCTGCAGCGTCGTGCTGTTTGACACACATTCAAACTGGGTTAGAGCTCAGAGCTGCCTGGGACACCAAGGGTTAACGGGACAGTGTCACAGCGTTACACCGCCCGCCTTCACTGGAACCATTGTAACGCTCTCACCACAAAAGTGAGGGGGGTGACATGCAGCTAAGGGCGGAGGTCGGATTCAAACCCACGGCCGCTGCGATGAGGACTACAGCCTCTGTCATGGGGGCGCACAACATAACCGCTAGGCTATACGGCGCCCCCTGTTGCACCTTTTGTGTGTCTTTTACATTTTTGTCTCATTTTGATTTCCCCATGATATGAAAAAAGACGGAGACGTCCTGATGTGTGACGTCATAATCCTTCTCTCTCCTCCAGTCAGAGTGACTCTATCATCTACGATTCTACGTCAGGAAGGTCAAATCTCTCCTGACTGACTGAGAGAGCAGGTGTAGGTGAGACTCACACACACAGTTTCATTCAATCAGTAAATCATCATCAATCATTCACATTTGTATTATTGGTGTTTGTATTGTGATTTCCTGAGATGTGAGCAGATTCTTTGCAGCCTTACAGGATGTGCGGCAGAGCACGTAGCCCAGCGCCCCCCCCCCCCCCCCCCGTGCAGGAGGAGGAGGAGGAGCACCACAGACACCTCCATCTTCATCATCCACCTCCCTCCCCATCCTGTCTGTGTTCACATCAGCATCGATGTGTTTTTAATCAACGTGATCAAACTGTGAATGAACCGATACAACTGCTCAGCGCGTAGCTTCCATTATCGGACACTCACGGCTAACAGCCTGTTAGCATGTTAGCTTTAATGATGAGGAAGTCCAACAGGTTCCTCCTCACTTTTTAAATGATGAGCGTTAAGCTAGTTTACTGCTAGCATCGTTAGCATCTTTACATCTCCTGTTATCACATTAAATATGATCATTAGACATTTTATCAAGTCACGGAGCTCACAGTACAAGCTGGGTGTTACGGCTTAACGAGTGTCCGTGTTAACTGGTGACTTTCAGCCGTCCGTGCTGCCTTCACGTGCTCCTCGGGAATATTCAAATCAACTCAAACGGGCTTTATTAGCGTGGAAACTCATGTTTACGTTGCCAACGCAGGAGTAAAACTACAACTAAATAAAGTACAGTCAAAAAATAACACAAATGAAAGTCACAGAGCTGTGCATGATTACAAATTAACTCATTCATCACGTAATTACAGATGTTATGTTTATTTCAGCATGTTTGCAGTACTCACCTCGTCTCATTTAGCCTTGTAGATATTACTCTTTGCTGATATTTAATGTCATGCTATAGAGAGCACAGATCACTGAGGTGTGTCAGCATACCTGGCCCATTAAACTGATGCTAAAGTGCATAAACATAGAAACTGCTGCAACAAGATAAAATCCATATTTAAAAGTGTTGCCAACGACTTTGGTTTTTGATTTGTTGTGTTGCTTGATTATTACGTCACTCGCTGAGGAGCTGTATATATATTTGTGTTCAGTTGTAATAAAGCTTTTTGGTTCAGCAAAGCATCTTTCAAAGAGTTATTTTTCAGTTAAACATTTTAGTGAGACGGACAAGCAAACACACTTTCAACTGTGAATCATGACAGGTGAGTCTTTTCACCGTGATAACGTTCGCCTGAAGCTCATTTGACGTTCTTTATTCTGCTGCCGAAGCTCAAACAACCTGACTTATAGCATCCATGTTTGAAGCTTCTTTACAACCAGAGCCCTTGATTGGGTGTATGTCGTCTTTACGACGCACAACTGGGAAGTACGATGTTTCCAAGGAGCACGTGAAGGCAGCAGAAGTTACAATGACGTTAACGAATGCTTCTTTGTTTTATTATAATTTAAATAGATGATCAGATATTTGTTTACCGGAAAAGGTAATAAAAAACATCAAGGGGTCACTTCTGTTTTAGCTTGGCTTCCGGCTGAATGTCACCAGATAACACGGACACCAGTTAAAGCAAAACATGCTCACGGCTGTCCGATAATGGATGCTGTGACGTTAGCATGCCAGCTAGTATTGTTTAGCTGGGTGATTAAACTCTTGAGTGAGACCTGTCGCTGGTTTGTAGAGGACTGGCGGTATTCTAGCAGCGGGAGGGTTTCTCTCAGGTGAGGACAGGTCTGAACATCACACCTGGGAGCGTCTAGCGGCTGGAAACCAACGCGGATATGAAAAGTGACCTTGTAGCTCACAGAGAGAGAGAAGGGAGTTCACAAGCGCAGTGACAGAGACCATTAAAGGAGGTGTGTTAACACCTGAGCTCCAGCATGCAGAGGGACTAACTGTCTGACATGTGTCCGCTTTCAGTGCTTCTCTGTCGGCATCACGCCCCCTCATGTGTGTCTCTATGTGTGCGTGTGTCCTCCAACCTGAACTTGCTGAATCTGTCCTTGTCGGACTCGAACATGTCCCTCATGTTGAGGCTGCCCGCGTTGTCTCGGTACCACTGCTCCAGCTTCTTGTAGTTGGGGTCGTTGGTGAGCGCCATGATGGAGGTGGAGGTGTGGAGCGGTGTGTCAGGTAGTGGTCCCCGTGTTTGTGCTGCTCTGAGGCGGTCTGGTCTCTGTGCGGAGCTCCGGAGGAGATGAGGAGGACAGACGGAGTTGATCCACAGCTGACAGGGGGGGTGGGAGGGCTGAGGTGGTTACACCCGGCTGAACCAATAAGCACCGACCCCGCCCCTCTGTATAAACACCGCCCAGTGTACTCTGGCATGTACTGGACATATGGAGGTAAATTAGTGCCGATAACACAGACCCGAGGCTCGGTTATGTAACACGGACATGACAATGCTTTTAATGGGGATTTATGCGAGTATGGAGGCCGATTAATGCCAAAATTACAGACTCGTTATGACTATGATTGTAACCATAGACTTTAAATATAAATGTTTGAAGCCTGAGTGACGTCCCCGTCTGTTCCTGCAGGGGGCGCTGGAGTCCCATCGATGGCGGTCTCCGTGCTGGAAATGCTGTCTCAGTCTAACTTTCAGTCAACCTAACGACAGGCTGAGAGCTGGAGCTGAGGCGGGTTTTAAGCCTCCTGACAAACCGTTACACCGCGCCCACCTGTCAGTCAGGTCAGCTACACGCCTTATTGTGAATAACTCTTATCCTTCATCAAATCAAAACTGATGAGTCATCAAAACATTCACCCCCCGTACAGTGTGTGCTGATCGAGACATGAGCTAATCAGACCTGTTTGATTTTTTGAACCAGGCTGTAAACATGTTAATGTCTGCTGTAAAAACAGGCTTTTTAGAATGGGTGTGTATGTGACTTCCTGTGCTTCTGCAGCCAGCCTCTAGACTGAATGCCTGTTTATGTGAGCACTTTAAGGTGAAGCTTTTTCTAATTTCGTTGTACAATTGTATAATGACAATAAAGGCTTTCTATTCTAGTTTAGTGGACACTCGAGGAACTGCATTGTCGGAGGTTTCTGCTTGTTGTAAGTTCACAACACCTACAAATTAAAATAGTAATTTTTGCAGCTTCAGTTTAAAGTTTGACTGAAGATCTGAAGCTTATTTTAATACAAAAGATGGACCATATCTATTTAATACTTATATCAAGTCCTCACTATGAAAGGACTGTAGGACATATGGAGGAAGATTAGTGCCAAATAAAGACTACATAAGATCATTGAAGTTACCATGGTGATGCAGGGAGGAGATTCACAAAGCTTAGCAACATGAGCTTTGTAAGTAACCCCGTTAAGGTTGGCTAAAAATCTATGAGACTTTCTCAAGAAAACGTTATTATTTGTCATGCCATGTCATTTTGTATTTTAGACATTGTCAAGCTAAAATTACAATGCTTCCTGTTTGATAAAGACATGCTTTTATTTTGAAGGAACTTTAACGAACGATGAGAAGGTAACTTGACTACGAGAAACAAATGTGATTTGGTTATTTAGAAAAGGTGTTCAAAATGAACCATAAACTAAAATCATCAGTTCAAGAGTCCAAACATCCTTCCCCTTCAGACCGGTCAGGTTCTGATGGTTGAGATGAGACGGGTCAGGTTCTGATGGTTGAGATGAGACGGGTCAGGTTCTGATGGTTGAGATGAGACGGGTCAGGTTGTGATGGTTGAGATGAGACGGGTCAGGTTCTGATCCGGTCAGGTTCTGATTGTGGTCCTGCAGGTTCTGTTAGTGGATGAAATGTTCCGAGCAGACGCACAGACTGGACCGTGGACTCTGACGTACGTCACTTTGACACATGAAGGAGACGGAGGCGGAGACTAATGAACAACAGTTTTATTTATTATTTGCTCTCAATAAAAACCCCAGAGGCCCAGAGGAGGACGCCATGCTGGACTCGGAGACAGACATGTGACTCCACAGGTTGTTACAGGAAGTCAGAAGCAAAAAACCCCGACCAGCCTCAGCCCGCCATTTATCCACCCGGTGACGCTCAAACCACCAACGCTCCTCCTTTCACTTATTGCATCAACAAATCTGTGTCGACTGAGCCGCGAGGCGACTGACAGACACGAGCGCCACGTCGTGTTGAGAGCAGACGACGCCAGTCAGCGCTGACAGGAGGGAATAAAGGACTTCTTTTAAACATCCCGGCACATCGTCTCCCATCAGACAATCCACAGACGCCCTCACATCCCGCTGGTTCTCAAAGTCACCGTGTTGTTCGACGTCAAATCTGAGTCGAGACATTCGAGCATTTCGTTCAAATTGTCTGACGAAGAAAGAAAAAGACCGAAGAGAGATTCATTTAATCTGGTTGACTCTGACGACTGGAGGCAGTCTGAGAAACGAGCTCTCTCTAGTCCATTCCAAAAGTTCTCCGTAGTTTTAAATCTTTTAAGAAAACTCGTCTTCAACAGCGAGGACACAAAGACACTTTTAATTCATGGTCAGGATTTTAAAGAGTCGAATACCAGCAGCGTGCAAACGATCGTAAACGCCGATTCTCTGACATCAAAGGCTGACTTACGTAATGTTCTCCACGTTTCAGCACGTCGCACCTTCGCTCCATCGCGTACGGTTTAATTCTGCCGTCAGAGCCGTGAAGAAGATTTTTTTAATAACTTTTTTACCTGAGGAAATAACGTGGAGAGAAACTGAGTCAAACAAAAGTTTGGATTCGTCTTTAAGATCAGAACAGAACGAATAAATATTCCAGATTTTTATTTCGCCGTAAAAACAAAACGAAGTCAGGACGACTAACTTCTCCTCGACTTATCAAAGTGCAAGTCCACGTCTATAAGTACTTGAATCATGCCGGGGGGAGGTTGGCGCCGGGGAGACTTCACTTCACTGTGCGTGAAGCTGACGAGCTGAGGGCCTTCAGGTGTCGTTGAATGAAAGAGGGGAGGAAAACTTTAAAGCATTAAAGACTGAAGTGTGAGTCATGAAGGAGCCGACACGCACGCACGCACACGCGGTCTAAACGAGTGGTTCTACCTGGAGGAGGAAAGTGCAAACACCTGCAGCTAGGAGCGACTGAAGATGTGTTTCTCTTTGTGACTGAAGCTGAATATCTAAACTCAGAAACCAAACAGGCGTTTCATGTTTCTGTGATTCAGATTATTTAACTGTTTAAATGTTTAGTGACGAGGTCGTCCTGCAGCAGCGAATCAGGCGCTGGCGTCTGCAGGACGATCCTCAGCTCTGATCTCTTCATCCTCTCTTTAAATCAATCGTTGTTTACTTTCATCACTTCATTGTTTTTCATTTCAGGCTGTGATGAGGACTTTATCCTTTGTGTTTGTCGTCTTTTGTCAAACTGAAACTTGTGAAAGGACGACTTTCGATCTATCAAAGGGGAAACTTTTTTTAAAGCTTCTCTGCAGAACATCAGGTAAATATAAAACACTTCTTAGTTTTGTGTTCTGTCATTGCATCACAACGTCACAATGAGAAACAAATTAGCTGAGGATAAAAAAAAACATCTAAAGAAACTACGACTGAGCACCTGCTGCTCGTTTCTATTTGAAGCTCTTTGTGTTTGTATACATTAAAGTGAGACGCTAGTTTAGACGCATCTGAGCGCAGCAGCTTCACGGACCTGCAGCTCCACTAAAGCTGAAACGTGACACGTAGTGAGGAGAGCGAGAACAGAAACGACGAGCACGGAGCAGGAAAGAAGGAGACGTGATAGTGAGCAGTCGAGTCTACGTGAGAGAGTAGAAAAATACATGTTAGAAAGGTGTGCCGGAGCCCTCGTGGACTCCACCCCCCAAATAAAGCTAAGTGTGAGTGTAACCTGGACGCTAACAGAGCAGGATCAGTACAGGTTCAGGGAAGATCAGCATGGAGAACAAAAACATCCCAGAAACAAAATGACATTTGCACTCGATTCTTTGCAGCCACCGTCACGTTATTGTGAAGAGATCTGGACTTTTCTTTTTTGAATGTTTCTCGGATAAACTGCCTCCTCCTCGTCTCCATCGGTGTGTTCGAGCAGTCTACCTCAGTGCTGGTGACAAATATACAACTAGTAGACAATCTTCATCATTGTAGTCAACAAATAGCAACCCAAACTTCCTGTTTTCCTTTGAAGCGTGAAGAAGTTTCCACCTGGGGGCAGAAGCTTCGGTCCATTCACACTACGCCGCCACTTTGTTGTCCTTCTGGAACAAAACACAAACCAACAAACAAAGTCGGATTAAAACAAACACGTCTGCAGAGGTCACACCATCCAGGGCGGCTGCACGCTTTCTAATGTCCAACCCAAACAAACACAAGTTCTTGTACCGTGAAGAGCTTCTTACGGGACTCCACACAGTTTTAAAGTCTGTTTGTACATTCACATTTTGTCACACCAATTATTCCCTGGACTCTTTCATCTTGTTGCCACATTTCTTCTCCTTCCCTTTTCAGTTCACGGTTTGTGAATGCGTGCGTAACATGCGGCCGTGAATGATGAAGATGGTCACGCGAACGAGTCTGTCATGAGTTCATCAGCACCACCTCAGAATCATCGTTAGTTTGAGTTTGATAGATGTCGGGGATGCAGACGTTCTAAATCAACGAGTTTAATAATCACGATGAGGATTTTTGTCATGATGGAGCAGCTCTACTAGACTCCCACTATTGGACCTTTTCTTGTTTTTAATGAACACAAGTTGCAAACGAACTCCTGCACACTGAATAATCTGCACAAATAGGTTGTCCCCGTTTGGTAGTGAAACGTGCAGGAGTTCAGCTTCTCTTCTGGACGTGTTGAAACTAACCATCTTTAAACTGTTTCCTTTAAAAGATCCACGAGTATCAAAGTATTCATAAAGTTTATAGGTCTCGTATCTTTAGATCATTCAATCATCTGATTTACATCAATGAGGAAACTCTTACCCTGTACGCTGAAAGGTCGGCGAACTCGCGGCCTGCCTGGTTTCCTCTGTATCCTCCCCTGTAGCCACCGACCCCTTGTGGCGGCCCGAAGGACCCTCGGCTGGCCGAGCGACCCCGCCCTCCACGGAAGCCCATCCCTCCCCGCCCGCGGTAACCTCCACGGCCTCGGCCCTGACGGAGAGGGATGCCGAACGTCTCGGCGTTCATCCTCCTCTCCTCCGCCCAGGTCTGCCTCCGCTCCCTGCAGGATGAAGAGGAAGAGCGTCACAAAAACACGACATCAGACTCCTCGGATTAGTTCTGATCTTTGAATCATGGTGGTCAGAGCGTGTGATTTAAATTGTTGTTTTAACGATGTGTGAACTGACAACATGTTCGGATTGTCCCTCCTCTCTCCTCTCTCTCTCCTCTTCACCTTAACCCCGTGTAAACGTCATGGGGTTAAGGAAAGGTGTTAGGAGAATTCATAAAGGACTTAGGGAAAGGCGATCGCGTTGTTTTGACAATCCGACCACATTTCCACTCGGTGACGTAATAATGCGACGGCGGCGGAGGTTAGTGACGTGGGTCTGCCGTGGTGAAACTACAATGTTCAGAAAATGGACTACAGCTGATCTAAGAATCTTTCCCCTTCTTACCGGTGAAATAATCCTAATAACCACGAGGTTTGAAATAAAGGAATATAATCTAGCAGGATACTTCACTGTGATGGTTTGACAACATCAGCATCACGTTCATAGTTCACCTCTGGGCTTAAGATTGGTCACAGTTGTTCATATTATTGCAGCTTGGTAACTTCCATGATCTGAGTCCCTTTTCTTTTTTTATTAACAAGGTTTTATATTACAAGTTCTGAATCAACATCAAATAACAGCAAAGCATCTCCACTGAACATGAGACAAGAATGTGTTAAAGCAAAGTTCACCTTCTTCACACTCAATAAAAAGAAATCTAATCAATACAAAGAAACTAATTATGAGTCAAATCAATAAATAAACCAAATGCAGATTGTCTCCACATTTCTCCTCCAACAGATCGTTAGTTTTCCTGAACGCTCGGATGCGCGAGTCGCTTTAAATGTTGCGGCCGCAAGGAATTGTGGGTCGTCATTATCTCCTCTCCTTTGGTAAAGGATGGTCCAGTGTTTCCTAAAGGAGGTTATAAAGGAAGCATTGACCCACCTTTCCTTAGCTTTTAGAGAATTCAAACGGCTCTTATCATGGACGCCACTTAAACGCTTTCCGGGTCATTTCTCTCAGTTAGGAACCTTCCTGAGAGAACGCACCCGGAGAATGTCACGCTTTGAATCAGACTAAATAAGGGCGCTGGTAACCTCGTGGTTAGTATGGTGCCCCATGTATCGGAGCTGTGGTCCTCCACGCTAGCGGGCGGGTTCAAATCCAAACTCTGGCTCCTTTCCTGCATGTCATTCCCCACTGTCTCTCTCTCTCTCTCTGGATTTTGAATTCTCTGAATAAAGGCATCCGAAACCCCAAAACAAACCTTCAAACCGACACTAACCACGTGTGGTGTTCGAGTTCTGTAAGCGCTCGTCCACTCACCTTGGGAACACGGAGCCTCCAGACTTCTCGTTGGCTTTCCTGAAAGACAAACACAGTTGATTTGTTCTCTGCATGCAGACACAGAAGGTCATGAAGCATCTGAACACAGATAAACGATGTGGAAAGATAAACGGCGAGCGTCTCGTGTCACCGTGTCCTTTCTGTCTGCATTCCTCCTCTCAGACATCCTCCCAACATTCACCCACACCGACAGGCTGACCTGACCGAGTCGTACCTGGTGTCGTCACACGAGATGTTGTCGAAGAAGGACTTGGACTTGTCGTAGTAGCAGTTGGGTCCGAGCGGGTCACCCTCTTCTTCAGCGTTCCCCTCGCTGTTCTGAGTTTCAACAGCAGAGTCGCCTTTCTCCTCCCCGTTCACCGCCTTCTCTGGCTTCTCTGCCTTCTCCGTCTTCTCGTCTGAGAGGATGAAAAGACGAAAACCGTGAGAGGAAACACGACCAAAGAGAAACCACTGCTTTTCAACAGTCTCTAAACATCAAGTGTTTGGTTTCATTTATGTTTTTTATAGAGTTCCTCTTCAGGGCGATAAAAACGAGAGAAAGAGACTGCAGCGCTCACAACCTCAGTGTCAGAGTGAGAGCACAAATAGACAGAATGGGGTAGGAGAGGGAAGACGAGAAGGAGAGAGTAGGAGGAGGGGGAGAGAAGGGAAGATGAGGACAGAGGAGGGGAGAGGAGAAGAAAGGAGGGGGAGAGATGAGGACAGAGGAGAGGAGAAGAAAGGAGGGGGAGAGATGAGGACAGAGGAGGGGAGAGGAGAAGAAAGGAGGGGGAGAGATGAGGACAGAGGAGGGGAGAGGAGAAGAAAGGAGGGGGAGAGATGAGGACAGAGGAGAGGAGAGGAGAAGAAAGGAGGGGGAGAGATGAGGACAGAGGAGGGGAGAGGAGAAGAAAGGAGGGGGAGAGATGAGGACAGAGGAGGGGAGGGGGGGGAGGAGAAGAAAGGAGGGGGAGAGATGAGGACAGAGGAGGGGAGAGGAGAAGAAAGGAGGGGGAGAGATGAGGACAGAGGAGAGGAGAGGAGAAGAAAGGAGGGGGAGAGATGAGGACAGAGGAGGGGGGAGGAGAAGAAAGGAGGGGGAGAGATGAGGACAGAGGAGGGGGGAGGAGAAGAAAGGAGGGGGAGAGATGAGGACAGAGGAGGGGGGAGGAGAAGAAAGGAGGGGGAGAGATGAGGACAGAGGAGGGGAGAGGAGAAGAAAGGAGGGGGAGAGATGAGGACAGAGGAGGGGAGAGGAGAAGAAAGGAGGGGGAGAGATGAGGACAGAGGAGGGGAGAGGAGAAGAAAGGAGGGGGAGAGATGAGGACAGAGGAGAGGAGAAGAAAGGAGGAGGAGAGATGAGGACAGAGGAGGGGAGAGGAGAAGAAAGGAGGGGGAGAGATGAGGACAGAGGAGGGGAGAGGAGAAGAAAGGAGGGGGAGAGATGAGGACAGAGGAGGGGAGAGGAGAAGAAAGGAGGGGGAGAGATGAGGACAGAGGAGAGGAGAGGAGAAGAAAGGAGGGGGAGAGATGAGGACAGAGGAGAGGAGAGGAGAAAAAAGGAGGGGGAGAGATGAGGACAGAGGAGAGGAGAAAAAAGGAGGGGGAGAGATGAGGACAGGGGAGGGGGGAGGAGAAGAAAGGAGGGGGAGAGATGAGGACAGAGGAGGGGAGAGGAGAAAAGAGGAGGGGGAGAGATGAGGACAGAGGAGAGGAGAAGAAAGGAGGAGGAGAGATGAGGACAGAGGAGGGGAGAGGAGAAAAAAGGAGGGGGAGAGATGAGGACAGAGGAGAGGAGAAGAAAGGAGGAGGAGAGATGAGGACAGAGGAGGGGAGAGGAGAAGAAAGGAGGGGGAGAGATGAGGACAGAGGAGGGGGGAGGAGAAGAAAGGAGGGGGAGAGATGAGGACAGAGGAGGGGGGAGGAGAAGAAAGGAGGGGGAGAGATGAGGACAGAGGAGGGGAGAGGAGAAAAAAGGAGGGGGAGAGATGAGGACAGAGGAGAGGAGAAGAAAGGAGGAGGAGAGATGAGGACAGAGGAGGGGAGAGGAGAAAAAAGGAGGAGGAGAGATGAGGACAGAGGAGAGGAGAAAAAAGGAGGGGGAGAGATGAGGACAGAGGAGGGGGGAGGAGAAAAAAGGAGGGGGAGAGATGAGGACAGAGGAGAGGAGAAAAAAGGAGGGGGAGAGATGAGGACAGAGGAGGGGAGAGGAGAAAAAAGGAGGGGGAGAGATGAGGACAGAGGAGAGGAGAAGAAAGGAGGGGGAGAGATGAGGACAGAGGAGGGGGGAGGAGAAAAAAGGAGGGGGAGAGATGAGGACAGAGGAGAGGAGAAAAAAGGAGGGGGAGAGATGAGGACAGAGGAGAGGAGAAAAAAGGAGGGGGAGAGATGAGGACAGGGGAGGGGGGAGGAGAAGAAAGGAGGGGGAGAGATGAGGACAGAGGAGGGGAGAGGAGAAAAGAGGAGGGGGAGAGATGAGGACAGAGGAGAGGAGAAGAAAGGAGGAGGAGAGATGAGGACAGAGGAGGGGAGAGGAGAAAAAAGGAGGGGGAGAGATGAGGACAGAGGAGAGGAGAAGAAAGGAGGAGGAGAGATGAGGACAGAGGAGGGGAGAGGAGAAAAAAGGAGGGGGAGAGATGAGGACAGAGGAGGGGAGAGGAGAAGAAAGGAGGGGGAGAGATGAGGACAGAGGAGAGGAGAAGAAAGGAGGGGGAGAGATGAGGACAGAGGAGGGGAGAGGAGAAGAAAGGAGGGGGAGAGATAAGGACAGAGGAGGGGAGAGGAGAAAAAAGGAGGGGGAGAGATGAGGACAGAGGAGAGGAGAAGAAAGGAGGAGGAGAGATGAGGACAGAGGAGGGGAGAGGAGAAAAAAGGAGGGGGAGAGATGAGGACAGAGGAGGGGAGAGGAGAAAAAAGGAGGGGGAGAGATGAGGACAGAGGAGAGGAGAAGAAAGGAGGAGGAGAGATGAGGACAGAGGAGGGGAGAGGAGAAAAAAGGAGGGGGAGAGATGAGGACAGAGGAGGGGAGAGGAGAAGAAAGGAGGGGGAGAGATGAGGATAGAGGAGGGGGGAGGAGAAGAAAGGAGGGGGAGAGATGAGGACAGAGGAGGGGGAGGAGAAGAAAGGAGGGGGAGAGATGAGGACAGAGGAGGGGAGAGGAGAAGAAAGGAGGAGGAGAGATGAGGACAGAGGAGAGGAGAGGAGAAGAAAGGAGGGGGAGAGATGAGGACAGAGGAGAGGAGAAGAAAGGAGGGGGAGAGATGAGGACAGAGGAGGGGAGAGGAGAAAAAAGGAGGGGGAGAGATGAGGACAGAGGAGGGGGGAGGAGAAGAAAGGGAGGGGGAGAGATGAGGACAGAGGAGAGGAGAAGAAAGGAGGAGGAGAGATGAGGACAGAGGAGAGGAGAGGAGAAGAAAGGAGGGGGAGAGATGAGGACAGAGGAGGGGGGAGGAGAAGAAAGGAGGGGGAGAGATGAGGACAGAGGAGAAGAAAGGAGGGGGAGAGATGAGGACAGAGGAGGGGGGAGGAGAAGAAAGGAGGGGGAGAGATGAGGACAGAGGAGAAGAAAGGAGGGGGAGAGATGAGGACAGAGGAGAGGAGAAGAAAGGAGGGGGAGAGATGAGGACAGAGGAGGGGAGAGGAGAAAAAAGGAGGGGGAGAGATGAGGACAGAGGAGGGGGGAGGAGAAGAAAGGAGGGGGAGAGATGAGGACAGAGGAGAGGAGAAGAAAGGAGGAGGAGAGATGAGGACAGAGGAGAGGAGAAGAAAGGAGGGGGAGAGATGAGGACAGAGGAGGGGGGAGGAGAAGAAAGGAGGGGGAGAGATGAGGACAGAGGAGAGGAGAAGAAAGGAGGGGGAGAGATGAGGACAGAGGAGGGGAGAGGAGAAGAAAGGAGGAGGAGAGATGAGGACAGAGGAGGGGAGAGGAGAAGAAAGGAGGGGGAGAGATGAGGACAGAGGAGAGGAGAAGAAAGGAGGGGAGAGATGAGGACAGAGGAGAGGAGAAGAAAGGAGGAGGAGAGATGAGGACAGAGGAGGGGAGAGGAGAAGAAAGGAGGGGGAGAGATGAGGACAGAGGAGAGGAGAAGAAAGGAGGGGGAGAGATGAGGACAGAGGAGAGGAGAAGAAAGGAGGAGGAGAGATGAGGACAGAGGAGGGGAGAGGAGAAGAAAGGAGGGGGAGAGATGAGGACAGAGGAGAGGAGAAGAAAGGAGGGGGAGAGATGAGGACAGAGGAGAGGAGAAGAAAGGAGGAGGAGAGATGAGGACAGAGGGGGGAGAGGAGAAGAAAGGAGGGGGAGAGATGAGGACAGAGGAGAGGAGAAGAAAGGAGGGGGAGAGATGAGGACAGAGGAGAGGAGAAGAAAGGAGGAGATGAGGACAGAGGAGAGGAGAAGAAAGGAGGAGGAGAGATGAGGACAGAGGAGGGGAGAGGAGAAGAAAGGAGGGGGAGAGATGAGGACAGAGGAGGGGAGAGGAGAAGAAAGGAGGGGGAGAGATGAGGACAGAGGAGAGGAGAGGAGAAGAAAGGAGGGGGAGAGATGAGGACAGAGGAGAGGAGAGGAGAAGAAAGGAGGGGGAGAGATGAGGACAGAGGAGAGGAGAGGAGAAGAAAGGAGGGGGAGAGATGAGGACAGAGGAGAGGAGAGGAGAAGAAAGGAGGGGGAGAGATGAGGACAGAGGAGAGGAGAAGAAAGGAGGGGGAGAGATGAGGACAGAGGAGGGGAGAGGAGAAGAAAGGGGGGAGAGATGAGGACAGAGGAGAGGAGAAGAAAGGGAGGGGGAGAGATGAGGACAGATGAGAGGAGAGGAGAAGAAAGGAGGGGGAGAGATGAGGACAGAGGAGGGGAGAAGAAAGGGAGGGGGAGAGATGAGGACAGATGAGAGGAGAGGAGAAGAAAGGAGGGGGAGAGATGAGGACAGAGGAGGGGGGAGGAGAAGAAAGGAGGGGGAGAGATGAGGACAGAGGAGGGGAGAGGAGAAGAAAGGAGGAGGAGAGATGAGGACAGAGGAGAGGAGAAGAAAGGAGGAGGAGAGATGAGGACAGAGGAGGGGAGAGGAGAAGAAAGGAGGGGGAGAGATGAGGACAGAGGAGAGGAGAAGAAAGGAGGGGGAGAGATGAGGACAGGGGAGAGGAGAAGAAAGGAGGAGGAGAGATGAGGACAGAGGAGGGGAGAGGAGAAGAAAGGAGGGGGAGAGATGAGGACAGAGGAGGGGAGAGGAGAAGAAAGGAGGGGGAGAGATGAGGACAGAGGAGAGGAGAGGAGAAGAAAGGAGGGGGAGAGATGAGGACAGAGGAGGGGGGAGGAGAAGAAAGGAGGGGGAGAGATGAGGACAGAGGAGAGGAGAGGAGAAGAAAGGAGGGGAGAGATGAGGACAGAGGAGAGGAGAGGAGAAGAAAGGAGGGGGAGAGATGAGGATAGAGGAGGGGGGAGGAGAAGAAAGGAGGGGGAGAGATGAGGACAGAGGAGAGGAGAGGAGAAGAAAGGAGGGGGAGAGATGAGGACAGAGGAGAGGAGAGGAGAAGAAAGGAGGGGGAGAGATGAGGACAGAGGAGAGGAGAGGAGAAGAAAGGAGGGGGAGAGATGAGGACAGAGGAGAGGAGAAGAAAGGAGGGGGAGAGATGAGGACAGAGGAGGGGAGAGGAGAAGAAAGGGGGGGGGAGAGATGAGGACAGAGGAGAGGAGAAGAAAGGGAGGGGGAGAGATGAGGACAGATGAGAGGAGAGGAGAAGAAAGGAGGGGGAGAGATGAGGACAGAGGAGGGGAGAAGAAAGGGAGGGGGAGAGATGAGGACAGATGAGAGGAGAGGAGAAGAAAGGAGGGGGAGAGATGAGGACAGAGGAGGGGGGAGGAGAAGAAAGGAGGGGGAGAGATGAGGACAGAGGAGGGGGGAGGAGAAGAAAGGGGGGGGGAGAGATGAGGACAGAGGAGGGGGGAGGAGAAGAAAGGGGGGGGGAGAGATGAGGACAGAGGAGGGGGGAGGAGAAGAAAGGAGGGGGAGAGATGAGGACAGAGGAGGGGGGAGGAGAAGAAAGGAGGGGGAGAGATGAGGACAGAGGAGGGGGGAGGAGAAGAAAGGGGGGAGAGATGAGGACAGAGGAGAGACTGTGACTGTCAGGTGTGTTTTAATATCTCCTCATCATGTCCTGACATCAGCAGCTGCTCCTGAATCTGTTCCCTACAAAATACGAGGCAGACCAGCGTCTCCTTCGCCATTGTCCCGCCCCTTCTTGATTCTGATTGGTCGGTGAGGGAGAAGTGACATTGACGATACTGCGCTGTTTTCAACTGTGAGCGCAGCAACAGAAACACAACTGAAAACGCTGAATTGCGTTTGTTTTGTATTGATAACAGACACTACCGGCGGGGTACATGATGTATGCGTTTTGTTTTGAAAGGCGTCTTGATTTTCCTCATACCGGGTTTCTGTTCTGATTCTTAGTTTCTCTCGTCACCGCGATGCACGCACAGCTGCTGTGACGTAAACGGGGCGTCTTCTCTTAATCTGTCGCCTGTTCAGAACTTCAGATACTCGGCTAATCGTCCTGTACGAAGAGTGAACGCAGCGACGCGGCCAGCAGAGCTCACCATACCCCGAGTTATGTTACCTTTCAGCTTCAGCTTGCTCTGAAACTCTTTGTCGATCTCCTCCTTGTTGAACTGGGCGTTGGCGCTCTCAAAGTCAAAGTCCTTCTCGAACTTCATTGGTCCGTCTCGGCGAACGTTAAAGCGTCCTCTGCCACGGTAGCCGCTGCCTCGCCCACGCCGGTTGGCCGGTGCTCCCTGAGCCACTAGAGGACAGAATAAAAACAAACAGCAGCTGTTTAATAACGAACAGAAACACGAGCCAACACAAACACATCACATGAGGGAGGAAAGCAAAGCACACGTCCACTATGGCAGAAGAGTCTCAGAGTTGACGGCGTGACGGAGAATAAATAAACGCCACTGCAGAAACAAACATGGAGGAAATGCATGGGAGCATTCGTCTGAGTCACCATCGTCTCCACTGCATTGACATGAGCAGCATGTCAATCTGCACATACTATCACAAAGAAAGACACGTCAAAGAGGGATGGGTGGATGAGCTCCTCTGTCCAGAGGAGACGGGCATGCAGAGGACGAGGAGTTTAACCTGAGGGGCGTTTACTGGGCTCCCTGCCTTCGCCTCGTGCCTGCTCACACTCGGGTTTCACGACGTCTGTGCCTGGAACAGCAGAGTCTTTTTAGTGTCCAAAGCAGCACCAACAGTGATGCTGCTGCTGCTAGTCTCCTCCCTTCACACAAAGCAACAACACTCTGACATGTGGGACCTCTGGAGGAAAATGTTACAGATCACACACACACAGTGGAGACGACTTCACGTCACGGCTGTGGTTTGTTTGAGCCTCAGTCCTCAGCAGAACTCAGAGACACACACGCTGCACGCTTTAGAAGAGAAGTCATACAAATGTAATCTGAGCAACAACAAACCTGATTCAGTTTCTAAAGGTTTTATTTCCCTGTGTCCAGAAACACAGCTGCAGAAGTCACACTGAGTGGAGATTATTGTTGTTAAAATGACACTGTGACCGTAAAGCCCAGAAGCCTCTCCTGTATATACATTTACTGAACTCAATTTAGAAAGTAAATATTAAACGGTGCACGGAGGTGTAACATCTCCAGCTACGGCTTCAGCTTAACTCTACATACAGTAAACGGCTACGGTAACTCTCTAGGGACACATCACTCCGAAGGCGAGAGCACATTTAAAAAAACAAAAGACTACGATGATGAGCAGTTTGAGATATGTGGCGTTAAACTTCCATATCATAGAAACACTAGTTTGATGTTTAACCTCTTAAGCTTAAAGCAGACGGAAAAACCAGCGGAGACGGACGACCGACAGTCTGCACCCCGTTAGAGAACATCTGTGTGATGAGAGGAGAAGCTGAGCCTCATGTCCAGGTGACCCTATACTCCCGTAAAGTTTGATGGAAGGAGAGAGCTTCCATGAGCGATGCAGCTAACTTACACCGTGTCCTAACAGCATGCCAGCGTTATATGTCGCGTCGCGCATGATCGCACGCTGGCTGTCCACACTGCATCTGTGCAATATTTCATTCTTTGCTCTGTGAATTTCAGTTTCAATGCTTTTGTGTTGAAGGTGGACCTGCGGATGTGTGGTGCTTTGTATTGAGGAGCAGCACACAGAGGCTCGTCAATAAACGGCTCGCGGCCTAAAAAAAAGCTTTTCTCCGGTGTTGTTGACTTAAGTCAAAGGTCAACATTTCAATCTCCGATGTGGATATTATTAATACATCATTATCTCCACTTCGTTATAGATAACAATAGAATCAGGCTCGCGCTGCGTGCTGTTAGGACACGCTGTTATACGCCGGATGTTACGGCGCATGTATTTTATCAGACGGGTGGCAGAAGACGAAGGAATCCATCGACGTTTGGTGAGATGTCTGTTCGCGATGTTTGATCAGTGAAATCATAAATTATAGAATATCTGGCATCTACGACTTCTTTTGTTGCCATGGTAACAAACAGGTATCGTATTGAATCATATCAGAGTTTAAATCCTGGCGACACTTTGTGCATGGATGTGAATAAAAACATTAAAAACATATCAGAGAATTAAAGTCTTTGCTCAAATTCAATCTGAGCGCCCAGGACCGAGACACAAACAGAACGCCACACACCTGACGGCAGCAGAGAAACACGTGAGTGCTGCCTGAGGTCTCACCTGCGTGGCTAAACACAGAGTGGGGGGGGCCCTGCAGCTGAAGCCCTATCTACAGCACTGATGTGAGAGGCGGAGATGGTTCGGGGTGCAGACCAGCTGCTGCGGCCTCCCCTGACAGTCTCACCCCTCCTCATGTCCACGCCGTCCTGCTGCTGCTGCACCTTCTGCCCGCCCTGGCCCACGGCAGAGGGGGCCGTGCGGGCATGGGCGGGGCTCCTGCGCCCCAGGCCAGGGGCTGGAGCAGAGGGGGCGGCAGTGGGGGCCGATGGGGCTGTTTGGATCACCTGGTCAAGGGTGGGACTCTTCCTCAGAGGGTCCAGACTGGGGCTGCTGCGACCTGAAGAGAGAAGTGTCAGTGTTACTGATGATGATTACTGAAATCAACCTGAGTATTAGTGAGCAGTGATTGGCTCAGCAGCAGCGATGAGACACAGTCACACAGGTCGTATTAGTGAGCAGGGATTGGATCAGGAAACTTTCACGCCTCATGATCAGAACTACAACAGAGGCCTCTATTAAAAAAGTGATTTATTCATAACCGGTTATCTTAACCCATCTTCACATAAAAGGGGTGGAGCTAGTCGCACATGAACATATAAGCCCGTCTTCTGTCCTTTCGATTTGAAGGAGGAGCGGCTCTACTCCGAGCTCCCCCTGACTGTCTGAGCTCCTCCCCCCTCTCTCTGAGGCTGAGCCCAAACACCCTCCAGAGGAAACTCAATTCAGCCGCCTGTATCTACAATCTTATTCTTTCAGTCCCTACCCCTAGCTCATGACCACAGGTGAGGGTAGAAACACAGCTCAACCGGTAAATGGAGAGCTTTGCCTTCAGGCTCAGCTCTCTCTTCACCACCACGGTTCGGAACAACGCCCACAATACTGCCGACGCTGAGCCAATCCGTCCGTCAATCTCACACTCCATCTGACCCTCAGTGTGAACAAGACCATGTATAATGAGCACGCTACAGAAAAATCTGTGTAGTTAGTTCACATGTAGAGAAGGGGGATGGACGCCTCGAATGTTTGATATCACTCTGACGCCATGAATCCCGCCTCCTCCTCCTCAGTTTCTTCGGCATGATCTACGTAGACAAGATCAGACCCTGAACCCTTGGACATCATGCCCCACCCCGCCCCCCTTAGATCTACAAAACAGACAAACACAAATATTGTTTAATACGCCACAAACCTGCTGTGTGCTTACCAACACCAACTGGTCCAAACTGGGGGGACACCAGGGGGCTGGCGGTGAACTGGTTGTAGGCAGGAACAGGAGCTCGGTTGAAGAGGCCATAGGAGCCAGCAGACTGGAACGGAGTCGGAGCGGCTGCAGCAGAAGACGAGGAGCTGGAGCTCATGGACGACTGAGGAGGAGGATGAGGGGTTTACCGCTACTACCTGAACCACCAACACTTTGCACTGTTCTTGTGAATATCACACCTGAGCGTCGGGGTTTACCTGGACTATAGCAGGGTCCTGAGGCAGAGAGCACGTAGGCTTGGGCGGCTCGCACACCGTCAGGTCCTTGATGTCGCTGCCTCTGAAGATGATGTACTCAAAGGTGTCATCTCGAGGGGGGATGGGCCGGTCGGTGGGCCGGTCCTCAGTGCCGAAGGAGCGGACTGTCAGAGAGGACACAGACCGCAGGTTGAATCACAGACAGAAGCTACGCTAACAGATATCCTGTCTTCCTTTCTCATTGGCTATCACAGGTTCATTATTGGTTTACATTTTTTTGTTTTAAGAACCCCGTCGTGATATAACAGTGTTTAATAAAGTTCATGTTATTGACTTAAGTCACGTCTCCATGACAACGATCCACTGAATGCATGCACACAAATCCACAAAAACAAACTTAACACTGCAGTATTCATGCCAGGCCAGTAGCTGGCGCTGTGACAACACATGCATGCACACAGGCTCTTCCTTCCACAGAGTGGCGAGTTGTGAAAATACACAAATGGCGAACACATGAATAGTGTTGCATGTTAAGCCGATACTAGAACAGTACGGCGTCACTCAGCAGTTCAACACAATACGACCTTTAATTAATAGAGACTTAATGAACGACAACGTTTGAATGAGAGGCGTGTTTGAGAGCGATGTACAGGGCTCCACGTTCACTTCCTGCAGTCAATGGTTGGTGTGTGCGTGTGGGGTCAAATGTGTTCGAACTTAACCGTGTGGTGTTTTAAAATTCGTCCAAAGTTATTTTGTGTACGCCCGTTTGTTGTGAGCGGTGCGACCTTTAGCCACGACGGCGGCGGCCAGAACACGATGCGGCAGACGATTTTAATCGCAGCTTGTTCTTGGTTGTCAGTTTGGTGTGTGGCAGCCCTGAAGGCGTGTTAATTTCAAAATAAAGGCAGATTAATTTCAAAATAAAGGCTGGTTAATTTCAAAATTAATGCTGGATCATTTTAAAAGGCTGACTTTTTCCAAAAATAATGGCCGGTTAATTTCGAAAAAATAAAGGCAGATAAAAACATAAAGGCAGAATAATGTCAAAATAAAGGATGGTTAATTTAAAATTAAAGGCAGGTTAATTTCAGAATAAAGGTAAGTTCATTTCAGAATAAAGGCTTGTTATATTCAAAACGAAGGCTGGTTATTTAAAAGAAAAAAGCTAGTTTCTTTCAAAATAAATGCAAGATTATTAAAAAAAAAGGCACATTCATTTCAAAATAAAGGCAGGTGGATTTCAAAATAAAGGCCGGTGAATAAAAGTCTGAGGTTAATAAGAGCCTTTAATGGAAGTGTCACAGATGTTAGCTGACTCATGACGGTAACAGAGTTAGCCTTCATAGCTCTGATGCTGTTTAAAGTTGAATCTTTAGTCGGTAGTTTTCGTTGACGTGGAGTGACGTGTTAGCTAACAGCATCTGCGGCTCGTTAGCATTAGCCTGTATTAGCCTGTATCCATCTGGATGATGTTATTGAGTTCAAGTGGGGGAATGTTGAGAACACCTGTATGCTCTGGAGGCTTAACACATGTCGTCTCGTCTTTAAACGTCACTTGTTACGATGGTTCTGACTTTGTGAGCGGAGCTTTTTTACTCGCAGAGACACGACAACAACAGAAACTCCAGGCTAGCCGCGTTAGCATTAGCTGGGGTTACCTTTCGCCAGAGCCACCGTGGAGTTCTCGGTGTCGATTGTGTACAGGATCCCTTCGTAGCGTATCTCGGCCTTCGAGATCAGGCTGATTTTACTGCCCAGGTAAGGCGTCCCGCCGCTCATGGTGCCTGCTGGAAGGTTTCAGTCCAATCAGAGGGCAGGATGGACGGTCCCGACGAACCGTATGGCAGAACTGAACCGACTCGACGCTGAATATATCCGCTTTATGCTTCTTACCGACCCGCTCTTCTCCCCGCTACAACATGGCTACCTCATCCTCCATCGAAAGGCTTTGAGCGCGGGGGCTAACGGGAACTCATAGTATCGCGCGATTACGTTCAGCCAGGAGATCTAGATCTGTGCAAGATAGAACAGAAACAGATGTAATGTTTGTTTTTATTCTGCTGCATTTTCAAGTTATCAAAGTCAACTTTATTGTCAATTAATTCATGAACATTTTTAAGGTTTATTTTGGGGCTTTTTATGCCTAAAAAAAAAATGCCTACTCTATCCACGATCCTGTCTCTAAATAGAGACAGGATCGTGGATAGAGTTGAAAATCGGGTGACAGAGAGAGGTTAACATCATGCAGTAAAGGAGCCCGAAGCCAGATTGCAACCCAGGCCACCGGTCTAGGGGACTACAGCCTCCATATATCGGGCGCACGCACCATCCCCTAACCCACCAGGACCCCATGACTGAATGTATTAATTTTCCTGTCCGACCCTTCCTACGTGGATTTATTCAGACATATTAACTGAAAATAAATCAAATGTTATAGGATGTCATTTAGCCAACATCAAAACAGCACCGTTAACGTTAACTCCCCCCCCCCCCCATAATAAAAAAACTCCAGGAGGTAAGAGACAACCAATAGAAACCCAGCCCCCCAACACAAGGCGCAATACACCAATATAAACATACAAACATAAATAAATCGACTTCATCTCAGTTCATCTCTTCCAAACATTTGATCCAATTCATAAACAAATACATCCCATAATAAAGAGAGTCTGAGACATGTGTCTGTGTGTACTGGACATACAGAAATGGTTTCTATTCGACCCCCGCTGCAGAGACTATAATAATACAAAACATCAATATGCTAAAAGACATGGGGTAGGGCTGGAGTGGTCCGGGTTGGTGGGCGACCGGTGTCTCCTCGTTTGACTCTCTGGTGGTGCAGTGGTTTCCCCGGCCGGGTGGAGGACTGGCCAAGAGCTGATGATACTTGACCTACATCTCTACCACAAGAAGGTGAATTGAGAAAGGTGATAATCAGCAGACATAACAGTGACAACAACAAGAAACTAAACTCTAAATCACCAAGTGATACACAGTGCTTCTGGGTTAGGGTTCGGTTACTCTCAGTGGTCTGGAAGTGGATCACAGCAGGATTCTTACTCCTGTTTTATCTATATGTCACTCATTAAGTTTGTCGTGTTATTGCGTCACCTAATAAAAAACTGTTAAAATAAACAAGGCTGTGATTAAAGTTGTGTTTGGGAAGATGTATAAAGGATTAGCAGCGGAAATAAGTGAGCATTATATTATAAGCTCTAAGAATGTTAAAAAAAGATCTAATAAAAGCTAAAATCTCATGAAATATTCTCAAAGACTCTAAATTCACTGCAGCTGATTGAAATGAGTGTTTACAGAGAGTTTCACCTGCAGCTCTCACCTGTGCGGTCCATCAGCTCGCTGGGAAATCTACTTCTTCTAGTTCTATGCTCCAAAACAACACGGATCCTCCGCGCATGCGTACATTCTAAAATACGATTTGCACAACGGTGTAACATCAAAGATGGCGGGAGCCTCCGACCCACTGGAGGACATGCTCTTCAATGAGGTGGATGAGAAAGCAGTTAGCGACCTAGTTGGCTCTCTGGAATCACAGCTGGGCGACCGAAAGGCTCCCGGGGCGTCTTATTCCGACGGGAAACGGGACGCAGCTCCGCCGCCGGTTACACACTTCTCAGGGAAAGTGCGCGAGCCACCGGGGTCTGTGGAGCCGCAACAAGGGCATCAGAAAGCGGGGTTAACCGGAGAACCGGGCGCTAATGAGCCGCTTTCCGGTAAACCTCTCACCTCCTCTACCTCCTCTGTGACCGCCGGGGCCGTGACTCCCGCCACGGCTGCTCCTCAGATACTCGGAGCTTCTCCCACCGTCCCCCCCGCACCGGGACCCGGAACTTTGAGCACTCAGTCCGGGGCTGCTAGCTTCCCCCGAGCGGTGGTCCAGGGTCCGTGCACCACTACCGGCCCCCCGGGGGAGGCGATCCGGACCGCGTCTCCCGGAGTACAAAGTTTGAACGGCAGTCCCGGAGCTGTGAAGTTGGTAAACTCCCCCGCAGCCCCCCCAGCGGTCGGGAGCGGGTCTGTTATCAGCACTGTCAGTCCCGGGGGGTCCACGATCATCGCCCCCATGGCCTCACAGCCCGGGTTCCCCGGACACCCACAGGTCTGTCTCTCCGTACTCTCTCACAGCCCCCCCGAGTCTGTGTCACATGTTTATAAAGAGCTACTGCTGTGGTGTCATGTCTTCTTATGTGTGTTTGATTTGTGTTACGGAAGCCTGAAGTGGACAAACATGCTTTATTTACCGATAAGGAGCAGGGCCGTCTGCAGGTTGTCTGGGCCCCATGATCAAATCTCACATGGGTCCCCCCAAACCAGAGCTGCTAAGCAATCGTAAACCGGGAAAGTAGCTAGCTACTGTTTGGATGAACAGTATGATTATTAACTTAACATATCGTATTTTAACTTACCTTCAAGGTGGAGTCAGTAGAAATGTTTGTTGCATGACAATCAAATTGGGCCCCTCCTGGAGACCGCTCATGAACACCTGCTCAGGTCGGAACAAGAACTCAGATACTCTGGAAGGAATGAGTTGCCCGACTTGTTGACCAGACGTCGTATTGGTCATCACATTGCAGGTGAAAGATGTTCAGTTAACGTTAATACGTTTATTTGGTGTAGCACCTTTCACCGAGCGAGGTCACAACGTGCTTTACGTTTAAATACTTTTGATTAATTCAGTTATTATCAGCTTTTATCTCAAGTATAACTCGTAACAGAGACATTGACACGTCTTCTTCTTCATAGTGTCCACACTGTTTGCTGCTGTTGTTACAACATTCAGACTTTCTGAACTGAAAACACGTGAACACACTGAAGTCTGAAGAACGGTCCACGGGTAAAAGCCAACACAAGGTTCACCCTCGTTTTAGAGCCAGCTTTATCTGCTTGGTGTTTCACCTCACTGTGATTATATTCTATCTCTTCGTCCAATCACTGAATTGTATCTACTCCTAAACTCACCTGTGCACTGTCATTGGCTGGAGGAAACACACCAGCTCCGCCCACAAACGTCCCGAGTCAACCAAAACAAAGCAGAACAGTAAAATCCAGTCAGAGGACAGGGTCTCTGCAGACACAGTCACCAGCACACATGTACGGAGGCCCAGAAGGGACGATGGAGCAGCTTTACTTTAGGAGAAATCTGTGTTTTATTTTGAAGGACAAAGATACAGACTATCTTTAACTTGTTTGATCTTAAATGATCTCTTCTGACCTCAGACCTCAGCAGTGACCCCCGGTGGACCCCTGCAGAGACACACTGGCCCAGTGACCCAGAACGGAGTGGACCCCAAAGGAGCCCCACTGGTGGTCCCGGGTGCCCCCTCGTCTCAGGTCCTGAACCACAGCACCGCCCCACTGCACACCAAGGTACTGCTGCCCACACAGCCCGCCTCCGGGAGCTCCGTCATCCTGACCAGCACCCCCCCCTTCCACCGCCCAGTCCCCCGTCAGTCAGACCCAGACTGGGACCAGTCTGGCTCCCGGGGGCATGAAGACTGCCGTGAATGGGGTGGCCCCGCCCACTGTGGCCTTGGTAAGACCACCAGGAGCTGCTGTGGGGGCCACCTCCGTCCAGCAGCAGAGGCCCGGGCTGGTGGCTACCACCAGAGCGGCGGCCCCTCAGCCCCAGATTGCAGTCCGGCCTCAGCAGCAGACCACCATCCAGCTGCCCCCTGGGTTCACCATGCCTCCAGGTGAGACACACACCAAGCATGATATCTGTTTGACACCACAAATAGAAGTCGTAGACACACAGATTGGATATTTTAGTGTTTTTCATTATAATAGTTGCCTGAAAGAAATCTGAAGGTTTTTTTTACGCTTTAGTACTTTTGATCCCATCAATCCGTAAGATAACTTCCTGCGACTGGTCAGCGGACTCTGATAACTGTCTCCTCCTAAGGTATGGTTCTGGTCCGGACGGAGACCGGTCAGCTGGTGATGGTCCCTCAGCAGGTCCTGGCTCAGGCTCAGGCAAAGACGCAGCAGAGCCAGACGGTCACCAATATCACACAGAGACCAGCCACGCCAACCGCTGCAGCCACCATCCGAGTTTCCACCGCCTCCACGGTGAGTCTGAACCCCGTCTGAGCTGTGAGGTTCTCTTCACAATGTAGCCATTTAAGTGTCAGAGGGTTAAAGGTCGGCATGCTTTATGTTATTATGAAGCGTGCTCAGTTTACAAACAGGCGAACTCGAGAAAAAAAAATAAAAAAGGGGTCTGCACATCGGAGAACAACACAGAGAGCATGACAGCTACTTTACGGACTTTGAGGCTTATTTTGAGTCACTTTAATCAGATACAGCCGTAAATTAATTAAAAAAATAAGAGAGAGGCGCAGTCAAGTCCACATCCGCACATCGGAGAACAACACGGAGAACATGACAGCTACTTTGTGACTTATTTTGAGTCATGTTAGTCAGATACAGCCATAAAACTGGATTTCTCCAAGGCTGTCAGCGTTGTGTACCCGCATGCTTGTGCTCGTGCATGAAGTGTACCGTGCCGAAGCACACCTTTCCAAAGTGTGCCAAAGCCAAGGAAGTGTATCGTGCCTGAGCACGGAACGGAGAGGTCACACTGGCCAAACGAACTGGACTTTAGGGTTGAAGCGTGCTTGGGCACGGTACGGATTGCCAGTGTGACCGCGCCCTTAGTTTTTATGTGTAAAATAAATATGATGATGGATCCAAACAACTCAAACTACCAGATGGAGGCAGAGGTAGACCAGCGGCTCCTGAGTCCTGTGAGGTAAAATCTCTGTTTTCTGAATGTAGTGTGGTGTGTTTGTAGAGAGTGATGTGACAGCTTTGTGGTCTATCTCTGTGGGGATCCTTTCTGTAACAATGTCACACACTTAGGTCTGGTTCACACTTCAGTGTTGAATCTACACCCTCATGAGCTCTACATACAGTGTTAGGCCACTTGTCCAACTGGCGTTTATTCTCAGCGCAAAGCGTCTTTTTTTCAATTGTTCCTAATGAGTAGAGAGCATTTGCAGCAGCGGGAGGCCGCCTAGAGAAAGTGGGTACAAGGTGTCTAACAGCCTGTTTACCTGCTGCAGACGTTACAGCCTGTTTACCTGCTGCAGACGTTACAGTCTGTTTACCTGCTGCAGACGTTACAGTCTGTTTACCTGCTGCAGACGTTACAGTCTGTTTACCTGCTGCAGACGTTACAGTCTGTTTACCTGCTGCAGACGTTACAGTCTGTTTACCTGCTGCAGACGTTACAGCCTGTTTACCTGCTGCAGACGTTACAGTCTGTTTACCTGCTGCAGACGTTACAGTCTGTTTACCTGCTGCAGACGTTACAGCCTGTTTACCTGCTGCAGACGTTACAGTCTGTTTACCTGCTGCAGACGTTACAGCCTGTTTACCTGCTGCAGACGTTACAGCCTGTTTACCTGCTGCAGACGTTACAGCCTGTTTACCTGCTGCAGACGTTACAGCCTGTTTACCTGCTGCAGACGTTACAGTCTGTTTACCTGCTGCAGACGTTACAGTCTGTTTACCTGCTGCAGACGTTACAGTCTGTTTACCTGCTGCAGACGTTACAGCCTGTTTACCTGCTGCAGACGTTACAGTCTGTTTACCTGCTGCAGACGTTACAGTCTGTTTACCTGCTGCAGACGTTACAGCCTGTTTACCTGCTGCAGACGTTACAGTCTGTTTACCTGCTGCAGACGTTACAGCCTGTTTACCTGCTGCAGACGTTACAGTCTGTTTACCTGCTGCAGACGTTACAGTCTGTTACCTGCTGCAGACGTTACAGCCTGTTTACCTGCTGCAGACGTTACAGCCTGTTTACCTGCTGCAGACGTTACAGTCTGTTTACCTGCTGCAGACGTTACAGTCTGTTTACCTGCTGCAGACGTTACAGTCTGTTTACCTGCTGCAGACGTTACAGTCTGTTTACCTGCTGCAGACGTTACAGCCTGTTTACCTGCTGCAGACGTTACAGCCTGTTTACCTGCTGCAGACGTTACAGCCTGTTTACCTGCTGCAGACGTTACAGTCTGTTTACCTGCTGCAGACGTTACAGTCTGTTTACCTGCTGCAGACGTTACAGCCTGTTTACCTGCTGCAGACGTTACAGTCTGTTTACCTGCTGCAGACGTTACAGCCTGTTTACCTGCTGCAGACGTTACAGGCTGTTTACCTGCTGCAGACGTTACAGCCTGTTTACCTGCTGCAGACGTTACAGCCTGTTTACCTGCTGCAGACGTTACAGTCTGTTTACCTGCTGCAGACGTTACAGGCTGTTTACCTGCTGCAGACGTTACAGCCTGTTTACCTGCTGCAGACGTTACAGCCTGTTTACCTGCTGCAGACGTTACAGCCTGTTTACCTGCTGCAGACGTTACAGTCTGTTTACCTGCTGCAGACGTTACAGTCTGTTTACCTGCTGCAGACGTTACAGTCTGTTTACCTGCTGCAGACGTTACAGGCTGTTTACCTGCTGCAGACGTTACAGCCTGTTTACCTGCTGCAGACGTTACAGCCTGTTTACCTGCTGCAGACGTTACAGCCTGTTTACCTGCTGCAGACGTTACAGTCTGTTTACCTGCTGCAGACGTTACAGTCTGTTTACCTGCTGCAGACGTTACAGTCTGATTACCTAGTAATAGTTTTTCTTCTTTGTTGTCTGCAGGTTCCTCAGACGGTCCGTTTAGCCAGCCCTGCTCAGACCAGAATGGTTCAGTCTCCCTCCACCACCACAGTTCAGGTGAGTGCTTCCTGTTTCATAATCTCACCTGCACACACACTTATCCAATCAGGGACAGAGCAGATATCAGCACTGCTGGGGCAGCCAGCTGTTCCTCATCCTCAGAGCGGCTGTTGGACTGATGAACAGCCTCAACGTAAAAACAGATCAGACACATACAAAACTAACGTGAAGTCCATTAAACTGTTGGTTTATTATAAACAACAAACTTTTTTAATTGGACATTTAATTAAACGTTTCCGTGCTTGATGGTGGTTTCTCTCCTTGATGGTGTTTGTCATTTCCCAGAAGGCCATCACGGTGGCTCCTGGCGGTGCCGCGGTGTCGGTTAAGATGACCCCCCCTCAGAAGGCCCAGACCGTGATCACAGCAGGGGGGATGCCTACGGCCAAGCCAGCCGGAGTCCCTACTACCCCTCATACCAGCACGCCGCCCGCCACTACCACCACGCCAGCTAACAGAGTCACAGTGGTGTCACAGGTTGGGTCAAATGTATATTTTATTTATGTTTATATTTGTGACACGAGATGGAAGTGAGGACTGTAACACCCGTGCGAACACCCAACTGACTGATTGTGTCGTTACAAACAGGAAATGCAAGAAAACGTGAAGAAATGCAAGAACTTCCTCGCCACGCTCATCAAGCTGGCGTCTCACAACTCCCCCTCCCCAGATACCTCCAAGAATGTGAAGGCCCTGGTGCAGGACCTGCTGGTGAGCTGCTTCATTCATAGGAGTCTGTACTGGGGTTATACTGGGGTCTAATGGGGCCAAAACTGGGATCTTAACTGGGATCTAGTAAACGTGGGAGTGAGGAGATGGTAATTGGATTGTTACTTGATTTTAACTTTATTACAACTATAGTCTAATTGTATCTAGGCTAATTCCAATGGAGGGTTGGTGGGGTATAATTAGGGTCTAATTGGCATTGGACTGGGGTCTAACTGGGGTCTGAATATAATCTAACTGGAGGGAAACCTGTGTCCAGAAGTCTAAATGTATAGGAACTGGAGGGTGAATCATGTCGAACATGAGTCTATCTTGGGCCTAACTGGGGTCAAACTGGAGTGTAACTGGTGTCTGTGTTTACAGGATGGTTACTAATGGCTAACTGGGGTCAAACTAGGTTCAAAATGGGGCCTTACTGGAATGTAACTATGTTTACAGGAGGGTTACTATTGTCTGACTGGGGTCAAACTGGAGTGTAACTGGAGGGTGAAACATGTCTAACTGGGTACTAACTTGAAATAAACTGGACAGGAAATCATGCCTGTCTGCGGTCAAACTGAGGTCTAACTTGGCAGTAGCTGCAGTCTAATGTGGGTCCAACTTGGGTCTTATTGTTACAGGGGAGTAACTAATGTCCAACTGGGGTCAAACTTGGGTCTAACTTGGGTCAAACTGGGATCTAACTGGTGTCTGTGTTTACAGGATGCAAAGATCGAGCCTGAGGAGTTCACCACTCGGCTGCAGGCTGAGCTCAAGTCCTCCCCACAGCCCTACCTCATCCCCTTCCTCAAGGTACAAACATCACTACAACCACTCAACTACTGTTAGCGCTACGTCTACTGTTAGCGCTGTCTGCTGTTAGCACTACTTCTACTGTTAGCGCTGTCTACTGTTAGCGCTACGTCTACTTCTACTGTTAGCACTGTCTGCTGTTAGCACTACTTCTACTGTTAGCGCTGTCTACTGTTAGCGCTACGTCTACTGTTAGCACTACGTCTACTTTTAGCATTACGTCTACTGTTAGCATTACGTCCACTGTAAGCGCTACATCTGCTGATAGCACTACATCTACTGTTAGCACTATATCTACTGTTAGCACTACGTCTGCTATTAGCTCTACGTCTACTGTAAGCACTACATCTACTGTTAGCTCTATGTCTACTGTTAGCATTACGTCTACTGTTAGCATTACGTCTACTGTTAGCACTACGTCTACTGGTAGCTCTATGTCTACTGTTAGCATTACGTCTACTGTTAGCATTACGTCTACTGTTAGCACTACGTCTACTGGTAGCATTACGTCTACTTTAAGCGCTACATCTACTGTTAGCACTACGTCTACTGGTAGCATTACGTCTACTGTTAGCACTACGTCTACTGGTAGCTCTATGTCTACTGTTAGCATTACGTCTACTGTTAGCATTACGTCTACTGTTAGCACTACGTCTACTGGTAGCATTACGTCTACTTTAAGCGCTACATCTACTGTTAGCACTACGTCTACTGTTAGCATTACGTCTACTGTTAGCACTACGTCTACTGGTAGCTCTATGTCTACTGTTAGCATTACGTCTACTGTTAGCATTACGTCTACTGTTAGCACTACGTCTACTGGTAGCATTACGTCTACTTTAAGCGCTACATCTACTGTTAGCACTACGTCTACTGGTAGCATTACGTCTACTGGTAGCTCTACGTCTACTGGTAGCATTACGTCTACTTTAAGCGCTACTGTTAGTGTTAGCGCAACTTTTACTGTTAGCACTACGTCCACTGTTAGCATTTAGTTTAGTGTTTGTACTATGATAATTTGTATTCTTTTGCTCTAATATATTTTGCTCATTCATAAATATAATATATTTTTAACTGAGTATTTGTGTTGTTTGATATATTTACTGTATTAAAATTCTTTCTGTTGTCTAATCCACAGAAAAGTCTCCCTGCTCTCCGTCAATCTCTGCTCAGCAGTCAGCAGTCCCTGGTGACCCCAAGCACATCAGCACCCCCCCTTTCTGCCCCTGGCTCCGTCACCACCACCGCCATCAGACCCCGCCTACCCATCAGCCCGGCCAGCAGCACAGTCAGACTTAACCCGCCGCTCACAAACACTCTGGTACGAGTCCTCTCACTCAGGACACTCTGCACTCAGGACAGGAGACGTGTTCAAGTTTAATACACAGAGAAAAGATAAAAATGAAATTTATTTAATTTTAATGAAATGTTGTGTCATCTGTGGACGTGCAGGCTGTGAACAGAGCAGGTGCTCAGAGCATTCAAACCCGCTCACCTGTCGTCTTCAGTCAGAGTATCAGACCTCAAGGTGAGTCCAGCAGCATCAGGTGATCATCAGGTGATCAGACTGAATCCTGTTTGACGTTTTTTCTCTCTGC
Source organism: Tautogolabrus adspersus (assembly GCA_020745685.1). Classification (NCBI taxonomy): domain Eukaryota; kingdom Metazoa; phylum Chordata; class Actinopteri; order Labriformes; family Labridae; genus Tautogolabrus; species Tautogolabrus adspersus. The sequence goes on along the minus strand of CM036539.1, from coordinate 33,544,682 downwards.
AGGGAATCTCGTAAGAGGACCTACAACCATCATCGGAAAAAGTCCTGTTAACCTTGCAGCTCAGGCCAATCAGAGGAAGCTGAGTGACCCAGGGGGCGGGACTTTCAGGTGACCTTTCTAACATTTCTGCGGCTTTTGTTTTAGCTCGGATAAATTTAGAATATTTTACACATAGAACAAGTTACCCTGAAAAACATGTAAACAAATACACGCTGCTGAGTGTCTCAGAGGTTTCGTCCAATCAGCAGCTGAGTGTGCGTAAACTGCACAACAACACAGTGCTGTTATTTAAGACAATTGTTTCAATGAATGTTTAGTGACATTTTCTCAGGCTGAATGTTGTCCAGATTTATCAAAGTTACGCCTCTTAAAACACAGAGAAGAAGAAAATAAATAAATCATTTTTAGGAATTAAATTATAATGTTATGCATGAACTATAATTTGGTTTAAGACCAAGGTACAAAGAACAGAGTTCGCAAACTGTTACCTTACGGAGACTATTAGGGATGCACCATCGGTCCTCTCCTAACCAGAAGGTCGGGGGTTCGATACCCAGCTCCTGCAGCCACATGTCCAATGTGTCCTTGGGCAATACACTTAACCCCAAATATGCTCCCACTGCTTCGTCTGCGTCATATGAATGTGTATGAAAGGTGACTAGTTAATACTGATGGACTCTTTACTCAGCAGCCTCTACCATCAGTGAGTGAATGTGTATGAATGGATGAGTTAATACTGATGGACTCTTTACTCAGCAGCCTCTACCATCAGTGAGTGAATGTGTATGAATGGATGAGTTAATACTGATGGACTCTTTACTCAGCAGCCTCTACCATCAGTGAGTGAATGTGTATGAATGGATGAGTTAATACTGATGGACTCTTTACTCAGCAGCCTCTACCATCAGTGTGTGAATGTGTATGAATGGATGAGTTAATACTGACAGACTCTTTACTCAGCAGCCTCTACCATCAGTGTGTGAATGTGTATGAATGGATGAGTTAATACTGATGGACTCTTTATTCAGCAGCCTCTACCATCAGTGAGTGAATGTGTATGAATGGATGAGTTAATACTGATGGACTCTTTACTCAGCAGCCTCTACCATCAGTGAGTGAATGTGTATGAATGGATGAGTTAATACTGATGGACTCTTTATTCAGCAGCCTCTACCATCAGTGAGTGAATGTGTATGAATGGATGAGTTAATACTGATGGACTCTTTACTCAGCAGCCTCTACCATCAGTGTGTGAATGTGTATGAATGGATGAGTTAATACTGATGGTCTCTTTACTCAGCAGCCTCTACCATCAGTGTGTGAATGTGTATGAATGGATGAGTTAATACTGATGGTCTCTTTACTCAGCAGCCTCTACCATCAGTGAGTGAATGTGTATGAATGGATGAGTTAATACTGATGGACTCTTTACTCAGCAGCCTCTACCATCAGTGAGTGAATGTGTATGAATGGATGAGTTAATACTGATGGTCTCTTTACTCAGCAGCCTCTACCATCAGTGAGTGAATGTGTATGAATGGATGAGTTAATACTGATGGTCTCTTTACTCAGCAGTCTCTACCATCAGTGAGTGAATGTGTATGAATGGATGAGTTAATACTGATGGACTCTTTACTCAGCAGTCTCTACCATCAGTGAGTGAATGTGTATGAATGGATGAGTTAATACTGATGGACTCTTTACTCAGCAGCCTCTACCATCAGTGAGTGAATGTGTATGAATGGATGAGTTAATACTGATGGACTCTTTACTCAGCAGTCTCTACCATCAGTGAGTGAATGTGTATGAATGGATGAGTTAATACTGATGGTCTCTTTACTCAGCAGCCTCTACCATCAGTGAGTGAATGTGTATGAATGGATGAGTTAATACTGATGGTCTCTTTACTCAGCAGTCTCTACCATCAGTGAGTGAATGTGTATGAATGGATGAGTTAATACTGATGGTCTCTTTACTCAGCAGCCTCTACCATCAGTGAGTGAATGTGTATGAATGGATGAGTTAATACTGATGGTCTCTTTACTCAGCAGCCTCTACCATCAGTGAGTGAATGTGTATGAATGGATGAGTTAATACTGATGGTCTCTTTACTCAGCAGTCTCTACCATCAGTGAGTGAATGTGTATGAATGGATGAGTTAATACTGATGGTCTCTTTACTCAGCAGCCTCTACCATCAGTGTATGAATGTGTATGAATGGATGAGTTAATACTGATGGACTCTTTACTCAGCAGCCTCTACCATCAGTGTATGAATGTGTATGAATGGATGAGTTAATACTGATGGTCTCTTTACTCAGCAGCCTCTACCATCAGTGAGTGAATGTGTATGAATGGATGAGTTAATACTGATGGACTCTTTACTCAGCAGCCTCTACCATCAGTGAGTGAATGTGTATGAATGGATGAGTTAATACTGATGGACTCTTTACTCAACAGCCTCTACCATCAGTGAGTGAATGTGTATGAATGGATGAGTTAATACTGATGGTCTCTTTACTCAGCAGTCTCTACCATCAGTGAGTGAATGTGTATGAATGGATGAGTTAATACTGATGGTCTCTTTACTCAGCAGCCTCTACCATCAGTGTGTGAATGTGTATGAATGGATGAGTTAATACTGATGGACTCTTTACTCAGCAGCCTCTGCCATCAGTGAGTGAATGTGTATGAATGGATGAGTTAATACTGATGGACTCTTTACTCAGCAGCCTCTACCATCAGTGAGTGAATGTGTATGAATGGATGAGTTAATACTGATGGACTCTTTACTCAGCAGCCTCTACCATCAGTGAGTGAATGTGTATGAATGGATGAGTTAATACTGATGGACTCTTTACTCAGCAGCCTCTACCATCAGTGAGTGAATGTGTATGAATGGATGAGTTAATACTGATGGTCTCTTTACTCAGCAGCCTCTACCATCAGTGAGTGAATGTGTATGAATGGATGAGTTAATACTGATGGACTCTTTACTCAGCAGCCTCTACCATCAGTGAGTGAATGTGTATGAATGGATGAGTTAATACTGATGGACTCTTTACTCAGCAGCCTCTACCATCAGTGAGTGAATGTGTATGAATGGATGAGTTAATACTGATGGACTCTTTACTCAGCAGCCTCTGCCATCAGTGAGTGAATGTGTATGAATGGATGAGTTAATACTGATGGACTCTTTACTCAGCAGCCTCTACCATCAGTGTGTGAATGTGTATGAATGGATGAGTTAATACTGATGGACTCTTTACTCAGCAGCCTCTGCCATCAGTGAGTGAATGTGTATGAATGGATGAGTTAATACTGATGGACTCTTTACTCAGCAGTCTCTACCATCAGTGAGTGAATGTGTATGAATGGATGAGTTAATACTGATGGACTCTTTACTCAGCAGTCTCTACCATCAGTGAGTGAATGTGTATGAATGGATGAGTTAATACTGATGGACTCTTTACTCAGCAGCCTCTACCATCAGTGAGTGAATGTGTATGAATGGATGAGTTAATACTGATGGACTCTTTACTCAGCAGCCTCTACCATCAGTGTATGAATGTGTATGAATGGATGAGTTAATACTGATGGTCTCTTTACTCAGCAGCCTCTACCATCAGTGTATGACTGTGTATGAATGGATGAGTTAATACTGATGGACTCTTTACTCAGCAGCCTCTACCATCAGTGTATGAATGTGTATGAATGGATGAGTTAATACTGATGGTCTCTTTACTCAGCAGCCTCTACCATCAGTGAGTGAATGTGTATGAATGGATGAGTTAATACTGATGGACTCTTTACTCAGCAGCCTCTACCATCAGTGTATGAATGTGTATGAATGGATGAGTTAATACTGATGGACTCTTTACTCAGCAGCCTCTACCATCAGTGTATGAATGTGTATGAATGGATGAGTTAATACTGATGGTCTCTTTACTCAGCAGCCTCTACCATCAGTGAGTGAATGTATGAATGGATGAGTTAATACTGATGGACTCTTTACTCAGCAGCCTCTACCATCAGTGTATGAATGTGTATGAATGGATGAGTTAATACTGATGGTCTCTTTACTCAGCAGCCTCTACCATCAGTGAGTGAATGTGTATGAATGGATGAGTTAATACTGATGGACTCTTTACTCAGCAGCCTCTACCATCAGTGAGTGAATGTGTATGAATGGATGAGTTAATACTGATGGACTCTTTACTCAGCAGCCTCTACCATCAGTGAGTGAATGTGTATGAATGGATGAGTTAATACTGATGGACTCTTTACTCAGCAGCCTCTACCATCAGTGAGTGAATGTGTATGAATGGATGAGTTAATACTGATGGTCTCTTTACTCAGCAGTCTCTACCATCAGTGAGTGAATGTGTATGAATGGATGAGTTAATACTGATGGTCTCTTTACTCAGCAGTCTCTACCATCAGTGAGTGAATGTGTATGAATGGATGAGTTAATACTGATGGTCTCTTTACTCAGCAGCCTCTACCATCAGTGAGTGAATGTGTATGAATGGATGAGTTAATACTGATGGACTCTTTACTCAGCAGCCTCTACCATCAGTGAGTGAATGTGTATGAATGGATGAGTTAATACTGATGGACTCTTTACTCAGCAGCCTCTACCATCAGTGAGTGAATGTGTATGAATGGATGAGTTAATACTGATGGACTCTTTACTCAGCAGCCTCTACCATCAGTGAGTGAATGTGTATGAATGGATGAGTTAATACTGATGGACTCTTTACTCAGCAGCCTCTACCATCAGTGTGTGAATGTGTATGAATGGATGAGTTAATACTGATGGACTCTTTACTCAGCAGCCTCTACCATCAGTGAGTGAATGTGTATGAATGGATGAGTTAATACTGATGGACTCTTTACTCAGCAGCCTCTACCATCAGTGAGTGAATGTGTAGGTGTGACCTGCGATGTGAAAGCGCTTTGAGTAGTCTGAAGACTAGAAAAGAAATTACCATTTACCGATGTACCGGTTCAACATCGGTATCAGCCGATATCGGGCCTGTTGACAAACATCGGCACAGCATCAAATAATGTGGCATGAACCGATGTCAGAGGAGAAGTCTTTTATTGGGCAGAGGAAGTCACCTGTTAGACAAACTCTGACTTGTTTTCATGTCAAACGTGAGAGAACATGATGCATTGTGGGAGTCTGACACCACAAGAAGTCATAAAACAAACATCGGTACCGGCCCTGAACGGTGCGTCTCTAGAAACGATAAATCAGTCACTGGATGAAGGCAGTGTAGTAGGAGAAGTATTTTTTGCTTGAAAAAAGCCTTTGATAATAAGTCCTCCTAAATAAACTTTTTTTACTTTGTCGAATGATGCAATATCTTGTTTTAGATCTTATCTTGAATGCAGATGTGTCAGAATAAACTCCACTCAGTCATCTGTCCAAACTTGCAGATGGGGTTCCACAGAGTTCAGTTTTAGGGCCCTTACATTTATTAGGGGTGACCCCACATCGTTGAATCTTCAACGATTCATCTGTCAGAGCCTTTTAAATCGTCTGCCAGTCTCACAGTCGTGCCAGAGGATCGTTCCATTCCAGCTCTATGGGGGTGTTTAATGTCTAATGTTAAATACATTTGTCTGTTTTCTCCAAAGAATGTATGGCTTAGAGCCCATCTTAGTAAAAATATCACCTTAACATTATGTAATTCATGATTAAAATTAGAGCTGTTCAACTTAAAGACAAACTTCTCTGATGAGCGTCAGACGCTTTAAAAAAACCCTAAACCTTAAACCTGCAGTACACTGGTCAGCCAGGAGGGGGCAGCATGTCTACAGTACACAGTGCTGTGTGTGTGTGTGTGTGTGTGTGTGTGTGTGTGTGTGTGTGTGTGTGTGTGTGTGTGTGTGTGTGTGTGTGTGTGTGTGTGTGTGTGTGTGTGTGTGTGTGTGTGTGTGTGTGTGTGTGTGTGTGTGTGTGTGTGTGTGTGTGTGTGTGTGTGTGTGTGTGTGTGTGTGTGTGTGTGTGTGTGTGTGTGTGTGTGTGTGTGTGTGTGTGTGTGTGTGTGTGTGTGTGTGTGTGTGTGTGTGTGTGTGTGTGTGTGTGTGTGTGTGTGACCATCTGTACACTACCTACACACATACACACACATTTCTGGTTGTGTGTTCATGTTTGTGTTTAAATTTAAATAAGTTTATTTTTTGTTTTCCTCAGAGATGACGATGACATCAACGACGTGGCGTCCATGGCCGGCGTCAACCTTAATGAGGAAAACGCTCGTATCCTAGCAACCAGCTCTGAGCTGGTGGGGACAAAGATCCGGTCGTGTAAAGACGAGTCCTTCCTGCCCACCGGCCTGCTGCACCGGCGCATCCTGGACACAGGTACGCTCACCTGTCACTGCACATGACACGATGACCTGAAGAAACGTTAGAGGAGGTCAGAGGTCAGGGTTTAGAACAGGAAGTTGATGTGCAGAACAGGTTTTCACTCTGTGTGTGTTTGTGTTTGTGTGTCTCTCAGCTAAGAAGCTTGGTGTGAGCGAGGTTCCCCTGGAGGTGGTTAACTTCATCTCCCACGCCACCCAGTCCAGACTGCGCTCGCTGCTCGAGAAGGTTTCAGCTGTCGCTCAGCACCGCACGGATGGGGGCAAGGCAAGGAGACACACACACATACGCACTCCATTCTCCATGTCTTCTTTTTGTTCTCTTTCAACTCTAAACTCTGTTTTAATTCCTCCTCCTTCTCATCCCCCTTGTCGTCCTCCTCCTGCTCTTCTTGACCCTTCTCCTCCTACTCAACCACCTCCCCCTTCTTTCATCTTCTTATTCCTCTTCATTCTCTTCTTCTTCCTCCTCCACATCCTCTTTCTCCACCTCCTTTTTGTTCTCCTTGTCCACTTTTACCTTCTCCCTTCCTCCTCTTTCTCCTGGTCTTCCTTCCCCTTCTCTTGCTCCTCCTTTGTCCCTCCTCTTTTTCCTCCTCCTCCTTCTCCCCCTCCTGCTCTTCTTTCTTCTCTTACTTTGCATACTTCTCCTCTTTTTCATCTCCTTTCTCCTCTTTTTCATCTCCTTTCTCCTCTTTTTCATCTCCTTTCTCCTCTTCTTCTTCTTCTTCTTCTTCTTTCTCTTCCATCTTCTCAGGATGAAGAGCACCACGAGCAGACGTCGGACGTTCGCTCTCAGCTGCGTTTCTTTGAGCAGTTGGAACGGATGGAGAAACAGAGGAAAGACGAGCAGGAGAGAGAGATCCTGCTGAAGGCTGCCAAGGTACACACACACACACACACACACACACACACACACACACACACTAACCACACACACACAGACACACACACACGCACACTAACCACACACACACACACAAACACACATACGCGCGCACACACTAACACAGAGACACACCCTCACACAGACACACACATACACACAGACACGCACACTAACCACACACACACACACACTCACATACACGCACACTAACCACACACACACACACACTCACATACACGCACACTAACCGCACACACACACACACACACACACACACACACACACACACACACACACACACACACACACACACACACACACACACACACACACACACACACACACACTAACCACACACACACAGACACACACACACACGCACACTAACCACACACACACACACACACACATACGCGCGCACACACTAACACAGAGACACACCCTCACACAGACACACACATACACACAGACACGCACACTAACCGCACACACACACACACTCACATACACGCACACTAACCGCACACACACACACACTAACCACACACACGCACACTACCCACACACACACACTAACCGCACGCACACACACGCACACTAACCGCGCACACACACCCACACACCCAAACACACACACTAACCGCACTCACGCACACACACAGAGACACACGCACACAAACCACACACGCTAACAAAAACACGCACACACTTATAAATATGGATCACCGTGTTCACCGTCGATCATTACACTGACAGTAGACTCAGACCTCACACCTGTGAGCAGACGTCAGGTGTTCAAAGCTTCTCAGGTAAACGTGTCAACGTGTTTATTTCTCCTGCAGAGTCGAGCGAGACAAGAAGATCCCGAGCAGGCCCGCCTGAAGCAGAAGGCTAAAGAGGTACGAGTGCTGCGTCTGTTTGTGTGAGACTGTTTCAGCTCCGCCTTATTTACCTGTTCACCTGCTCTGCTTCACATCACCTGAGCTTCAATCTCTGAACCAATCAGCGATCACCGTCTGATCGATGATGAGATCTGCCTCTGTGATTCTGGTGAAGTCAGCGGTTAGTGTTAAAAGTATATCAGTAACTTGAATCCTGTTTTGTGTTTTTCCTCTTCAGATGCAGCAGCAGGAGCTGGCTCAGATGAGACAACGAGACGCCAACCTCACAGCACTCGCCGCCATCGGGCCGCGCAAGAAACGCAAAATGGACTCACCGGGGGGGTCGACGGCCGGCACAGAGGTGAGGGATCATACAAACAGTCAGGGGGGGATTCACTCTACATTAGTTTATCACATCCTCATGTCCCCTCGATGTAGGAGCGTACACTTCCTTAACCCTGGCTCAGACTGAAGGGTCGTTCCAGACTCAAGGCTGCTCTGAACCGATTATCTTCCAAGATTACGAGTAGAGTGAGTCGTATAAAGATCCAATCTTAACGTGGAGATCGTCGGGCACGCCTCGATTAATATCAAACATGTTTGATATTATAGCTGAAGGCTGCTGTGTGAACTAGTGCCGTTAGGACGTACGCACTTCTCGCCAGATGACCTCGGCCCGCTGCCAAAGTTACATAGTGCTGAAAACAGGCGAGCGGGGCGCTCTGTAGACACGAGAGAGACTGTGTGTGTGTGTGTGACCTTTTCCGTCACTCTGACTGTGACCACAGTTGAGTGAAGGGGGTCAGTGTCCGCCTGCAGCTTTGTTGTGGATGTGACCCCCCCTTCTGCCTCCTCCCTCTCTCTCCCCCCTGCCCCCCGCCCACGCCCCTGCGGGGCCAGCCATAGATTCAGCTCTGCAGAAATGAGCCCAGGGGAGGGAGGGGGGAGGTTTCACAGCCTGGGGGGGTTTTCCTGCCTCGTGCTTTGCCCCGCCCTCACCCACATGCTCTCTCTCTCTCTCTCTCTCTCTCTCTCTCTCTCGCCACACACATCCCGCCTGAGGCTTGCCCCCCAGCACACCCAGACAAAGAGTGGAGTGATGGGGGGCGGCCTGCAGAGAAATCCAACATTTAGGGGGGGTCGATGAAGCTCCAACAGGGGGCAATGAACTCTGGGAAATGTGAGCTATGTGCTGGCCTGATGTCAGTGATGCAGCTGCATCAGTCTGAACACGGCTGTCATCGTATCAGAATTTAAACTTTGATACTGTTCTTGTAAAAATCAGATAACTTTGTTACCACGGCAACAAAAGTAGAAGTCCTAGACACCCAATGTTGGGTCATTAATTGCAGATAAACTCCTGCATACTGTCTCTAGTAGACAAATATATCAGGTTGGCAACCAATGGACGAGCATGCAAAGCTGGAGAGGAGGGACTGGGGGGGATTCACTCCACATTAGTTTAGAGAGGAGCGACCCTCGCTCTCTCCAGCTTTGCCATCTCGTCTACTCGTTGTTGTCTCTCCTCTTCTTGTGGCAACTTGTGGTTAAACGGTATGACTTTAGTGGTATCCAAAAGTTTCTGATGTTTTTGTAAAACTTGGACAGTTTGTTTGATTCCTTCCTCTCCTGCACACCTGATGTCTGATGGTGTAGTTTCAGTCCTTTTTGATCCCATCGATCATTAAAATAACAGATTATATAAAACACGAGGTACGAACGTCTAAAACATATTGATGACCGTAACAAGAATGAGGCACCGAACGTTCCTTAATGTGAAACCTGCTGACCCTACCCGAGATGCTGAAAGGTGTTTCAGGTTATTTGTTGTTTCTCTCACATAGGAGAACAAAGCTGCAGCATTGCTAGCGTGTATTCATGACAGGCTGCAGCCCCCGGGCTGCTGGGGGAGGGCAGCGGCGGGGGGCGGACGGGGGAGGGTGGGACTATCTGAAGCCTGATCAGGCCTGCAGACGGGAGCTAAAGGGCGTACTGCAGCCGCCCGAGGGCCCGTCAGACTGAGAGGCTCCTCACCAAATCATTTGTGCTGGAGGAAAACGTTAAGAGTGGATAAAAGGTGAACGACACGAGGAGGACTGATGATGTCATCAGTCAGGTGGGAGAAACCCCTTAGCTTCAAACACACAAACTGTTTTCAGTGTTTGGGTTATTAAACATATAAGGTCATACATATACAGGGAAACTGTGTGTGTGTGTGTGTGTGTGTGTGTGTTTGTGTGTGTGTGTGTGTGTGTGTGTGTGTGCCTGCAGGCCGTGTGGCTTCATAATGCTCTGATTGTGTTCCTGTATGGACCTGGAGCTTCATTCCTATCCTGTGCTGTCAGCTCTGCCTGCAGGCTCTGCTCGCACGCACACACACACACACACACACACACACACACACACACACTCTGCAGCTCAGTTATCTACACACACACGACCACAGCTTTAAACTTTATATGTTTCTATGTTTCTAGTGATTCAAACGCTATCGGTATACTCGGCAGCAGAAATACTCGTCGGTTTATTGAATCATTTATATGTTGGCCCTTGATGTCGATCAAATGTTGTGTTGAAGCTGAGAGTCAGCCGTCCTGCACTAATCGTGGCTGTAGCTCTAGTTAATGGTTCTGGGTAAGGGTCTCCTCCCTCTACTACACAGATGTAAACAAGCTCATTGAACAGATAACAACCTCCCAGTGGGTTTGATATTAAAGTCCACCATTCCTCGATAGCAGGAGTGCTAGTCTGCTAAAAATTAGACGGCCTCAAACTCCATCAGAAGCTAAACTCTGTCTGTTAGATCAATCTAACCCACAATTTCCACAGTCTATGCATGGGGCGTTACACCAGCGCCACGCTTTTGCTCCGTCTTGATGCTCCTACCCCACTGGGTCTGTTTCTGGAGCGTAAGCTGTACACACAGGCTCATAAGATCACAGGAGAACTACAAGATCACGGGAGACCACGCCGAAATAAAGAGAACAACCTGCAAACAACATGTCTCTTTGTCTCTCTGAGGATGATTTGTTGTTCATTCGGTGCCTGTTTTGACGTCATGGTGATAAAGTGATGGAAAATAAGATCAGGAATCTGTATATTGTGTTTTATTTTGAAATTGACCGGACGCTCTGTGCATTTCTCTGTCCTACTTCCTGTCCAGGATGTTATATTCTGTCCAGCTTGACGCGTCCTTGCAGGGAGCTCGGTTTAAAATTGACTCGCAGCGTATTTGAAACGGAGCAGAGTGGAGTGGCGCTGCTGGCACGCTCCGGAGACGTGTGTGACCCGTGATGTGGAAACAGGAGCATTACCTAGCTAACGGTGCTTTAGTACTGACGCTGACAGCTTACGCGCACTATTTGTGAATTGGCAGTAAGGGCTTGAAAAATTAAGACAACAAGCTGCAGTTCCTCCAGTGTCCACTAGAGTCTGTCTCCTGCAGTGAGTCAGTCCTCATAGAGCCCCATGTTAAAATGTACAACTTTACAGCTGCAGTTCCTCCAGTGTCCACTAGAGTCTGTCTCCTGCAGTGAGTCAGTCCTCATAGAGCCCCATGTTAAAATGTCCAACTTTACAGCTGCAGTTCCTCCAGTGTCCACTAGAGTCTGTCTCCTGCAGTGAGTCAGTCCTCATAGAGCCCCATGTTAAAATGTCCAACTTTACAGCTGCAGTTCCTCCAGTGTCCACTAGAGTCTGTCTCCTGCAGTGAGTCAGTCCTCATAGAGCCCCATGTTAAAATGTCCAACTTTACAGCTGCAGTTCCTCCAGTGTCCACTAGAGTCTGTCTCCTGCAGTGAGTCAGTCCTCATAGAGCCCCATGTTAAAATGTCCAACTTTACAGCTGCAGTTCCTCCAGTGTCCACTAGAGTCTGTCTCCAGCAGTGAGTCAGTCCCCATAGAGCCCCATGTTAAAATGTCCAACTTTACAGCTGCAGTTCCTCCAGTGTCCACTAGAGTCTGTCTCCTGCAGTGAGTCAGTCCCCATAGAGCCCCATGTTAAAATGTCCAACTTTACAGCTGCAGTTCCTCCAGTGTCCACTAGAGTCTGTCTCCTGCAGTGAGTCAGTCCTCATAGAGCCCCATGTTAAAATGTCCAACTTTACAGCTGCAGTTCCTCCAGTGTCCACTAGAGTCTGTCTCCTGCAGTGAGTCAGTCCTCATAGAGCTCCATGTTAAAATGTCCAACTTTACAGCTGCAGTTCCTCCAGTGTCCACTAGAGTCTGTCTCCAGTAGTGAGTCAGTCTCCATAGAGCCCCATGTTAAAATGTCCAACTTTACAGCTGCAGTTCCTCCAGTGTCCACTAGAGTCTGTCTCCTGCAGTGAGTCAGTCCCCACAGAGCCCCATGTTAAAATGTCCAACTTTACAGCTGCAGTTCCTCCAGTGTCCACTAGAGTCTGTCTCCTGCAGTGAGTCAGTCCTCATAGAGCCCCATGTTAAAATGTCCAACTTTACAGCTGCAGTTCCTCCAGTGTCCACTAGAGTCTGTCTCCTGCAGTGAGTCAGTCCCCATAGAGCCCCATGTTAAAATGTCCAACTTTACAGCTGCAGTTCCTCCAGTGTCCACTAGAGTCTGTCTCCTGCAGTGAGTCAGTCCTCATAGAGCCCCATGTTAAAATGTCCAACTTTACAGCTGCAGTTCCTCCAGTGTCCACTAGAGTCTGTCTCCTGCAGTGAGTCAGTCCTCATAGAGCCCCATGTTAAAATGTCCAACTTTACAGCTGCAGTTCCTCCAGTGTCCACTCAGCTCAGCTGCTCATTAAGGGTGCTGTCACACTGGCCATCCATACCGTGCCGTACTCAAGCACGATTGCCCCCCCGCTGCGCCATTCCCCCACTGGCCAGCACGGCCCACGGTCACACTGCATCAGGACTAACTGTGCCTGAGCACGATTACCTCTTGTACATAACGTAATACAGCACACGCATGCTTTATGTTATTATGAAGCGTGCTCAGTTTACAAACAGGCGGACTGGAGAGAAGAAAAAAAAAAAAGGGACGCGCAGTCGAGTCTGCGTCTGCACATCAGAGAACAACACAGAGAGCATGACAGCTACTTTACTGACTTTGAGGCTTATTTTGAGTCACTTAAATCAGATACAGCCGTAAATTATTATTTTTTTAAAAGAGAGACGCACGGTCGAGTCTGCACATCAGAGAACAACACGGAGAACATGGCAGCTACTTTGTGACTTATTTTGAGTCATGTTAGTCAGATAACGCTGTAAAACTTTGGATTTCTCCATAATGAAGGCTGTCAGCGTTGTGTACCCGCGTGCTTGTGCTCGTGCATGAAGTGTACCGTGTCGAAGCACACCTCTTCGAAGTGTGCCAAAGCCAAGGAAGTGTACCGTGCCTGAGCACAGAACAGAGCGGTCACACTGGCCAAACAAACTGGACTTTAGGGTTGAAGTGTGCTTGAGCACGGTACGGATGGCCAGTGTGACCGCACCCTAAAACACTGCTCCTCTCTGAGAGGAGATGAAGTGAGGAGACGCTTTTTGTGTTTGTGTGTGTGTGTGTGTGTGTTAGCTTCGTGTTGGGAAAGAGGGCCTGTTGGAGCGGAATCTGAGAGCTGTGTGTGAGGAGTAGCTGCAGGGCCTGGGTGTTACCTGTCCTCAGGCTGCAGACACACCTGGGACAGGAAGGTGTGGTGATCGTCCTGCAGGTCTGGACTCAATGAGGGATTAAGAAAGAACAAGGACAAAGAAACCTTACTGTGAATCAGGGCTGTCACCAAACCAGAACTGTAAACCTCCATACAGTTAAATTCAAAATGATGTCAATACCTGTTTGTTACCAAGGCAACAGAAATGGAAGTCCTAAGCCGTTTTCACATCTTCACCCCTGAAATGTTCTAGATAACCTCAGGAAGACTGCCCCTGAAATCCTCCTGATCTGGTTCACACATGCACCTCACAGCAGGAGAGCCATGCTTATGTTTGTTGTGCTTTCTGCTTCAGTCAGCTTGCGTCCTGATTGGCTATTGTTCCGTTCCACGTGACAATTCACAGAGTGAGTGCTTGGCCGTCCTTGGTGTTCTCCCCACACAACAGGATTTCTGATCGTAAATACTGAACATGTCCGAGCAGATTGGTTAAAATCACTCTTAACACATCTCACACCGCAGGAGAATCTGGCAAGATAATCTTTTGAAACCATCAGATAATCGGGCCTTTGCTGACTTTGGTCGTAACGGGGGAATCCGGCCCAAAATTGGGCCGATTATCCTTTAGTGTGTACCCCACTTTAGATAGAGAAGCAGACTCAGGGCAGGTTGAGTCAGCCTTACGAGGTAAACATGTTGACTGATGGTCGGTTGGTTTCTGACGTAACATGTCAACAGGAAGAAGGTCCTATAGTAACGAACTGATGGAGCGCCGATAGCCTAGCGGTTATGTTGTGTGTACAGAGGCTATAGTCGCCGCTGCAGCGGCTGTGGGTACGAATCTGACCTCGGCCCTTTGCTGCATGTCATCCCTCACTCTCTCCTCCCAACACGTCCTGTCTCTCTTCAGCTGTCCTATCCAATAAAGGCAAAATAACTATAACAAAAAAGTAACGAGCTGACGGGGAATGTCGCCACCTACTGTGCCTCTGTTAATAAATGGATTCTCCTTCGTGCTTCTACACTGAGACGAGGACAGGACAACAATTAAACAGACTAATGAGATATAACTGTAGCTCCACTGTGCATGGAAACACACTGACTCTAACCCTCCTCTTCCCCCCCCTCCTCCCTCAGGTGGTGTCAGGCTCGGGTGCAGGCTCCTCCTCCTCGGCGGCCTCCTCACGCCAGCAGCTCCGTCAGCGGATCACACGAGTTAACCTCAGGGACTTCATCTTCTGTCTGGAGCAGGACCGCACCACGGCTCGCTCTCTGACGCTCTACAAGGCTCTGCTGAAATGAGGAGTCCCCCTCCTTCCCCCGCTCGCTCACGTCCTCTGAGGTGGTTCATGGTCGCTGTTCCTCTGACTCCTGCAGCATCGTCTACGCATCAGTTTGTCCTCCTCAAGTGTTCTTAGGGTTGTCACAATACCAGATTTTTAAACTTCAGTACAGAGGATATCCAAACCTTGTTGATACCATGGCAACAAAAACAGAAGTCCTGGACACCCGATGTTGGGTCATTTATTGTTTTTAATTATGGAAAATCACGATGATGTTAAAATGAATCCTGAGGTGAATAACGTGCAGGTGTGAAAATGTTCAGAGTGATGTCAGACTGTGAGATGAGCTGCTCAGGTCATACCTGAACAGGTGTCTTCACTGGTCTCATCTTTATGAACGTCTCTGAACTCATCCAGCTGCACTCGGGATGCTGAAAATCACAAGATCCTAAAAGTGTTTTTAGAGTTTGGAACAGTAACGTCACGTCAAACCGTCAGATTTTAAACGTATCGTAAATCATGAAGATGTTTTTTTTTTTTATCGAGCATCATGTCGTCAGCAGAGGGATGGGACCCCGTGAGAAGCTGCCGAGTTCTGATGAACGGCACCGAAGGTGTTTAGAGACAGAGTGTGCGTGTGTGTGTGTGTGTGTGTGTGTGTGTGTGTGCGTGCGTGCGCGCGCGCGCGCGTGTGTGTGTGCGCGCGCGTGTGTGTGTGTGTGTGCGCGCGCGTGTGTGTGTGTGTGTGTGTGTGCGCGCGTGTGGGTGAACAGTTGCTGCAGGTTTGTGGGATAAGGATGCTGACAGACACATTGGAACAGTTAAAGAAACAGTTCAACATAAAGATAAATCCTCTTTCCCATAGAGCAGATTAGCTTAGCTTAGCTCAAAGACTGGAAACGGGTGGAAACTGCTAGCCTGGCCTCAGTGAACTCAGATCTGGATTCTCACGGAGGTTATGAGTAAAAATGTTTCCTGTGGAGCAGTGAGCAAGAGTTTTGGATAAAACGGTGTCCATGTTTACATCTCTCCTCGTCTTTGTTTGAAAGGTTGACTTCTTGTTTCTCACAGCTGCTGTCACTTTAAGAAGCCTCTGAATCTGTGTTCAAAAAACATTGAGAACGTTTCAGTACCGAGACATCGCAAGTAACCCTTTTCATAATGCGTTTCTCTGAAAGCACCGTAACTAAGCCCTGCCGTCATCACGTCTTAGTAGTCACTTCGTCCCCCCATGATGCATCCCGACATTCAGATTAAAGGAGAAACATGACGGGCGTGAATATCACGGCTTGAAACAGCGGTATGAACAGGGCTACTGTACTGCAGGATTTTACCTGCAATACTTGATGTTTTCTATCCTCTCGTAGTACGGAAGCCCTAAGTGGACAAACCTTTAATTCTACTCTGTTTTCCATGATGATCTGAAGAAACCAAGTCGTGAGACAGCCAGTGCCGTAATCTCGGGATGACGTGATGAATACGTCAAGATCTCGACAAACAAAAACAGCTGACTTTTAATAGCTGTTTGTTAAAATCGATCGTTAAAATAACAAATGATGTTGTTTTTAAAAATGTATCATCGAACAGAATCAAAGTATCAAACCGTCATCATGAACCTTTGAACACAGCCATGCTAACTTTCACCCTGTTTTATTCATGCTAAGCTAAATTAGCTTTTTCACTGTTCCCAGGATTTATGCTTAGCTAAGTTAGCAGTTCCCCAAGTTAAGGTGTCATCATTATTATTATGCTGATCTGAACTGTTTCCCTCAGTAATGAGTCTTTGAGCTAAGCTAAACTAGCCTTCTCCACCAGCGTTTTGTCATTATGCTAAACTAAACAAGTTTTTTCCACCAAGATCTGAGTCATTAAGCTAACAAACTATCTCTGTTTCCTTCTGTTAACTGTCATGCTAAGCTTAGCTAGCGGTTTGTCTGGTTTACTTTCATTATATTAAGCTAAAACAGCTTTTAAGTATTTTTTTGTCTTTAAGCTAAGCTTATCCTTTTCCATCAGGTTTTAGTCATTTTGCTTCTTGTTTCAAGCACTATGACAAATAAGTGGAGGAAAAGGTGGGTTTAGCTTAGCATAGCTTAGCTGTTCTTTAGTCATTACGCTGAGCTCAAAAAGCCTTTCAGACAGTTTAAAGGCTTCATGCTAAACTAAACTGTTTCCGTCTTTACAGTCATTAACTTTAGTTAGATAGTTTAGCAAGAAAGATAAGAAATTTTAGGAAACTGCTAGCTTGTCTGTAATCTGTCATTTGCATTATGCTCGGCTAGACGAGCAGTTTTCTCCAGTTTCTTGTAATTTTGCTGATTTAAAGTATTTGTTAGCCAGTGTGCAAAAAGCTTTTCAGCTAGAAAATAGTCTTTATGCTAAGCTAGCAGTTTTCCCCAGTTTCTTCTCATTAAACCAATCTGAAGTAGCTTTTTCCCTAGTTTAGCTTAGTATTATGACAAGATAATGGGGGAAGCTGCTAGCTTAGCTGGGCATAATGACCTTTAACAAAGGGAAACAGCTATTTTAGCTAAGCATAAAGACTAAAAACTGGCTGAAAAGGCTATTTGAGCTTAGCATAATGACGAATAACAGCTAAACTATGCTAAGCTAACGCCCCTTTTCCTCCAGTTATATGTTTCTTGTTTCAAGCAAAATGGGTTAGGGTTGGAAAAAGCTAGTTTAGCTTAGCATAAAGACTAACAAATAGTGAAAAAGCTGGATTAGCTTAGCATAATAACAAGATAATTGAAGGACAGTTCTAGCTTGTTTCTGTCTATAATCAGTCATTAGGTTAACTTGCCGTTTTCAGCAGTTTTTAAGCATTGTGCTAAGCTAAAGTAGCTTATGCTAACTGAAGCTAACCCGTGCTGTCTGTCTCTTCATGCTTCACTCACAGACATGATCGCATCATGATTCTGAAACATCAAGCGAAGAAGAGGATAATTTAAATGTTGAACTGTTGAACTCATGAATTACAGTTTTTGTTTAGTTTCCGTTGCTCGTCACAGGGAGCTGGTTCTCCTTCACACCGTCAAACTCGGGCTGCGTTCATGAAGGCTAACAAACAAACCACAGGTCAGACTACATTCCTCCTCGTCTTCATCCCGCCTGGTTTCACTTTTAGCTCATCGTGCGACTCATTTCGTTCTGAAGCGTCGACCTAGTACTGTCAAACGTTAATTGGCTCTTCGTGTGGCTCATTTCGATCTGACGCGTCGACCCCGTACCGGTCCGTGGAACGTAAATTAGCTCTTCGTGCGACTCGCTTCGATCCGAAGCGTTGACCTCGTATCGTCGAACGTGAACCTGTCCGAGTAGTTGAATATGCAGTTTAGCTTCACAGTTTGAGAGTTTTGAAGCAGATGTTCAAAGCGGTGTGTACATTGAAGGTTTTTAACGCTTTAAATGTCTTTCCCCTCATATCGGGCATTTGGTTTGTATAGTCTCTAGCAGAGTGACGCTGTGCTGTATCTCCTGTATATTCAGTCACAGCGCCATCTGTTGGAAGGACACAATTTTTGCGACTATTTATATTTCCTACATTCTGTATTCAATCCTGACGCATTTCAGGCAATGCAATTTTACAGTTGTTTGTACCTTTGCAAAAAAAATGAAATAAAGAAAATGAGAAAGAAGCTTTTGTTTCTGTTTTTATCATCAACCTGTAAAAAAGTCAAATAGAGACACAAAGCAAGCGGACAAAGACCTTAAATATACATTTTCAAAATGGCAGTTATATAAAAAGAATTAAATAATTCACCCTGTTATAAAAAAACAACTTTTCATTCATCAGGTTACACAGAAATGAGATCGAGCTGAGGGGTGTGAACCACGAGGAGAGCTCAGAGGGTAATCACGCTCTGTTCAGTCTAAAGGTGGCGTTTTCTGTGTCACGAAGCCGGCGAGGTCACCATGGTAACTGACTCTAAACTATAGCCTGGGTTTTGTCCAAAATCACACACTCATGTCATCCTCACTGTAGAGGGAGTTATCTGTCGTGGACTGTAAAGTGCACACAGTCAGCCCGATAAAAAAAACATTTAGGAACAATAATTCAAAGCTATCAATGACCGCATAGCTGTTGGGGAGTCATTGTCGTCAGTGACGCCATTGCTGTAAGTGACATCATTTCTGTCATTGGTGGAAGTGACGTCATTGCCGTCATCGACTTCCTTGCTGTCAGTGATGTCATTGCTGCCAATGACGTCATAGCTGACAGTGACATCATTTCTGTTGTCTACATCATTGCCGTCAGTGAAGTCATTAAACGCCGTCTTTAATGTGAGCTCGCTCAGAGCCTGAAGCAGAAAGAGTGGCAGCGTCATGATACCTGAGATACTCGCCTCGTGGTTCAACCGTCAGGCTGCTCGTGTCAAACCAAATTCTTATCACAAATATTTACACACAGAGTTCTGTCCATTTGCAACATCGTCGTCATTACGAGGCTCCAAAAGAGAAATATTGCATCCAAACTGACGCTTGGCGGCGTTCTGAAAGGCTTCCTGTCAGGTTCCCTCCATCTGCTGCAGACATTTGCAGGATCCAGATGTTTTCGACTCACTGGTGTTTACAGAGTCTGTGGGTCAGTCCAGAGGTTCCTGTTTGATCCGGATCGGGGTGCTGGTGATGGACTGACTGTGCCGAAGTTCCCGACACAGGACGTACTCGCTGAACTGAGATGAGTCAACGCCGCCGCCACAGGACGCCTTGACGCTGAAACCTTTCTGGAAGAGACGCTCGAGGACCTGCAGACACAGACGGACGGACAGACAGAGGTTTGAGGGTAGCCGAGGGAGGTGTGACTTAAACCTGCATTTGTGTGTGTGTGTGTGTGTGTGTACCTGCACAGAGTTGAGCCTGCAGTACCCGTTGAGGGGGAAGCGGATGACGTGGGTGGGGTCTTGGTTCCAGCCGGCATTCACAGAGTTGCACATGACATCTCCGGTCTCGGGGAAGATCTCCTCGATAAGGACTTTCTCTCCACTCAGAGCGATTCTTTCGCCCAGGTCTGGCGTCACTCGGACCACCAGACACTCGCAGGGCGACACCCGCTGGGCCTCCCGCTCAGCCTGCCAACGCTCCAGCTCTCGCACCATGGGGCTCAGCTGGTAGAATCGAGCCTCCTCATACAGCTGGGGGAAGTCCTGAAGGAAGCAGAGGGGGCAGAGTCAATAAAGATGATCTGTGGCGCACAGCTGAGAGTCCCAGCGAGCTTTAGAGCAAAACACTTTAAGTGAACCTTTAAACTACTTCAGAGTTTGTTTGTTTTTACAGTGAAACATGTCGATGCACTGTGAGCTGTGACCATAGTCTGTAAATATGAATGTTTGAAGCCTGAGTGACATCACCATCTGATCCTGCAGGGGGCACTGGAGTCCCATCGATGGCGTCTCCATGCTGGAAATGCTGTCTCAGCCTAACTTTCAGTCAACCTAACGACAGGCTGAGAGCTGGAGCTGAGGCGGGTTTTAGCCTCCTGACAAACCGTTACACCGCGCCCACCTGTCAATCAGGTCAGCTACACGCCTTATTGTGAATAACTCTTATCCTTCAGCAAATCAAAACTGATGAGTCATCAAACATTCACCCCCCCGTACAGTGTGTGCTGATCGAGACATGAGCTAATCAGACCTGTTTGGTGTTTTGAA
>CM036539.1:33493990-33518990 GCA_020745685.1 Tautogolabrus adspersus | reverse complement strand
GGCACAGTTAGTCCTGATGCAGTGTGACCGTGGGCCGTGCTGGCCAGAGGGGGAATGGCGCAGCGGGGGGGCAATCGTGCTTGAGTACGGTAAGGATGGCCAGTGTGACCGCGCTCTAATAATGATGTGGCGGTGTGGGCTTGGGTTGAGGGGGGGGCTCCCTGATGAAACGGAGGCTGCTGATGACCTGAGGGGGGGGGGGGGGGCAGCCACACTCTGGATTTATTGACCCCCCCCCCCCCCTCCCTCTCACAGAGTTTGGATGTAAAGAGGAGCTTTGAAGCATGAATAGGTGAACAGGAGGCGGGCTCTGCTCCGGCTCTGCCCCGCAGGCCTGCACACACCCCGGGGGCCAAACTGACAAACACGCCGGGCTCTCCTCCGCCCGTCTGCTGCTGCTAAACACCTCACCAGAGTGTGTGCAAAGAATCACAGAACTAACAGAGAGCTGCTGATTACAGGCGCCACATGCACAGATCATTTCAGGGTTGAGACTTTGAATCTGCAGGACGTGTTTAAAGGTTAGCCACAGGTAAAAACAGGAGCTGCTGTCACTCACTTTGATTGACAGGTCTTTAAACACTAAACAACAGATCAGTCAAACATTCACCCTGAGTTAGACCTATAAACCAGCTCGTCTGAACAGGCTCCATGTTTCTGATGACTTTATATTCTATCAACGATTCCTAGAGACTCTTCTATGTGGAAACGCCGCCCGACGCCAGAGAACGTGATGTCGCTTATTGTCTCATGATCCTCATTTAAGCGATCTGCTCTGAAGTTTAAATCCGGGGTATCAATTGACCAGGAGCTTCGACTAAGTTTCTATAACTATCTTTTGGTTTATCACGGAGACACGGCTCGTCATGTCCGCTGACAGTCAAAGAGCTCGTTTTGTTGAACTAGTCTGATTTTAAACAATCATGTATGCCGAATTCATCACTTAGTCACACTGTCACCTAACATGGAAGTTTTATATTCATCAGCAATAAAAATGAGCAAAGATAACCACGAACACTTAAAACGGCCATATTTTACATGGGATCTGGTATCACTGGAGGAAGCGCATACTGACGTTGCTGATCGTAACCTGGAGTGTTATCGGAATTTGAGTTTTTTTCTTTGTCATTTTTAAACTTTTCCTCCCAATCTCCCATGAGGCTGTTCGCGGTTTTCCAGCAGCGCGTGCTTACCTGAGAGGAGACCGACACAGAGGACATGGAGACCGGCGACTGTTTGCTCCGTCCCGGGGATTTAGTGCGAGGATACCGGCTCTTCTTCAGCAGACGTCCGCGTCACGTCAGGCTGCCTGGGTCTGCTCCGATGAGTTAGTGTGTGTGTAGTAAGAGCGAAACAGGCCCGTCCGTGTCTCCTCTGAAAGAATAAAGAGGAGGGCTGAAAGGGAAGTCTGTCCCGGGGCCCTCCAGACCCCCGGGGGCAGGATTAGGATACAATAAAGCGGCCGGTTTGTTCTTTTCTCCCGCCCGGACTCGTTCCTGTTACCGAGCAGAGAGAGAGTATCTCCTCCTCCGTCAGGGAGCTGAGCGATGATTTATCCGGAGAATCAAACGTCCATCAGCGGCGTGAGCATGATTCTGTGTCCTCACTAGAGTCTTCAGTGTGTCCTCCTGTCCGCCCTGCGCCTCCTCCCCTCCTCCTCCTCCTCCCGGTCTGCTCCTGTATTTTAACATCAAACATCCCTCCGGCTCTGGAGCCAAATGACGTCTATCGTCATGCATTCTGCCGCTCCAGCAGCCGCAGGCACAATGCGCCATTTCAATTATCGCGCGCTGCTAGATGGAGATGTGCGCCGCGAGGCTGCGCGCACAGATCCGGTTTATTCTGCTCATCTGTCTGCAGAATCTGTCCTTCTGTTCTGTCTGCTGCTGCTGCTGCTGCTGCTGCTGCTCAGAGAGACGAAAGGAGAAGTCCGGTTCTCCTGCAGGATCCATCAGGAACCATTTTCAGTCTCAGTCACCTTTACGCAGAGAGTGCTGCTGGCTGTCACCTTCATCCTCTAACACACGCGCGCGCGCGCGCGCACACACACACACACACACACACACACACACACACACACACACACACAGTCTCCTCTAAATCAATACCTTCATCATCTGACTGTCAGCTGCTCAGCATCGATCTGATTAATGATCCTAAATAAATGAAAGCTGGTCAGGAGGTCATGGAGGGTTCTGCTCCTCACCTCCATCTCCTTAAAGAAACAGTTTTTATAATAAATATTGTTATTGTAGTGAAGTCCTCTTCATGTCGTCTTTGCTCTGATATAAATAAAGTGGTTATTATTCTCAGTTTAATGATTCACTGAAGTTTAAAGGAGCAGTATGAAGGATGTAGTGCCATCTAGTGGTGATTGTACAGACTGCACCCAGCTGAGCTTCTTCACTTTCAAACATGCAGGAGACCCCGTGGTGGCCCTCAAAGGCTGAACTTGTGTTTGGTTTGTCCATTCTGGGCCACTGTAGATATACAGCCAAACTGATGTAGACATAAAATAAAAAAAACCTCTTTATCTGTAACACTGAACCTTAAACCCTTCAGTCTTTTCTCTATTTATCTACAATTCTACAATTCACTTAGCAGACGCTTTTATCCAGAGCGACGTACATCAGAGAGTAAGAACAACACAAGCAAGGATCGAGGAAAAATAAAGGAACAATGTCAGTAAGGACGAACGATCAGCTTTGAGTCCGATTGGACACACAGGTGCTGAAAGGCATTGCCCAGAGGCAAGGCACAACATGAACTGCCAGTCTGAGACTCTAATCAGTATATAACCATCTTATACTTCGTCGTTTTCAAACAAAAACAAAAACCATCATCATTACCATCATTACATCAATACTATCCAGATCATCATCATTGAGCTAAGTTAGTAGGTATTCCTGAAAGAGCTGGGTCTTTAGCTTTTTCTTAAAGGTACAGAGGGACTCTGCAGATCGAATGGAGTTTGGAAGTTCATTCCACCACCGGGGGGCGACAGAGGAGAAGAGTCTAGTCCTCGTCTTTGGACCCTGTTGTGAAGGTTGGATCAAACGCCTTTCATTGGCAGAGCGTAGTGGACGGGAGGGAGTGTAGACCTGAAATAGAGAGTCAAAGTAAGGAGGAGCCATTTTTGTTGCTGTTTTGTAGGCGAGCAGCAGAGTTTTAAATTTAATGCGAGCAGTGACTGGGAGCCAGTGTAAGGAGATGAACAGCGGAGTGACATGAGCTCTTTTTGGAAGGTTGAAGACCAGTCGTGCTGCTGCGTTCTGTATCATCTGCAGAGGTTTGGTTGTGCATGTAGGAAGACCTGCCAGTAGAGAGTTGCAGTAGTCTATGCGTGATAGCACAAGAGCCTGTACCACAAGTTGTGTAGCATGTTCTGACAGGTAAGGTCTGATCTTCCTGATGTTGTACAGGGCAAAACGACATGATCGGGCAATCGAGGCTACTTGAACCTTGAAGGTTAGCTGGTCATCAATCATGACACCCAGGTTCCGTGCAGACTTTGTGGGCATGAGTTTGGTTGTTCCAAGTTGGATATTGATCTGTGGCTGCATAGAGGGACTGGCTGGATGACAAGGAGCTCAGTCTTTGAAAGGTTGAGTTGAAGGTGCCGTTCATTCATCCATTTAGAGATATCAGTGAGGCATGACGAGACTCTAGCTGAGACTGTGACATCGTCTGGTGGAAATGACAAGAAGAGATGGGTATCATCAGCATAGCAGTGGTATGAAAAGCCATGAGAGCGGATTATCGAACCAAGTGAGCTTATGTATATGGAGAAGAGGAGGGGACCAAGCACTGACCCTTGAGGTACCCCTGTGGATAAGCTGTGGGCTTTGGACACTTCTCCCTTCCACGACACTCTAAAGGATCGCCCAGAGAGGTAGGACTCGAACCAGCAAAGGGCGGATCCTGAGATGCCAAGCTCAGAGAGCGTGGAAAGGAGGATTTGATGGTTGACTGTGTCAAAGGCAGCAGACAGATCTAGAGTAGTAGAACTGATGACTGACCTGCCGCCCTGGCCGCCTTTAGCGATTCTGTGACTGAGAGTAGTGCAGTTTCAGTAGAGTGGCCCCGCTTAAAGCCTGACTGATTTGGATCAAACAGATTGTTTTAGACAGAAACTCCGAGACTTGCTTGAAGACTGTGCGCTCAAGTACTTTTGACAGAAAGGGCAGAAGAGAAACCGGTCTGTAGTTTTCAACCTGGGCTGGGTTCAGTGTGGGTTTTTTGAGCAGAGGGGTGACCCGAGCTTGCTTGAATGCTGTGGGGAACACACCCGTTGACATAGAGGAGTTGATGATATGCTGAAGTGCATCAATAAGCGGAGAGGAGATGGTCTGCAAGAGGCTTGATGGTATCGGGTCCAAAGGACAGGTAGTCGGCCGAGAGTCTAGCACAAGCTTAGAGACTTCTTCCTCAGTCAGAGAGGAGAATGAGTTGAATGAGGCACTTTGGGTCGGTGCTTTTGGGCTGAGTTGGTCAGGCTCAGAAAACTGGTTACTGATGGTTGCAACCTTTTCAGTAAAGTACGAGGCAAACATGTCGGGTGTCAACAGATCGGAGGGTGGAGGAGGAGGAGGTTGAAGCAGTGAGTTAAAAGCAGAAAACATTTTACTTGTATCTGTGGCATTGCATATCTTGTTCTGATAATATGTTGTCTTGGCCGTTTTTAGGCTGGAGGAGAATGAGACAAGTCTTTGCTTATAGTCATTGAGGTCAATGGATTGTTTTGATTTTTGCCATTTTCTCTCTGCTGACCTCAGCCCTGCTCTTTGCTCTCTTATGACTTCAGTGAGCCAGGGACTAGGCTGGTTTTTGCGAGCAGGCTTGGACACCAGAGGGCAGAGTTTGTTCAGAGATGAGGCTAGAGTGGAGCAGAGTGTGTCTGTAGCCTCATCTGGAGAGAGTGCAGTAAATACCTCGTGGGCAGGCATGGCAGCCAAGGCCTCGTTGGACAGCTGGACTGGCTTGAGCGAACGCATATTTTGGTCGTATGACACCATTTGAGGTTGTGCCAGAGGAAGTTCGGGTAAGGATATTGAGAATTGAATAAAGAAGTGGTCTGATAAGTGTAGAGGGGTGACAGTCAGGTTTGCTGTCGAGCAGTTCTGGGTCAGAATTAAATCAAGGGTGTTGCCAGCTTTATGGGTAGGAGGAGTTGGGACCAGTGTGAGGTCGAAAGAGGACAACAAAGCAAGAAAGTCGGTTGCCTGGGCTTTATCTGTGTGTATATTCATGTCTCCCATTACAATAAGTGGTGTTCCATCATCAGGGATTTCTGAGAGTAGCATGTCCAGTTCCACAACAAAATCATTCAGATTACACCCTGGTGGGCGGTAGATGATAACAATGTACATTTTAGTAGGAGCAGTGACCATGATTGTGTGATATTCAAGTGAGGAATTGTTGCTCAGTGGGAGGAGTTTATTGAATTTCCAGGTATTAGAAAGTAGGATACCTGTTCCACCTCCGCGTCCAACAGCGCGGGGTGTGTGTGAGAACACTGTGTCAATGGAGAGAGCAGCTGGTGTGACTGTTTTCTGGGCGGATCCAGGTTTCAGTGAGGGCAAGTGCCTGAATGTCTGACATTTTTGCAAGTGCTTGAATGAATTCAGTTTTATTCGCAGCAGATTGACAGTTCCAGAGGCCAAAGGTGAATGAAGGTTGTGGAGAAGAGGCTTTCTTAATGAAGGACAAGTTGTCAGGATTGCGTTTTCTATGACAAATGTGTCTTTTTCTGTTCCCATGAATGACAGAGATTTCTTTGTAGCACATGTTGTGTTTTTTGTAGAGGACAACAAGCTATAGGCAAAACATTAGTAGTGGCAAAGCAAGTCGTGGATGCCCAGGTACAGTGGAAAAGCTGAAGCGTTAGACGCTTCAATCAACAGAGGGTGTGACCCGCGTCAGCTGCCTCTCCTGTTGGTGCTCAGAGAATGAAAGTCAAGTACTCAGCCTGAACAAAGCCTAACAACGACCCACTATCAATATCTACTCAAAGCAAGTTTCAGTTCACTCACCTAGCTGACAATTCTATCCTAGTTTTCAGATCAGAGCTTGTTCTGCATATCAGGACGGTTTTCATTTTAGAAGAAGTTAAATAAAAGTTTAAATTAGGATCACAGTCTTTAATTTTCTCTCTCTGTCAGGCTTTTATTCTGAAAATTACACAAAGAAAGAGTTAAGAGTAAACAGGAAACAGATAAAGAGCTGAGAGTCAGAATAAAACTCTTGGAGCACGACGACTTAAATATCTTAATTTTCAATATAAAGACGCTTTCAAGGCCCCCCCCCCCCCCTTGTACTATATCCGGGGATTCCCTGTGAAGGGCTGTGATAGAGCAGGGGCTGATGGGAAACTGATTCATTTAGGTCGCTGACACAAAGACCCGCTTTAAAGAGACACGCTGAACCAGTTACACGTCCACATTTGTTAAAGGGAAGAACACACTAACACACACACACACACACACACACACACTCACACACACACACACACACACACGCAAACACACACACACACTCACACTAACACACAAACACGTACACACACACACTCACACACACACACACAAACACACACACACACTCACACTAACACACAAACACGTACACACACTCACACTCACACACACACACACTCACACACACACACACACACACACACACACACACACACACACACACACTCACACTAACACACACACACTCACGCACACACACACACACACACACACTCACACTAACACACACACACTCACGCACACACACACACACACACACACACACACACACACACACACTCACACACACACTCACACTAACACACACACACTCATGCACACACACACAAACACACACTCACTCACACAGACACACACACACACTCACGCACACACACACACTCACACACACACACACTCACACTAACACTCACGCACACACACACACACACACACACACACATTCACACACACACAAACACACTCACACACACACACACACAAACACACTCACACACACACACACACACACACTCACACACACACACACACAAACACACACACACACTAACACACACACACTCACGCACACACACACACACACACACACACACACACTCACACTAACACACACACACTCACGCACACACACACACACACACACACACACTCACACTAACACACACACACTCACACACACACACACACACACTCACACTAACACACACACACTCATGCACACACACACAAACACACACTCACTCACACAGACACACACACACACTCACGCACACACACACACTCACACACACACACACTCACACTAACACACACACACTCACGCACACACACACACACACACACACACACACACTAACACACACACACTCACGCACACACACACACACACACACAAACACACTCTAACACACACACACAAACACACACTCACACTAACACACACACACTCACGCACACACACACACACACACACACACACTCACACTAACACACACACACACACACACACACACACACACACACACACACACACTAACACACACACACTCACGCACACACACACACACACACACACACTCACACTAACACACACACACTCACGCACACACACACACACACACACACACACACACACACACACACACACACAAACACACTCACACACACACTCACACTAACACACACACACTCATGCACACACACACACTCACACACACACACACTCACACTAACACACACACACTCATGCACACACACACACACACACTCACACACACACACACACACACACACACACGGGCCGCGGGCAGCCCCCCCCCTCTAATTAAAGAAAGCCTGCAGTTACTTTTATTAGAGGAAGACGAGGTCTCATGTTCAGAATTTAAAGATTTAAATATCTCCTAAAGCTGCCCGAGGCGCACGCAGCTCTCTGTGAAATCTATGACATCAACACATCCGGACGTTTAGACGTTTAGACGGCATTCAGAAGTTTGTCTGCTAATTAGAAACAAGAAATTATCGAATATTTGGTACGTAGGAATTCTATTAATGTTGTCATGGTGTTGAGACAGCTGTTTGATTTGTACTAGAATCATCATGAGGTTAAACATTCTGGTATAATGACGGCCCTATGATGAAGCTGATGATGATGGTGATCAAGCAGGCTCTGTGCTCAAGTTACAGACCAGTGGTCTCAACAATGAAGGAGAGTTGTGGTCATCCTGCACCACATGGTGAACCACAATGGGAAGAACAGCGTGGTGTTCAATTGCTCATACCAGTACAAGGGCCTGAACCTGAATGAGTGCTTACTGCCTGTACCGACCCTTGGTGCATCCCTTCCTTGGGTACTTCTATGTTTCAGAGAGCATCCCGTCGCGATCAGTGCCGACATTAAAGGGATGTTTCACCAGGTCCGCCTCCTACCTGCTGATAAGCCCTTTTTGCAGTTTGTGTGGCGTAACACGGGGAGAGAAGATTCCCCTGATGTCTTTGAGTGGCAGGTGCTACTGTTTGACACCACCTGCAGTCCGTGCTGCGCCACCTACGCCTTGCAGAAACACGTCTTGGACTACAGCGCCCCTGGAGACAGTGTCCGGTTCTCAGTGGAGAGATGTTTTTACATAGACAACTGCCTCCAGAGCTTGCCAACATAAGTAGAGGCAAGGCAGCTTGTGGATATGCTACGGAACCTCCTAGCCATTGGCGGGTTCGAGCTGCGCCAGTAGTTCTCTTCTGTGATCTTGTAGTTCTCTTGTGATCTTGTAGTTCTCTTCTGTGATCTTGTAGTTCTCTTGTGATCTTGTAGTTCTCTTCTGTGATCTTGTAGTTCTCCTGTGATCTTGTAGTTCTCCTGTGATCTTGTAGTTCCTGTGTGATCTTGTAGTTCTCCTGTGATCTTGTAGTTCTCCTGTGATCTTGTAGTTCTCCTGTGATCTTGTGGTTCTTCTGTGATCTTGTAGTTCTCCTGTGATCTTGTAGTTCCTGTGTGATCTTGTAGTTCTCCTGTGATCTTGTAGTTCTCCTGTGATCTTGTAGTTCTCCTGTGATCTTGTAGTTCTCCTGTGATCTTGTAGTTCCTGTGTGATCTTGTAGTTCTCCTGTGGTCTTGTAGTTCTCCTGTGATCTTGTAGTTCTCCTGTGATCTTGTAGTTCTCCTGTGATCTTGTAGTTCTCCTGTGATCTTGTAGTTTTCCTGTGATCTTGTAGTTCCTGTGTGATCTTGTAGTTCTCCTGTGATCTTGTAGTTCTCTCCTGTGATCTTGTAGTTCTCTCCTGTGATCTTGTAGTTCTCCTGTGATCTTGTAGTTCTCCTGTGATATTGTAGTGCTCTTGTGATCTTGTAGTTCTCCTGTGATCTTGTAGTTCTCCTGTGATCTTGTAGTTCTCCTGTGATCTTGTAGTTCTCCTGTGATCTTTTAGTTCTCCTGTGGTCTTGTAGTTCTCTCCTGTGATCTTGTAGTTCTATCCTGTGATCTTGTGAACCCATAAGTCCAGTTGCTCATTGCTGCACTTTCTTCAGAAACAGACCCAGTGGGGTCGGGCCAAGCCCCCAGGAAGTGCGTCGACCGTTGAAGCCAATTTAACATGGTGGCTGAACCTGGTATTGCAGTGCTGTGTGTGCCATTGGGCCCAAAAATACTTTTTCCCATAAGCTTACATTGGGAAAGATAAATAAGCAGATCAATAATTTTTTGCTTCATGCACCACTGTGCAGCTTTATGGGAATGAAAAGGGCTCCTCCTTCAATGCTGTATCCATTCTGTAATACGTACATGGGTAGGATGCACGCCATAAGGATAAGGATAAACTTTATTGATCCCCCAATGGGGGAAATGTAGTCGTTACAACAGCTCAAAAACAAAACAGGAATATAAACAGCATCAATAGCAAGAAGTTAAAAAAAGTGCTACGAGCATGTTTACATGAATTAAATAAAGGAAGTAAAACAAATAGAATGAAATAATACCAGGCATAAACACTATGTACACTTTGACTTGTGGAAAGACAGATCAGATCAGGTCAGGTATGTTCAGAATAAAACCACACAGGATGCAATGTTCCTGTCACACCAGCTGCATTGTGCTGCAGAGAGCACCCAGGACTCCAGCTGTTTAACAGGTCCAGGTTCAACATGACTGCTCTGCAGAGGATTGTTATATCTTACTTTAAGAGCCCCCTCCCCCCCCTCAGTGCAGGTCTGGCAGGGGTTTGGGGAAGTCAAACATCTCGTAGTCAATGCGGTAGAAGTCGTAGACTCCCTGCCTCTCAGTGGCGTTCAGCTGGGAGAAATATTTCTTCATGATGGAGGAGTGCGTCCTCTCATCCTCAGGGTTTCTGTCCTTATAGTCGGGGTAGCTAACATTCTGTGGTGCTCCGATGCTCCGCAGCAGGAAGTTGGCTTCACTGTTCATGTTCTCAAACTTCCCAATGAAGTCGTAGTGGAGCACGCAGGGGTGACACAGGCTGCTCATCTTTGCCCAGTGGATGTCATTCCCCACTGGACGCTGCGGGTCCAGCAGGTAGTGCACAAACTCCCTGAAGGTGACGCCATCACCCGTACGCAGGGCTTCATGTGAGGGGTTGGTGCGGTACCTGGAGATGATGGGCCGTCCAAACAGAGAATGGTAGTGATCGTTTTTATTCTCAAACTTGTCTCGATACGCTGACACCAGTCGCTCAAAGGGATCCCTAACAAACAGCATCTTGGTGTAGGTGTTCAGCCTCTGGTTGATGTCGTTCGGGCTGTATTCTTCCAGTTTCCGCAATTTGTTTTTGAAGTGCGCTGTCATGTGAGAGATGTCGAGTACAGAGGTGGCTTTGCCCGCCAGAACCATCAGCACCCGCTTCCAGTTGGAGCAGCCGACTTTGGGAACCTCGCAGTACAGCAGCCTAGATCGGTCCTCCACATGGATCATAGACATGTGGTTTTTGGAGACGACCTGGTCCCAGACGCCCAGCTGGTATTTGGAGCAGATGTTGGCCAGCACCTGTTGCCGCCACTCCTGCTTCCACACCAGCTGCTGCAGTCCCTCCTCCCATCCAGTAGGAGTGCTGTTACCTGCAGAGGTGTTTTTCAGACGTTCTGTGACAGGAGGTGTGGTGAAGCTCATCATAAGAGGTGCGATCAGAGAGGAGATGTCTGGGGCTGTTGGATCGTCTGACTCGTCCCCCTACAGAGAGAGGGAGACAAATAAAACATATTTTAATGTGTCAGACCCTCACACCTCTTTCAAATGATGAAACTTGCTGCAGGATCACATCTTCAAACCATCATTTCCCAACACCAATATGATACTTTATAAATTGTGATTGTTCAGGCTGTCTCTGTGCTGCAGAACGTCTACACTGTTCATGTGTCTGTGAGGAAACGTTGTAAGTCTTTATGTTGTATCTGAGTTTTTTAACTTGATCTGAGAGGTGTGTTTGTCTGTCTTCACAGATGCACATTTCAGGGCAATTTGAGGAGTTTTGTGCAGGTGAGAGAAACAAACCCGAGAGAAGAGTCTGTGTACAGAGTGTGTGCTGTAATACTCCTTCAGACCAGCAGGTGTCCCCGTCTGCATGCAGGCCTGTAGTTACACACTATATGTAGTAATGCTGGGTACTGTGAGTGGGATGATTGTGTATTCCTGTATGTGATGAGACTCACCTTTTCTGTGACCAGCTCACCTCCTTCAGTTTCCAGGGCTGGGTCATCTGCGGGGGTCTTTGTCTGGGACTGGGTCTGGGGAGAAGGGGCTGCAGAGTTTGGAGTGGAATTTGTTGGGCCTGGCACCGAGGAGGGGGGTGGGGTGGGGTGGGGGAGGAGGGAAAAGGGGTTTAATACAAATATCAGCTAAAAGTTTGCATGCATTGAATTAATGTCATCTTAAATAACAGAGAAACAGAAGCCCTTAGTTTCAGCACTCTTGAGTGACATATTTCGACCTTTCTTAATATTGGAAGGAACTGTCCTAACTGTCCTGCCTCATACCTCCCCCCCTCGTCTGCAGGTTAGAGAATGCAACAGGACACACACACCTGGACTGTAGAGGCGGACAGAGACTGAATCAAACTTCTTTGAGTGGGCTTGGCCTGTCACGTGGTCTGAGGAGCCTGCAGACAACAGAGAGGGAGCAAAAACAATAAAAAATAATGCAACAGCAACTCATAATGAAGAAAATGTACTGTAGCTAAACCTGCTGCTATGTACACTCTGCTTCTCGCTCGCCCTCTCTCTCTCCCTCTCTTCTTATCTTCCTCCGTCCTTCTTCTCAGCCGTCGTATCAAACAGTACAGAGACGGGCTAACTGGCTGCTTTGTAGCTGAAGGCTGCTGTGTGAACTAGCGCCGTAAAGACGTACGCTCTTCTCACCAGACGACCTCGGCCCGGCCTCTCAGCAGCTTCCTGACGTTGAAGGTTAGCGGCGTCTGTCTCCTGGTTATTTATTACCCAGAGTATAACTCACCATCACACACACACACAGGTCCATTAACTGATTCTTATTTTCTTACGTAGTTCTCATCTCTGCCTGCGGGGGGCGCTGCTACGATTCACAGAGAAACCAGCGTCTCTGATATTTGTAGGTTTTGTGTAATTTAGAGTTCTCGATGTCATCATGAACTGAATTAACAGATTAACTGATATCAAGTCAACGTCTTTGTTCACGGGTTAATAGAGTTACATTTTTAGATTGACTGTGCACACCTCTGCTGATTGGTGCAGAGGTGGGTGAACGCACATGCAGGTACGTGACTGATGCAGCACAGCTCTTGGACAAGATGAGAAAATGCGGTTGACAGGAAGGTGACCTGGGCTGAGTCCAGCTCGCCATCACGGACACAAGCTGGTGTCTGATATGTGAGAAGGATACCTCTGTGGATCATTTTGGGACTGCTGATGAGCAGATAAACCAAAGTTCTCAGGTGCAGAGATAGGCGGAGAGGAAATGACTGATAGTCCAAAGACGTCAGAGAAACTTTAACAACGAGATGTTTTCAGTTCAAGTTACATTCTAAACATGTTCATCAGAAAGTTTAACTTGTCTTTTGAATCGAGCAGCCTGAATCTGTTCCCTCTCTGGATGATAACAAGACGAGGATGAACGCGGCTTAAGACCCAAATGACCTCTTATCACAGGTAGAGAAATACAACCTGAGCATGTGACCTGAGAGCAGGAAGTTAAACCTGTTATTATAAATCCTCCTTTACAGCCGCTGGTGCACATTTCAATCACACACACACACACACACTTAATTATTTAACTCGTTATTATGTTCACCTGTTTTTATGAAGAGCACGGAAAGCTTATCGAAGGACTCACTGGAGTCAAAGAACCACAGTGTGTCAAAACATCAAAATGATAGGGTAAAAATATATCCAGTCTTAAAGTCTGTGCACAGTGTGTGAGTGTGTGTGTGTGTGAGTGTGTGTGTGAGTGTGTGTGTGTGTGAGTGTGTGTGTGAGTGTGTGTGTGTGTGTGGTGTGTGTGTGTGAGTGTGTGTGTGTGTGTGTGTGTGTGTGTGTGTGTGTGTGTGTGTGTGTGTGTGTGTGTGTGTGAGTGTGTGTGTGTGTGTGCGTGAGTGTTGTGTGTGTGTGTGTGAGTGTGTGTGTGTGTGTGTGTGTGTGTGAGTGTGTGTGTGTGTGTGTGAGTGTGTGTGTGTGTGTGTGTGTGTGTGTGAGTGTGTGTGTGTGTGAGTGTGTGTGTGTGTCAGCCACATGTTTCAGAGTGTTCACAGATTGAGATTGTATTAAAGTTTCTTCTTCCTTTAAGAATGAAAACAGAGACGTCTGTTTTTAAGATATAAACTTTACGCCTACGTGTCCTTTATGTTGGGAGGGACGTTGAGTTATTATTAATTGGGTCTTTTTGTCTTTATCAGAGAGGACAGCTGAAGAGGGTCAGGAAATGGGGGGTGACACGCAGCAAAGGGCGGACACTTCAAACCCACGGTTGCTGTGACGACGAGGACTGTAGCCTCCATACACGCTGCAGTCGAACCTCTCTGCCTCAGATCAGAGCTAACTTTAGCCTCACGTACAGGTGCATTAACTGACTCCTGACCTCAGCCACCGTGACTCCGCCTCCCACAGGACTCTAATTAATTACCCAGCATGCCGTGGTTTGCAGAGCTCAGCACCTGCTGCAGCCAATCCCGTCAGCTGAATGTAGTACAGCTGAGGCGGCGGTGACCCGGGAGTGGAGTGGAGCTAATGATAAATCCTGAAGCACTTCCTCAAAGACCCACTCAGAGACACACAAACTCTGCACCCCCTTTACCTCGCCGCCTGCGGTGATGGACGGGTCTACTACACTGCTGCGTTATCGTCTAGATGTAAATGTTATTTTTGAAAGAAGAAGAGAAGTACTGCATTCTTTGACATTTAGTAACATGAATTCACATGAAGAAACAGGCAGAGATCTTTTTTACTGAATGGATCCATGTCCAAACAATAATCAGAGTTACAGCATATCATGATGAACTTACTATACCTGAACATTGGTAGTAGTTGTTGTGACTATTTATTATACTTGAGATGATATCAACATTATACTTGTTTGAGGACAAAGTTCGGTTTGGATGATTACCTATATTGTCTTGTGCGTTATCATGTTTGGCCACTTGATGGACGGCCCTCAAACATCTTCTCCAAAGTGTGTGAAAAGTGATTTAAAGTTTAGTTTTGCATAAAGCACGTAGAATGAAATGATTTATTATTTCACTTCATCAAAATAATGAAACACATATATAAAGTGTAAGCTCCATTATGTAAAGGGTAAGAGTGTGTAGATTTCATGAGCCTGAAGGAGGCGGAGCATCTTCAACCAATGGTAATGTTCCTATCTCAAATACCACACATCGTTTCATCATTAAGAGTGTGGATTTCACAAACGTTTCTCAACGAAGAGCAAACTGTGGATAAAAAAACCTCCACAAGATGTAATGTAAGGATGTTAGCAGCACTAAAGTCTGCTGCAGAGATGCAGAAACTCCGATAGGACGATATCCGCCAATAGTATCAACACGTGTGTCTGTCAGGCTCTGCTTTGTTTTTATGGGACGCCTGAATCTGAAGTCATCAGAGAAACAAGCTGAGCTGAACTCATGAGCGGAAAGATTCACTGTAGGAGCTGTATTGCTCTTCATGTTAAATTTATGGATGCACAAAATAATTTTAGTTCATTGGATCTGGGAGTGGGAGGGGCTTGTGAACTTGATTGAGCTAGTTGAGACAAGTTGAGAGTGGAGCCACACAGTCTTTTGACCTCTCTTCTCATCTCTCTCTTTTTGTATAGTTTTGGATGAACCTGTATCTGTTTTTTGCTTATTTATGTTTAAGTAAACATTTAAACTTTGTTCATGGCATCCTGTGGATTTTTTGGATACAAACTACGTAGGAGAGGAGTTTTGGGAGCGTCAAGCTAAGGCTTCTTTAAGTGGACACCTACATTATTAGTCAAAAGACTTGCTCTGCAGAGATCAACGGATTTTGGAACTGGAAATGGATGAAGGAAAAAACTAACTTTTCAAGGATTTCACGGATGATTTGGGAAGAAAACAAGTAGTAAGTTGCATCCTTTCTTGCTCTGCCACGGACTTTGAATTGAAGCTAGCACATGAGGACCGCATGGCTGTGTGTGTGTGCATGTTTGTTTTGCTGACCTTGCGAGGACAGGACGTCGCTAGACTGACTGAAGTGGAACTCACGTATGTAAAAGGCTCATTCTTCAACTGTCATTTCTTCTGAGTGTGGAACTTTCACTAGTTATGGAGGAGCAGGACAGTGAAAAACGAAAAGTAAAAATGACTGAAAAGGCTGTAGAAGAGCATAAGGCTAAACAAGTTAATGCACGTAGGCACAAGCTATCCCAACTTACAAGCATGGAAAAGCAAATTGAGCAATTAATGGAAGATGATGCCAATGTAGACATTGTGAAAAATAAACTTCGTGTTGACTTCACTGGTTTGCAGCAAGAATTTTCGGACCTAAATTGTAGTTTGCAACAATTTATGACAGAGGCAGAATTCTTGGAAAATCAGAAGAATTGGTTTGATCCTAAAATTAAATCAATGAATGAATTCTTCTGGAAATGTGAGGAATGGATGAAAGAGGTCATGAAGCGCATTGAGCAGGCAGAAGATAGTAAGTCTACATCTTCAAAAACGACAACTAAACGTCGAAGTAGACTAGGATCACGATCTGGAAGTGTGTCGTCATCATCTTCGTCTGTCAGATTAAAGGCAGAAATGGATCGTGCAGCATTACAGGCAAAGGCTAAAGCTTTAAGGGAGAAGTTGGCCATAGAAAAGGAAGAAGCAGATTGGCATGCAGAAAAAAGATGCAGGGAGGTTTTACTGCAAGCAGAAGAAAAACATCGCGAAGCAGAGTTTGAAGCTGAACAACGAAGAATTGAAACTGCAATAAAGGCCAGAAAAGAAATGCATGCTATGGAGACTGCTCTTGCTGAATCAGATGCAAAAATGGAAGTTTTGCAAAAATATGAATACACACAAGTGGACAGTGTTTTTGATGCTGATGCACAGGTTGGTAAAACAGAAGTGACGAATGCTTTTCAACCACCATTACTTGACTACTCTACACCCAACGTCGAACACTACGAACAGCCAGCAACACCCCTAAGAACCTCACCTGCTCAGAAAGTGGAAGTCAATAATGGACCAGTGCTTGATAGCTTATGCAAAGCCATCTCTCAGCAAGCCAATGTCACAGAATACCTTGTGAAGAATCACAAAGCATCATTACTTCCTGATCTCAATATTCCAACATTCAAGGGTGACCCGCTTGAGTATAAATCCTTTATCAGATCTATTGAACATGGTGTCGAAAGCCGCACTGATGATGATCGTGACCGCCTGCAATTTTTGCTGCAGTACACAAGTGGACAGCCACAGGAGTTGGTTAATAGCTGTATTCACATGGAACCTTCAGCTGGTTATGCTAAAGCCAAACAAATGCTAAAGGAATTTTTTGGTGATGACTACAAGATAGCAGAAGCCTACATAAAGAAGGCCTTGGATTGGCAGACAATCAGGTCAGAAGATGGGGCTGCACTGCAGGCATTCGCATTGTTTCTTACAGGCTGCTCCAACACTATGAAAGATATTAGCTACATGGAAGACTTGGACAACACAGCTAACATAAAGGCACTTGTTAACAAGCTTCCTTACAAGCTCAAAGAAACTTGGAGAAAATCTGCTTGTGACATACAAGAAAAGACAAAGAAAAGAGCAAGGTTCCAAGACTTGGTGGACTTTGTCACCAAGCAAGTTAAGTATATGTTACATCCGCTGTATGGAAACATAGAAACCACCACAAGCATAAAAGATCAAGTACGACAGAAACCAAAACCCCAATATTCTGAAACATTCAAACCCAAGAAGGTATTCACAACAGCCATTGTTCCCCCCAGAACTGAAAACAGAGTCAATACGGATAATGACAAACAGGTAACAATAAAACCTGTAGTTGTGGACGCAAACAGTAAGCCTTGTGTTTTTTGCAAAGGAGAGCAACACAACCTCACGGTCTGCAGAAAACTCAAGAGCAAGCCACATAAAGACAAGATTGACTTTTTGAAAAGCAAAGGTCTGTGTTTTGCATGTTTGAAACATGGTCACATGAGTAGCAGCTGTAAAGAAAAGATCCAATGTCACGAATGCTCTCGACTGCATCCGACACTGCTGCACAAAGATTCACAAGAAGAAACAGTGAAACAAAGTGGTGAACAACAATCTATCTCAAGTGCTCTTGTACAAACCACTGAAACATCCAGCGTCACTGGGGTCGGTAAGGATGATTGTGTTCTGTCAATCATTCCAGTGTGTGTCAAGGCACAAAAGGGAACCAGGACAGTGACTACGTACGCATTTCTGGACCCTGGTAGCTCTGCTACTTTTGCTACAGAGTCACTGATAAGTCAGCTTAACATGCATGGACGCAATATAAGCATCTCATTGCGAACAATGGGGAATGAATCTGTGGTGAACACCTGTATTGTGTCTGGACTGGAAATAAGCAGCCTTGAAGGTAAGCAGTTTATCGAACTTCCAGAGGTATATGCACAAGAAAACATCCCAGTAACCAAAGATAATATTCCCCACCAAGAGGATATTATCAGCTGGCCTCACCTAAAAAAGGTGAAACTTCCAACTATAGAAGCAGAGGTTGGATTGCTCATTGGAGCAAATGTTCCCAAGGCGATGGAGCCACTGCAAGTGGTCAACAGTGTGGATGATGGACCGTACGCCGTGAGAACAATATTAGGCTGGACAGTGAATGGCCCTCTGAGAGGTGGAAGTGAAATGATGGACTCAGACAAACTCTCAGAAGTTACTGCAAATCGAATCTCTGTAGCCAGGCTAGAGGAGCTCTGGCAACTGCAGTTCAAGCAGGACTTTCCTGATGCTGGACAAAATGAAGACATGGAGATGTCCAAGGATGATCACCAGTTTATCAACATGGTGTCTCAATCATTGAAACTTGTGGATGGTCATTACACTATTTGCCTTCCAATGAGGAACAAATCATTGTACATGCCAAACAACCGAACTGTCGCTGAGCAACGTGTATTGAACTTACGGAAAAGATTCTCCAGAGATGTCAAGTTTTACGGAGAGTATGTTTCTTTCATGGATGACATCATCAAAAAAAGGCTATGCCGTGAATCTTACCAGTGATGATAACAGGACAAATGATGGACGTACATGGTATTTGCCTCACCATGGAGTCAGACACCCAGTCAAGCAAAAGCTGCGTGTTGTCTTTGATTGTGGAGCGAGTTTTCAAGGAACATCGCTGAACCAACAGCTCCTGCAGGGACCGGACCTCACAAGCTCTCTGGTGGGAGTCCTCCTGAGGTTCCGACAAGAAGCTGTGGCGGTTATGGCTGATGTGGAGGCCATGTTCCACCAGATTAGGGTCAGCGACAAAGACACAGATCTATTCAGGTTTCTATGGTGGCCTGAAGGGAACTACAATCAGGAACTTGTTGAACACAAAATGTTGGTCCACATCTTTGGTGCAACATCTTCACCAAGTGTTGCAACTTTTGCACTACAGCAATGTGCAAAAGATTTTGAGGAGGAATTTGGTCAGGAAGCTGTCAAGACAGTCAAGAAAAACTTTTACGTCGACGACTGTCTTAAGTCAACTACTGATGAAGACACAGCAATCAAGCTTTGCACTGATGTGAGAAGCATGTTGGCTAAAGGTGGATTCCGTCTCACAAAATGGTCAAGCAACAGCCGGAAGTTGTTGAACTCAATTCCTGAAGAGGAAGAGCTCATGGATTTCAAGACCTGGATTTTGATGACTGCAGTTTGCCGATGGAGAGAGCTTTGGGAATCCAGTGGTGTGCTGAATCGGATCAGTTCAAATTCAAGATCAACCTCAAAGATCGACCACACACAAGGAGAGGCCTGCTCTCTCTGGTCAGTTCTATCTTTGACCCTCTGGGCTTTCTAGCTCCGGTGACACTGCCTGCCAAAAGAATTCTTCAGGATCTCTGTAGGCAGAAATACAGCTGGGATGAAGACCTGCCAGAGCATGTTGTGAAGATCTGGAAAAAGTGGATCTCAAGTTTGCAACAGCTGGAGAAATTTGGAGTTGACAGATGTATCAAGACAAAGCAGTTTGGTAAACCTGTCTTTGCACAGCTACATCACTTTGCTGATGCAAGCGAAGATGCCTATGGTACATCAAGTTATCTACTGCTTCGCAATGCATCTGGAGAAGCTCAATGCACCCTGGTGATGGCTAAGGCAAGGGTCGCGCCTTTGAAGTCTCCTACTATCCCCAGAATGGAACTTACTGCGGCCACTGTCTCAGTCAAGATGGACAAGCTTCTCAAGAAAGAGCTCGAACTTGAACTTCAAGATTCAATCTTCTGGACTGATAGCACGGCTGTGCTAAAGTATTTGAACAGTGAAAGCACAAGATTCAAGACTTTCGTTTCTAACAGAATCTCAGCAATCTTGGATCACTCTCAGACCTCTCAATGGAGATGTGTCAATACCAACTTGAATCCTGCTGATCATGTGTCAAGAGGACAAACTGTGGAAGCATTCTTGAAGAATGAAAGCTGGGTTTTAGGGCCAAGTTTCTTGCTCAGCAAACAAGACCAGTGGCCCAAGAATCCAGACCCTGGAATGCTTGATGTTGATGACCCAGAGGTCAAAAGAGTGGCTCAAGCGCATGTCATTCAGGTACAAGAGCCCAAAGATGTGATGGACCAATTGATGACCTACTACTCATCTTGGACAAAGCTAAAACGTGCAGTTGCCTGGTTTCTTAAGTTAAAAGATTTGCTTAAGGAACTGAAAGCAAAGAGAAAAGAAGTAAACACAATAAATGGTGAAAGCAGAGTGAATCAGTTCAAGAAAGCTTTCAAAGGAACACAGCTAGTCTGCAAAGATGTAAATGATGCAGAAACCGAAATTGTGAAGTACTGTCAAAAGAAAAGTTTCAAAGAAGACTTGACAATGCTAAAAGAACATCAAAGGGTAAAGAAAAGCAGTTCACTCTACAAGTTGAACCCAGTACTCCAAGAGGGAGTCATGAGAGTTGGAGGCAGGTTGAGCCGTGCGGCAATGCCAGATGATTGCAAGCAGCCAGTCATCTTGCCGAAGGATTCACACATCACAATGCTTGTGATGAGACACGCTCATGACTTAACAGCTCATGCCGGAAGGAATCACATGTTGGCTCAACTGCGTCAAAGATTCTGGATACCTGGAGCAAATGGAGCCATCAGGAAGTTCTTGTCCAAGTGTGTCCCCTGTAAAAGGTTACATGGCACTACTGGCAAGCAGCTCATGGCAGATCTACCAGAATGCAGGGTCCTGCCTGACGATCCTCCATTCACAAGAGTTGGTGTCGACTACTTTGGGCCCTTCCTGGTGAAAAGAGGAAGAGTGCAAGTAAAGAGATATGGTGTCATCTTTACGTGTCTCGCTATACGAGCGGTACATCTGGAAGTCGCATCTTCACTTGACACAGATGCGTGCCTCAACGCGATCAGGAGATTCGTTGCCAGAAGAGGACAAGTCAAAGAATTGTACTCGGATAATGGAACCAACTTTCGGTCGGCTGACAGTGAGTTGAGGAAATCAATCAAAAAATGGAACATCAGTAAGATTGCAGATACCTTGCAACAGAAGGGTGTCCAATGGCACTTTAATCCACCTTCTGGTTCTCACCATGGAGGAAGCTGGGAGCGGCTGATACGCTCAGTAAGAAAGGTTCTTAACATCACAGTGAAGGAACAGGTTCTTGATGAAGAAGGTCTCCATACCTTGCTGTGTGAAGCTGAGGCAGTCATAAACAGCAGGCCCATCACAAAGGCCTCTTCAGACCTCAATGATTTAGAGGCTTTAACACCCAACCACCTGTTGTTACTGAAGGTTAAACCAGAGTTACCACCAGGTGTTTTCAACAAAGACGACCAGTATGCAAACCGCAGATGGAGACAAGTCCAATATCTTGCGGATGTCTTCTGGAAACGCTGGTGCAAGGAATACCTGACGCAGCTCCAAGAACGTCAGCGATGGTTTACGCCTGGAAGAAACTTCTGTGTCGGTGATGTGGTGCTGATTGTGGATGACACTTCACCTAGAAATTCATGGCCACTTGGAAGGATAGTGAAAACCCTACCCGACAAGGAAGGCTTTGTTCGTCAGGTGAAAGTGAAGACGAAGACCAACGAACTGTGGCGTCCGATAACCAAGCTTTGTCTTCTTCAAGAAACTGAGGATACTTGAACTGAGCAGGAACCAAGCCCTCAATTAAGATGAGGAGCAGATGATAATGGACTAGATCCTAAACCAAGTATTCGACAGAATGACGAACAAAACGTTTTCTTTAGTTTGTTATAGAATGTGGGCTCCTTTTGATTTAAGTTAATGGTTTGAGTAATTGTTTCAAGGACATTGATAACAATTAGGGGTCGGTAATGTAGGAGCTGTATTGCTCTTCATGTTAAATTTATGGATGCACAAAATAATTTTAGTTCATTGGATCTGGGAGTGGGAGGGGCTTGTGAACTTGATTGAGCTAGTTGAGACAAGTTGAGAGTGGAGCCACACAGTCTTTTGACCTCTCTTCTCATCTCTCTCTTTTTGTATAGTTTTGGATGAACCTGTATCTGTTTTTTGCTTATTTGTGTTTAAGTAAACATTTAAACTTTGTTCATGGCATCCTGTGGATTTTTTGGATACAAACTACGTAGGAGAGGAGTTTTGGGAGCGTCAAGCTAAGGCTTCTTTAAGTGGACACCTACATTCACCTTCAGAGAAACTGAAGTTTGAACCTACAGCTGCTTCACGGTCTGTGTGCATTAACTCACGACCTCAGAGCGCTTCTTATCAGCGCTCAATGTTGCTACGACGTGTAATCGTCACTGCACAGAGACAAACAGATTATTTCTGTTTTACAAGCCACCGTGGAAACTAAACAGAAACAAGTCTGAGACCGTTACATCCATGCACGGAGGAAACAGACCCAGGCTGTGTTGATGAGACCTTCAGGTAGTGACATTGCCGATGCTACCCACCCTACCACGTGGCCTCTTCTAGCCCCATAACTCAACAGTGTAGACCGATGGACAGCCAGAGCTAGGACATCATCGGGGTCGTCAAGTGGGAAGCTCCCTTCATCGGTGTTTCGTCTGATTACAGGTAGAGGAAGGGTAGAGGAAAGGATGATCGGATGATCGGATGTATGTGCACAGGGATTTGTGAAGCCTGCGAGTACAAGGAAGAAAGCTATGGTCGATTGAGGATGGAAGCCCTTCGTCTTCGAGCATCGGCGGCGGTGAGCGGCGGTCTAGTCCCTGATGCTGAACTCGCTTTTTAGAACATGGAACCGGCATACGGCACCGTGATGGGCAGCCGGCTTCTGCAGATCGGCGAGGAGAGGGTTGGTTCCGGGAGCTGTGGCTATGCCTGTGGCTTTCTTCGGTTTGGGTGCCCCGCTGACGGTAGAGATGAGGCCTGGGATCCGCTGTGAGTTGGTGAGATTCTTTCGAGAGGTTTGAACGGAGCTGGCGGGGCCGCGGTATGCTGGCCACGGGCTGTAAACGGATCTGCTAAGATAGGGGTTCCCAAACTTTTCAGCCCGTGACCCCCAATATAGCGGTGCTAGAGACTGGGGACCCCCATTGTCCCTGGAGGTGCTTAAAACATTTGACATTGCACACAGCCACGCACACTATTAGGCCTCTCCAAACACTGGCATGAACC
The DNA here is from genome assembly GCA_020745685.1 of Tautogolabrus adspersus. NCBI lineage: Eukaryota > Metazoa > Chordata > Actinopteri > Labriformes > Labridae > Tautogolabrus > Tautogolabrus adspersus. The sequence goes on along the minus strand of CM036539.1, from coordinate 33,495,711 downwards.
ACACAATAGCCCAAACACCATCATATTTTTTTTATATATTTTCAAATTGATGGGTGAGATATGCAATTTGAAACCATTTTCCATTTTTAAATGTTTTTGGAGGAATCTCGCGACCCCCCTAACAGTGTCTCGCGACCCCCCAGGGGGTCCCGACCCCCACTTTGGGAACCACTGTGCTAAGATGCTGGACTGCTGTCTGACTGCTGTTTGCTAGGTGGATGATAACCGGTTTGGAACAACTCGTCATACAGGTCTTCGTCAGAGTCTTGCAACTGAAATTCGGGATCCGTGGTAAGTAGGCTATTTCGTTTTTTCAATGCGGTCAGCGTGTAAGCGTGCTGCCGGGTCTGTCTATGGTCTGTCTACGTGTCGTCGAAGAACTGAGACAAACGGTGTGGAGTGGGATGGCTCAGTATAAGTAGGCTTGTCAGGTGATTGGAGGTGTAGTTTGGGCGTGGTGCTGCTCCCGAACCTCAGTCAATACATTAACTCCCTTAATCATATTATCAATATTATTACGTGACGTTAACCAGGATTCAGAGTGAGTGATAAGACAGAGACAAACATCTAACACAAACACACACAGGGTGTAACACAGCTCATCAGGCCTCTGAACGGCCTGTCAGACAGGATGTGGTGTGCGCTGCGCTCACCACAGTGAAGGGCGCAGAGCAGGGGAGGAGCACGCACATCCGCATATCATGGGCGCAGGTTGCTAAGTGACTGAAACGTCGTGAGAGTCGGGAAAGTAGCTCCTGTTTGGATGCACAGTATGTTTGTATCTGTCCACCCTTCAGTAGAAAGCGCTGATCTTTCTTCTGCTGAGGAGGAGACGAGCAGCGAAGAAGAAGAGGGTGTGTGTTCATGAGATCCTTGGGGCACGACAGGAGCTGCAGCTCTATAACGACCGCTTCACGAACACGCCACACATTTCTGCTGCTGTTTGAAACTCGCCTGGTACGCTCAAACTGTCGGACATGTCTTTAAACTAGAGCTCTCTCTCCAATGTCCCAGTAGGTCCACTAGAGCTCAGGAAAGTGGGACACTGTTTGTTGGGATCTGATCTTCCCTCCTATTGGGCGTGTCGAGAGGTCGTCACAGAGAAAATGTTTAACTTCCTTGCGCTGCGCTCGCTCGGCGTGGTGCAGATACACTCTTGTGTTGCAAGACATGGAAAATGAACGGATTTGAATTTTCGCCTTTTTCCCCCCATATGGGGGGACGCATAGATGTGACGTCACAGAGCGCTGCTCCCAGGTTGAAAATGTTTCGACTTCTGTGCAGCACACAAAGATAGCAAGCACAACCTCGAACCAAGCTCGACTATAATACTCATTATCAGAGAGGAAGTTTGTGCAGCAGTTCGTTACAGAGTAAAGACTGCAGACATCTGTTCACAGCAGCATCTCGTCTTCAGGTTTCCGTCTCCGGTTCTGTTTGTTTCCAACGTGTGCGCCGTCAGAAACGCTCAGCACGACTTTATGGACACACGAACAGTCTGAGGACTCAGACATCGAACAGACGCCACCGCATGAACATAACATAATGAACCTCCAAACATCCCCTCTCTCTCTCTCTCTCTCTCTCTCACACACACACACACACACACACACACACACACACACACACACACACACACACACACACACACACACACACACACACACACACACACACACACACACACTCACACACACACACAGACACACACACACTGTTTA
>CM036539.1:33473990-33491490 GCA_020745685.1 Tautogolabrus adspersus | reverse complement strand
GTTTGTGAATGTAAACATCATATCCTGGTTTCAGAATCCGGGATAAGCCTAGGTTTACGTGACCCGGGAGATGTGTTTTGTCGGGGGCACTAGGGTCTCTCATGGCAGATGTTTTGGGGGGAAGGACCAGACTATGAATGATTCAACAAACCCCTATGAAGCAGCATGAAGTAAAAAGAGTCACCTTGCACAGAAGAGGTAAACTGGGGCACCCCCCTGATACCAGACCTGGGGGGGGGCTCGAAGGCAAGCGTATGGTGACCGGGCTTACCTCCATGGGGCCCGGAAAGGGCTCAGCCCAAAGACACGACATGAAGCCGCCATCCTGTAGGCCTAACCATCCGCAGGGAGAGGCATGGGGGTGGGGGCATGATAAGACGGGTGGCAGGCGAAGGCGGTGGCCTGGGCGTGATTATACCTGATGTTTGCAGAACGTCACCTTTCTGGGCGGGAAGATGCCCGAGCAGGTGCAGGAGGTGGTGCACTACAAACTAGAGGTAGTTGGGCTCACCTCAACGCACAGCACTGCTTCTGGACCCAAACTTTTAGAAACAGGCTGGACTCCTTCTTCTTCTGAGGTTGCTCAGGGTGAGAGGCGGTAGGCGGCCCCTCCTGACCCCCGCTGAAACCTTTACAAGAACATTGGCAGTGTTAAACATGGTCTCTAAGCGTGAGCAGACGGAGACGTTTGTGCAGTTTGTTTGTTGACTGTATGAACGTGAACCGAGGATGAGGCCGGACAAACACTGCTGCGGGTCCTATTTCAGGAACAAAGGAGCTTTATTCAGCCGATAGAGGTTTTATTTCCTCCTGTTTATTTTCGACTTTTGTTTCTTACTCAACAAAGACGCACTGGGACAGTGTGCTTCCTGTTTTTAGCTCCCAAAATCATGTGCCCTGTGGTTCTGAACCAGAGCTCGCTATGACCTGGCAAAAAAGAAACGACCACATCCGACTGAGACAGGACACACTGGGCAACCCCCAGTACATTGTGGTCCACACAGGCACCAACAACCTGCACACCCTTCGACAAGACACTGCCGAGGCTATGACCAAGGTGGCTGAGAAGGCCTCCAGGGAGTTTCCCTACAGCAGGGTGGTTATCTCTACCCTCCTCCCTAGGACAGATACCCCTCCACATGTCATCCATGAGATCAACATGGACATCTCACGGAGCTGTGCAGCCATCCGAAACATCTACATAGCCCACCAACATCGGAACGTGGGATCTCTATGATGGGTTACATCTGAACAAAGCTGGGATAAGAACTTTGAAGGATGTCACTCTTGATCACAAAGCCAACAGCATCGTCCACACAGCCCCTACTCAGGACCCATAGACCACCCAGGTACCAACAATGTATAAGGAGGAACTGGTCCTCCCATCCCCCCCAGTACCTCGACCCCCTTGAGCACCAAGTCCTACGGCAGCACCACACCTTACCTCAGGATGGTGCCCCCCTACAGCACTACACCCCCCTGAAGCACTACACCACCATCCCAAACACACACGTTTCAAACAAATTTTCCCCACTCAGCGACACACCCGCCGAGACAAAAACTCTGATAATCGGAGACTCCATAGTCAGAAATGTGAAGTTAGCGAAGTCAGCAGGCATAGTTACTAGGTGTATACCCGGGGCTAGAGCGGGCGACATCACATCTCACTTAAAGCTGCTGACAAAGACTAAACGTAGATTTGATACAATTGTAATTCATGTCGGCACTAATGACTCCCGACTACGCCAGTCGGAAATCACTAAGGTTAATGTGGAGTCGGTGTGTAGTTTTGCAGGGACGATGTCGGACTCCGTAGTTTTCTCTGGCCCCCTCCCAAACTTGACCAGTGATGACATGTATAGCCGCATGTCTTCACTCAACCACTGGCTGTCGAGGTGGTGTCCAGCTAACGGTGTGGGCTTCATAGATAACTGGCAGTCTTTTTGGGGAAAACCTGGTCTGCTAGCTAGAACGGTGCAGCTCTATTATCTAGAAACGTAGCAGAGTTTATTAGTCTCAAACCTTGACAACAACTTATCAGAGTTCAGACCACATAGATGTGCCTAAACATGAACAAGACACAGAAAACACACTAAAGAGCATCTACAACCAGAAGAAGCAGAATATGAGCCCTTTAAAGTCTGATCATAGAGTAAGGTCACTTTATTATTTCACTCTCTACACATCTCACTGATTGGTGCTTTCATATCAGATAATTGGACTTTATAAACTCCGCCCCCATTCAGAGGGGTGGGCTTCAAAATGTGTAACTCTTGTTTCCCAAAACATCAGAAAATATTTTTGCTTTAGTGAAATGTTTTGTTTTTTTACATTTTAACAAATATTTAGAATTTCCAGAAATATTTTTTGCATTTTCTGATTTTTTTTTGCATATAGTAAAATATTTTTGCAGTTGACCTTCAGGGCCACCGTATGGTCACGTTAGATTGTTGATCAGCTTCAGAAATGTGACAGAAAAAGAACTATAATCTCTGTGCCTGCACGCACACACGTATAATCATCTGTTACCGGAGAGTCCCCCCCCCCCCGGTCCTCTGTGATCTGCTCCCCGCTCACACTCACCTGCGCTCGGACTCGCGTTGACGCTGTCAGCGGTGAAACAGGACGGTGAACCTGCAGGTGTGTGTGTTTGTTACTGAGTTTATCAGAGAGCACGGGATGAGTGAGGGAGAGAGAGAGGGATGAGAGCGAGAGAGTCAAGTTACCTGAGGAGAAGAGGAACACACCGGATGTTTAGAGGATGGACCTTCACAATAAAAGTTTGTCTTTCCAACGTTTTAAAACAACCTCTCGTTGTTGTTTATCCTTTGTCCTCTGACGTCACACGGCAGCGTCGGTCTGTAGTCTGGTGTTTTTGTTTTTCATGCTTCATTCATTTCATTATTCTACAGCAAAGATCACAGACGACACAGACGTTACAGGTTAACAGGCCTGACTCACTCATGATTCCAGACTTTGAAAGATCGACCTCTGACCTCTGACCTCAGCTGTTTTGAAATGTTGAATTCTCTGTGTTCTGAACTTTATTGAGTTTTTTTTAGTTTGTATAAAAACCTCGGACCGTCTGATCGATGTGGAAAGATAAAGAGATTGATTTAAATATTAAAAACAAGCTTCAGGTAAATGAGTGATGCACAACGTTCATTTAAATTCAACGAATGAAACGCGACACAAATCCAACCCGAGAGACAAAGAGCTGAAGACCACACGAGTTTATTTAACAGGGACACGTGACGTGACGATCATGAGATTATGTGTTAAAGTCAAAGTAGATGTCATGCAGACAGGTGTATAGTCGTAGCTGATGTAAAACACCTGTACCAGTAACACCTGTTGACCCGGCGCAGTCTAGGCTGTGAAGGCTGTTTGGTCATGAGCCGGGGATCACGCCGAAGATTTCTGCCTTTTAATAAGGCAGTTTTTTCTGACCAATGTATCTTTTGCTGCTTTGCTAAAGTGCTCATGATGGATTAAGCTGGGTCCTTGTAATATAGCAATAAGTAAGGTCTGTTACCTGCTGGATGATTTGATGATTTTTGAAGTGTTTCTGCAGGTTTTCCAGAACTGAACTCGTGGAATGTTTTGTTTTGAATCAAATCTGTCAAACCAGCTGATTCATTTCACAGGAGCTTCCCACACAAACCAATCTGATCGAACAATGGACGAGGTAAGAAACACGTAGTTCATCTTTCAGTCCTTCTTTAAGTTTAATGTTGAACTTTATATCTTTAGTCTGAGCTGGAGTTCTTTACATGTGACTGAAACTCTGATTCACTTTAACGTCAGTGTAAATAAAGTCTTTTTACCTTGTGTTCTGGATTTAAACGTCTAGTAAAGGACACTAACTCGCAGTGGTTATGTAAAAGTTCATGACTTTATCGTTAGAGGAAGAGATGTTTTAAAGAGATAAACAAACTGTTTGTGAAAGAGTTAATATGATGATGAAGACGAGGTAAGAGGCTGTTTGTTATTCAGAGGATGCTCATTCTGCACGATTCATGTTGGTACATTGAAGTTTGTCTTTAAATCTAACAGTGATTAATCAAAGTAGAGGTCAGGGTTTCAGTTTGGAGGAAATGAACTTACTCTGAGACCACAGACTGATAACAAGGTGGAGGAGTATTTGGTACACCTGCTCTGCTGCAAGCAACAACCTCCGGTGTTTTGATGACTCATCAGTTTTGATTTGATGAAGGATAAACATTATTCACAATAAGGCGTGTAGCTGACCTGATTGACAGGTCAAACAATTGGAGCGGCGACGGTGACGTCATCAGCGCATTTCTGAAAAGATTTTCATCTGAAAGCGCTCAGAATGTCCACACATAAAAGAAGCTGGATGTTGCACCTTTTCTCGGGACGGCCGCCTGCTGCTGTCAACGCAACAAAGATGCAGCGCAACACGAGGCCTTAAGTGGCATTCCTAAAGACACATCGGACATGTGGCTGCAGATTGTGCCCCAACGTCCCAGTTGAGACATGGCCGGCTCTACCACTGAGCCACAGCCGCCCCGCTGGCAGTGCTCACAACCTCGTTGTGAATTGTTGTTAGGTTACAAAAGCTGACTTCTGCTTCTCTCGCAATGTCTGTTTTGAAGAGCTCGGCGGCTTCATGTTTTCTTTGATTGAAAACAATGTAAAGGAGTCGTGTCCTGACATCAGCAGCAGCTCTACACCTGAAGACCGCTTTGTTTCTCCTCCGCCATTGTTGTTGAAAGCTGATATAACATGTCCCGCCCCTTCTTGGTTTTGATTTGTTGTTTGTAGAGGCAACATTGATGATCCAAAAGTTGAACTTTTTCAACTGAGAGCACAGCTACAAGAACAGATGACGCTGCTCGCTGAACTGTGTTGGTTTTGGCTGAAAATAGTGCAAAAATGATGTTAGTGGACACAAGCCTTAAGTTTATTTTTGACGTGTTGTGTCCCTGTAAACAGGATGCGATGTCAGGAGGTGATGTCAGCAGGACTCCAGCTGAGCAGAAGGTTACAGACAAGTGTTTTCAGACGGTCCTGATCCACGGTCTGAGCGTGGAGCGATACAGAAGCATCTACAGCTCCGTGCTCCAGCCGAGTGTCCTCTCCACGCTGTCACAGTCCAAACACGCGGTGAGACACTTTGATCAAACACCTCAACACTGCTCAGGATCAAAGCTACTCTATCCAACCTCATCCTGTCTGCACCTGTACTTGTTCGCCTTTACATCTCTGCTCTCTGACACGTCTCCTCCTGTTGTACAAAAGTGAAGCCAAAGCAGCTCCGTCCTCGCCACAGCTGCTGACACAGCGCTGTCAGAGTCTGTACAGTAGAGATTTAGAGCTGCAGTTTTGATTCCCGCCTTTTCCTCTGACAAAAACACACATTTGACTTCCTGCTTAAAGGTTAAAGGTCGCTTAGGTGGGTTCAGTCCGCAGCAGAACAGATGCTTGTGTTGGTTTGAAGCAGACACACATGGTGAGGGAAAGTCACCGTTCCTCCTCTACGCTGATAATCTGGTGCACACAGCAATGCAGGAGCCTCATTGGTCAACACAGCTGTCAATCATGATGTTATATTCATTTTAACAAATTCAAACTAAACTTGTCAGAAACATGAACACTGTGACATTAATCTGTGTGATAAGAACTTACTATAAAGACAGAAACCATGTCTGAGAAACATTTTTCTGCCATGATTGATTTTATAGTCTGACCAATTTCCCATCTGTTAACATGGAGGAAGCGGAGCTTATGACCTGTACTGCAGACAGTCAGCAGGGGAGCTCTTTATATTTTGGCTTCACTTTTTGGGAGCTGTCATGTGGTCCATCTTTTCTAACCGTCCTTGACAAAAGCAGACACGTTAAAGTGTGATGTGGTCTCCTTGAAGGACTACGTGTGTCGGGTTCTGGAGCTGAAGCAGCGTCTGTGGACGGCGCTGAGTCAACCTCGGCTGCAGGAGACGCTGATGGAGGACGGATGGGTGCAGGTCACAGAGATACTCGACCTGACTTCATATTGAATGTGAAAAATAAATGTATCATGACCACGAGATCAAATGAGAAACCTTTAGTCAGTGTGTGTGTGTGTGTTTTGTGTGTGTGTGTGTGTGTGTGTGTGTGTGTGTTTGTGTGTGTGTGTGTTTGTGTGTGTGTGTGTGTGTGTGTGTGTGTGTGTTTGTGTGTGTGTGTGTGTGTGTGTGTGTGTGTGTGTGTTTGTGTGTGTGTGTGTTTTGTGTGTGTGTGTGTGTGTGTGTGTGTGTGTTTGTGTGTGTGTGTGTTTGTGTGTGTGTGTGTGTGTGTGTGTGTGTGTGTGTGTTTGTGTGTGTGTGTGTGTGTGTGTGTGTGTGTGTTTGTGTGTGTGTGTGTTTTGTGTGTGTGTGTGTGTGTGTGTGTGTGTGTGTGTGTGTGTGTGTGTGTGTGTGTGTGTGTGTGTGTGTGTGTGTGTGTGTGTGTGTGTGTGTGTGTGTGTCTGTGTTAGTTTGGACATTAAGCTCTACTAGTTTAAGATGAACCACGTGCTCAAACTAGGATCAATATTGGAGATGCTTTTGAAAAATGGAGAGAGGTTAGAACGCAGAAAGGTTTACAGACCGATGCAGAGCTGGATAAACACTGAAGCTTCAGTGTCCACCACATGGTGACCTGCGTGAGCATCCACTCTAGAGAGGAGGGGGGGGGGGAGACAGATCTCTGCAATGTTTAGAATTTTGACTGCAGTACCCATTTTAAACACTAGGTGTCAGAGTTACTAAAGGTCTGCGTGTCTTATAATGTGTGCCAACTTGATACCACCAGCAAAAAATGTGTTATCTGATCTACTAACAGCGTGCAGTGAGGATTGCGTCTTTCATATGAGCTAAACAACACACATTGTCCATTTAGTACGTTTGCCTTCATGAATATGCAATATGGGGCGTTTCTGTTGTAGCGTGCAAAATACTGGGAGGAGAAAATGCAAACACGTTAAGTTAGTACACACATTGTGATTTACCAAGCCTGGTGAAAACTGCGGTGATTGTGACGGTGTCTGAATTTAACACCTTTGAAAGGAAGGTGCTAATCCAGGAGCCCAGTGTTACACACAACAGGCTGCAGTTAGGAGGAGACAGAGGCTCAATAAAAGAAGAAGATCACTCCCCCCCCCCACACGTGTTCGAATGACAGAAAAATAAATGGCATGCATTTATTTTTTATTTGGATTCAATAATAGTGAACAAAGAGAAACACCATGATCAAACTAATATAACATTCACAGAGCAGTGGTTCTTAAACTTTTTTAACTGAGTACCTCCTCCGAAAATATTTGGCTCTCCAAGTATCACCAAATACAGCGTAGGCCTATTTCTACACACATTTCACACAGGAGGAAAATGTATTCATTAAAGAATATTATTTATTATTGGCTGTTAGCAGCCACGCTGTAGGCCTAAGAGCTAGAACTGGAACTTAAACTCCACAACTCGTCCGTGATGTAAACCAGCTGAACACACAAAAGCCTGACTTAAATACTACCTCCTCCTCAAGGTGTGCACCTGTTATCATTCACCTGTGATCTTAGTAAATCAGGCCCTTGGTGTCAGAGTTACATATTGCTCCTTTAAGACAGCTGCTGACGCAGGAGGCTGGTTGTTTCCCTCGGTTTGTTCAGGTGATGCAGATTTTGAAATGTGACGCTCAGTGTGTGATAGATTTGCATGTTTGGTTTGTGAGCTGAGCCGGTGGAGAGGGTTCATTTTCTCCTCAGTCACAGGAAAAAACACCTTAAAGAGTCGTTTTTTCATATTAGTTTAACCCTTCACACAAAGACATGAAGTCACAGATATGTCAGAAGTCTGTTTCTACTGTTGCACACATATAGACTTTATCTGCTTTTATATGATTCATAAAAAACAGACGTTCATAAAACATGATGATGAGAAACTCTTCATTAGGAATAAGCCCTTGAGATGTGTTATCTGGTTTTCAAGGGGATCCTAGAATACAGAAATGTAGAGAATACAGACACAAATAGAAAATACATTTAACAGCACACAACAAAAATCAAAAACTAAACAGTTCAAATCAAATGATGATAAAGTGTACTAAATCTTAAAGCAACCTACAGTTAACCTACTCAAGGCCGAGCATGAGACGGAGTGTGTGGTCCACTCACCGGTCAGAAGCACAGCAGATCAACACAGTGAAATATGAAGACAAGCTTAGTAATAGTCCTTTGGTGATGAAGCGGAGGACGTTATGTTGAGCTGCAGATGAGTCAATAATCAGAGGTCGGCACAGTGCATCAGGAATGTAACCGTTAATCCGTTAACAAAGACGTTGTCTTCCATAGCAGTAAATCGGTTCATAACATACTGAAGTAAACGTTGACCGGTGTTACGGTTTAAAGAGTGACGGTGGTAACTGGCGACTTTCAACCGTACGCGTTACATGAGAAGCATGTTAAATATGAGGAGATATTAGGGTCATCAAAATGCTACAATTTAAACTTTGATATGATTCTAGTAAAACTCTAAAGATATCGACACCTGTTTGATTTCACAGTGTTGAGTGATTTTTTCCTGCACTCTGTCTTTATTGCTCAAAAATGTTGGCACACTGGGATTTGTGCGTTGGACTGCGCATATATGAGTACGTGCATTTGTGCCGTCATACGCCTAAATCCAAATGTGGCCAATGCAAACTTTGATGGACTCATTCTTCTCTTAGGCCCCTATCCACCTGGGCGGTTTTTCAGGGCATAACAAGGCTGGCTATGCTCGAAAGCACTTGCATGAAGCTTTTCTGCTCTGAGAATGAAAGCGCTGCACGTCCATCCTGTCTCTACGACAACAGTCTGTTGACAACGGCCGACACTGCTCTGTTCACACGATCAGTAGGAGACAAAATAATATCTTATATTTTGAAAAGAGCGCTGATGATGTGAACGGCGCCTTTCTGAAAAGTTGGAAGATTTGTAACGTGAAGCGCTTGGAGCTGCCGCACAAAACAGGAACTTGGAAAAAAGACGCTGGGCACTGCGCTTTTTCCCTGGACGGCCGCCTGCTGCTGCGAACGAAAAAAAGATGCTGGCGCTAAAAACAAAACCACTAGGTGGAAACCTACCATTATGAACATTTCTTACGAAAGATGTACAGAAGCTTCATAAGGAAGCCCTACCAAAATGTTGTGGACCTTAATGTAAATCTTTAATGGTTCATCAGGGTAATGGAGGTGTGGTTATAGTAATATCTCAGGGTTGGCTGATGCTGTGGGGGAGGGGCCTAATGTGAGATCTGTTCATGAGGCCCAGATATCCTGGGGACGCCCCTGCTTGCCATCATTATGTCACTGAGGTTTCCAGGAGTCATAAAGACGATGATCTACTCTGTCTGAGTTTTGTAGTTTGGGCTCTGCTTGTCTTTGCTGCAGCAGCTCACCTGTCGGAGGCGGGACAAGTAGAACATGGGGCCGATGAACAGGCCAAAGGTTGGGAAGAGCAGCAGGACCTGCAGGACGGTACACTGAGTGGGGCTGATGGTGTTCTGGTGTGTAGATGTGATCACTGCCATGTAAGGAACCAGAGCCACCAGAGGAGAGTACGCTACGACCGCTGGCACCGTCACTGCCACGATGTTCTTCAGAGCCCTCCTCTTTAGCGGCACGCTCGAACCAGAACCTTCCCCCGGCCTGCTCTGGCGCAACACCACCACAATCCCGAGCAGACACAGCAGCATGATCAGGAAGAGCAGCGAGATGATGACGGACAAACACAGAAGCATGGAGAACAGACCCACAAAGTATCCCAGCAGGGCCACGGTCAGGGTGAGGAGCCAGGTACAGGTGCACAGGACGACTCGGTACTCCTTCCTGCCCAGTCTAATGTAAGCGATGGGCTGAGCTGACGCCATGTAGCGCTCCAAACACATGAAGGTGAGCAGCAGTGGGCAGCCGAACACGTTGAGGGCAAACAGAGCGTCTTTGGCATAGTGGATGGAGTCAGATGTGCGATGCAGGGTGGAGTACAGGTCCAGAGGCAGACTGAGGCAGTACAGGACGTCCATGATCGACACGTTGAACCCCAACACCTCCGATGGCGTCATGGATCTCCTCCTGTACATCAGTATCATCATCATCAAGGCCGCATTAGCCGGAAACGCCGTCAGCAGGATGAAGATCTTGACTCCAAACCAGCCCAGAGAGCCACTCTGAACATGACAGTGGTTCATGATCTCTGAGAAACCGGCCCCGGATAAATCAAAGAACAGGGACAAGAAGCTGAAGTTAGCTCCTGCAGAGGAGGAGAACGATGCTGCAGACATGTTGCTGCTGATGCTGCAGTTATTGATGCTTGATGGAGCTGGAGCTGAAGCTGTGCTGCTGTTTCCCATCATGAACAGTGTCCTGCAACAAAGACAGATGACATCAATACGTAGGAATTCAGTTTGGTGTGCCACCAAAGACTTCTGAGTGCAACTGTACTGTTGTAAGACAGACAAAGTGCTGGTGACGGCTCCCCCTTATAGATATTGTAGGAGCAAAATGCTTGTTTCTGTGAATTTGTATTTGAGTGTAATTCCGACACTCACCACTGGGTGGAGTCTTGACTTAAGCTGTGCGTAAAGCCAAGGCTCCAGGCAATTGGATTCAGGTGTGTTTGGAAGCATATAGTTTTTTGACCTTGTCAGCGTGTCAGGTTGACTTGATGTAACAGTTTATGCTTTATGATGTATTGGACAGATTGAGACATTTATGAGCATTATTGAACCCCGATCATGAAATAAAATAAACAGATTGAAGACTCTATTGGAAAAGAGTATCAGACATTTGTTTGTTTCAACGCCAGGAGCACACGTCCGGATATAGTTCCCAATTCATAACAAGTGTTATCTCAAGACGCTTTACAGAAAGCAGGTAAAGGACCTTACTCTTTGTCTATTAATATTACAAAGAGCAGGTGGGGGGTGGGGGGGTTGTACAGGTAGATCGTCCACCAACGATCCCGAGGAACCTAAGAGAGCTCAGGAGCTCCCAGGAAATGAAGTGGTTAGTAACTGGGATTTACTGATAGTGACATGCAGTAATATGATCGCACAGAGAGAAAGAGAGAGAGAGAGAGAGAGATAAGAGCTGCAGGTGCAAGTTCCCTCGGTAGTCTAATCCTGTAGCAGCATAACTATGAGCTGGTCTATACCTGTGCCAGCCCTAACTATAAGATTTATCAAAAAGTGAAAAGTTTTAAGTCTATTCTTGAAAGTACATAGTGTGTCTGCCTCCTGGACCCCGACTGGTAGATGATTCCAGAGGACCGCGCCTGATAACTAAAGGCTCTACCTCCCATAGTACATTTAGAGACTACAGGTACCACGAGCAGGCCTGATAACTGAAGGCTCTACCTCCCATAGTACATTTAGAGACTGTAGGTACCACGAGCAGGCCTGATAACTGAAGGCTCTACCTCCCATAGTACATTTAGAGACCGTAGGTACCACGAGCAGGCCTGATAACTGAAGGCTCTACCTCCCATAGTACATTTAGAGACTGTAGGTACCACGAGCAGGCCTGATAACTGAAGGCTCTACCTCCCATAGTACATTTAGAGACTGTAGGTACCACGAGCAGGCCTGATAACTGAAGGCTCTACCTCCCATAGTACATTTAGAGACTGTAGGTACCACGAGCAGGTCTGATAACTGAAGGCTCTACCTCCCATAGTACATTTAGAGACTGTAGGTACCACGAGCAGGTCTGATAACTGAAGGCTCTACCTCCCATAGTACATTTAGAGACTGTAGGTACCACGAGCAGGTCTGATAACTGAAGGCTCTACCTCCCATAGTACATTTAGAGACTGTAGGTACCACGAGCAGGTCTGATAACTGAAGGCTCTACCTCCCATAGTACATTTAGAGACCGTAGGTACCACGAGCAGGCCTGATAACTGAAGGCTCTACCTCCCATAGTACATTTAGAGACTGTAGGTACCACGAGCAGGCCTGATAACTGAAGGCTCTACCTCCCATAGTACATTTAGAGACTGTAGGTACCACGAGCAGGTCTGATAACTGAAGGCTCTACCTCCCATAGTACATTTAGAGACTGTAGGTACCACGAGCAGGCCTGATAACTGAAGGCTCTACCTCCCATAGTACATTTAGAGACCGTAGGTACCACGAGCAGGCCTGATAACTGAAGGCTCTACCTCCCATAGTACATTTAGAGACTGTAGGTACCACGAGCAGGCCTGATAACTGAAGGTTCTACCTCCCATAGTACATTTAGAGACTGTAGGTACCACGAGCAGGCCTGATAACTGAAGGCTCTACCTCCCATAGTACATTTAGAGACTGTAGGTACCACAAGCAGGTCTGATAACTGAAGGCTCTACCTCCCATAGTACATTTAGAGACTGTAGGTACCACGAGCAGGCCTGATAACTGAAGGCTCTACCTCCCATAGTACATTTAGAGACTGTAGGTACCACGAGCAGGTCTGATAACTGAAGGCTCTACCTCCCATAGTACATTTAGAGACTGTAGGTACCACGAGCAGGCCTGATAACTGAAGGCTCTACCTCCCATAGTACATTTAGAGACTGCAGGTACCACGAGCAGGCCTGATAACTGAAGGCTCTACCTCCCATAGTACATTTAGAGACTGTAGGCACCACGAGCAGGCCTGATAACTGAAGGTTCTACCTCCCATAGTACATTTAGAGACCGTAGGTACCACGAGCAGGCCTGATAACTGAAGGCTCTACCTCCCATAGTACATTTAGAGACTGTAGGTACCACGAGCAGGCCTGATAACTGAAGGCTCTACCTCCCATAGTACATTTAGAGACTGTAGGCACCACGAGCAGGCCTGATAACTGAAGGCTCTACCTCCCATAGTACATTTAGAGACTGTAGGTACCACGAGCAGGCCTGATAACTGAAGGCTCTACCTCCCATAGTACATTTAGAGACTGTAAGCACCAAGAGCAGGCCTGATAACTGAAGGCTCTACCTCCCATAGTACATTTAGAGACTGTAGGTACCACGAGCAGGCCTGATAACTGAAGGCTCTACCTCCCATAGTACATTTAGAGACCGTAGGTACCACGAGCAGGCCTGATAACTGAAGGCTCTACCTCCCATAGTACATTTAGAGACTGTAGGTACCACGAGCAGGCCTGATAACTGAAGGCTCTACCTCCCATAGTACATTTAGAGACTGTAGGCACCACGAGCAGGCCTGCATTCTGGGAGCGTAACGTTCACGACGGGTAGTACGGCCTGATAAAAGAGAATTACAGTAATCCAACCTGGAGGTAACAAATGCATGAACTAGTTTTTCTGCATGGTGACATGATCTGCCTGATCTTAGATATATTACGAAGGTGAAAATAAGCTGTCCTTGAAATGTGTTTTATGTGAGAGTTAAAGGACATATCTTGATCAAATAAAACTCCTAGATTCCTAACAGTGGTGCTAGATGCCACGCTGATGCCATTAAGGGCAGTTATATCATTAGAAAAAGTCTCTCTGAGGTTCTTAGGTCCAAGCACAATAACTTCAGTCTTGTCTGAGTTAAGCAACAAAAAGTTTCTGGTCATCCAAGTCCTAATGTCCTTAAGGCAAGCTTCTAGTTTACATAACTGATTGGTGTCATCTGGCTTCATTGATACGTATAGCTGAGTATCATCTGCATAACAATGAAAATGTATGGAGTGTTTCCTCATAATATTACCCAGAGGAAGCATATATAATGTAAAGAGAATCGGTCCAAGCACTGATCCTTGTGGCACTCCATGGCTGACTTTGGTGTGCATAGAGGACTCATCATGAACATGTACAAACTGAGATCTGTCTGATAAATAGGATGTAAACCAGCTTAAAGCAGTCCCTGTAATTCCAAGTAGTTGTTCTAGTCTCTGTAACAGGATTTGATGGTCAATCGTGTCAAAAGCAGCACTAAGATCTAACAGGACGAGCACAGAGAGAAGTCCCCTGTCTGAGGCTAGAAGAAGATCATTGGTTACTTTAACTAGAGCAGTCTCAGTGCTATGGTGGGCTCTAAATCCTGACTGAAACTCCTCAAATAAACTGTTGTCATGGAGACAGTCACACAACTGATTAGCTACCACTTTCTCCAGGATCTTTGAGATAAAAGGAAGGTTAGAGATAGGTCTATAGTTAGCTAGAGTTCCTGCATCAAGAGTAGGCTTTTTAAGAAGCGGTTTAATTACGGCTACTTTAAATGACTGTGGTACATAACCTGCCACTAAAGATATATTGATCATATCTAGTATAGAGCTGCTAACTAAAGGAAAGACTTCCTTAAACAGCTTAGTTGGGATCGGGTCTAAGAGACAGGTTGACAGTTTAGACGCAGAAATAATTGAGTTTAGTTCTGAAAGGTCAATAGGAGAAAAACAGTCGAGGTTAAAATCAGGTTTCAGAACTGTTTCTGACGTATCGGAGGTATCTGCTCCGGGTAAAGGTAGGTTACTCATTTTGTCTCTAATGTTTAATATTTGATGGTTAAAAAAGCTCCTGAAATCATTACTGCTGAGGGCTAAAGGAATACATGGCTCAATGGAGCTCTGACTCTCTGTCAGCCTGGCTACAGTGCTGAAAAGGAGTATGCCATATCTAGCTATCGTGTACTCACGGGGGGTCTCAAAGACCAGAGCAATTTCTGTCCCCCTTTTTTCCTTCTCCACTCTATGATGTGGTACGAAGGGGAGGCCACGTCAACGAGGTGTTCTTGCTCCCTCCATAACTCCACCACTTTCTCCTTGCTTTTGGTTTTCTGCTCGAAAGTTGTAGCTGTAAATTTCTACCAGGTGCATGATGGGACAAAATCTCAAAATGAATGTAGTTGATGTCTTCGGGTAAGTGACCCTACTGTAGAAGAACCCCAGTCTTTGTTAAACCATTAGTCTGTGACTAATGGTGCGTTCCAGTTACGAGTTGGTAACCTGGTACCTTTGTTCTGTTAGCTTACACCCGGCGATAACAATAGTAGTGTGCACTGGAAAATAAAATGAGAACATGTCCGCAGATGGAACTTGCTCGATACTTTCGGTGTGAATGATTTATTTACACAAAGAGAGGAGTAACTGCTAATAAACACAATAGTTACAGATAAATGTTACTGTTGATGCACGTGGCAGCCATGTTGGATTTTAACTCCAAAACTTAAATCTCAGCCGTGGCTCACTGACACAACTAGAGCCTTAAGGAGTAATTGTTGTAAAGCTGAGCGGAAATGGAAGCAGGATAAGCTCCAGATTTCTTATGATATTTTAAAGGACCAGCTGTTAAGGTACCAGCAAGCCGTTAAGGCAGCAAGAGCAAAACATTTCTCTGACATCATTGCAAAAAACTACCACAACCCTAAGGTCCTCTTTAGTACCATAAATTCTCTCATCTGTCCCTCTACCAGAATCACCCAAGGTGTGCCGTTAAGTAAATGTGATGACTTTTTGAAGTTCTTCATTGGTAAAGTTGAATGCATTAGAAACAGCATTCAAGTACCAACAAGGGATGTGTCTGTCTCTCTTGTTCCTCTGCCCAGTTGAACTTGTTTGAGCCCATCACCCTAGCCCAGTGCTTCTCAAATAGTGGGGCGCGCCCCCCTGGGGGGGCGCGGTGAAGTGTCAGGGGGGGCGCGAGAGGCAGGGGGGGACTCCCCCCCCCCCCCCGCTGCGCCATTCCCCCACTGGCCAGCACTGCCCGCTGTCATACTGCATCAGGACTAACCTGGCCTGAGCACGATTACCTCTTGTAGCCTACATAACGTCGTAATACAGCACACGCATGCTTTATGTTATTATGAAGCATGATCATGTTACAAACAGGCGGACTCGAGAGAGAGAAAAAAAAAAAAAAAAAAGGGACGCGCAGTCGAGTGCGCGTCTGCAGATCGGAGAACAGAAAGCATGACAGATACTTTACTGACTTTGAGGCTTATTTTGAGTCACTTTAATCAGCTACAGCCGTAACCGTAGCCGTGAACAAATTTCTGCCCCCTAGGGGGGGGCATGACAGAAAATAATTGAGAACCACTGCCCTAGCCTCACTTTAAGAAACTGTTTTTAACATGAAATCTACAACCTGCCCACATGACATAGTTCCTACTCGTCTTGTTAAGGAGGACTTTGACTCCATTGGCCCCAGTATTCTTTCAATTGTAAACAGCTCCTTGGCATTTGGCATAGTCCCTTCCTGTCTCAAACATGTGCAGGTGCAGCCTCTGTTAAAAAAACCAAACCTGGACCCCTTACTGCTTTGTAATTACCGACCCATCTCAAAACTACCTTTCCTCTCTGAAATACTAGAAAAAGTTGTTGTGCACAAACTTTTGCCCTACCTTCATCAAAATAATATTCTGGACAAATTTCAGTCAGGTTTCAGGGTAGCTCACAGCACTGAGTCCGCCTTACTAAAAGTCCACAATGATCTCCTCCTCACAGTCGATTCAGGAAACTGTGCTGTCCTGATTTTATTAGACTTGAGTGCCGCATTCGATACCGTTGATCATGCCACTTTAATTGATTGTCTCCAGCATACGGTTGTTGTTGGAGGCTCCGCCCTGAATTGGTTCATCTTCTATTTAAAAAGCAGAACGTTCTCAGTGAACATAGGCAATTCCTCTTCATCTACAGCCAATCTGTCCTGCGGGGTCCCTCAAGGCTCCATCCTAAGCCCTATTCTTTTCTCCATTTACGTGCTCCTGCTTGGAAAAATTATGGAAAAGCACAACATTTCTTATCACTGTTACGCAGATGATACCCAACTCTACCTACCCCTAAACCCAAAAAATCAATCAGACCTCAATTCTCTCACACAGCGCCTGGAAGACATCAAATGTTGGATGGCCCAAAATCTCTTGCAACTGAATGAAAACAAAACTGAAGTGGTTCTTTTTGGCCCCTCCGAAGCCATAAAACAGGTCCCAAGCAGCTTAGGTCATCTCTCCTCTCTCATCACGTTAAGAACCTTGGAGTAATATTTGATTCCGCTTTCACATTGAACACCAGATCAAATCAGTAGTTAAAACCAGTTTCTTTCAGCTACGAACCATCTCAAAACTTAAAGCTATCCTCTCTTTTCATGACTTAGAAATAATAATCCACGCTTTCATCTCGTCCCGTCTCGACTACTGTAACTCCCTGTACTCGGGGATCAGCCAGTCATCCCTGTCACGACTGCAACTGGTTCAAAATGCTGCAGCCAGGCTGCTGACTGGCCTACGTAAAGGGAGCATATCAGCCCTGTTCTAGCCTCTCTTCACTGGCTTCATATTCGTTACAGAATTGATTTTTAGGTTGCATTGTTTGTTTTTAAAGCACTGAATGACCTGGCACCCTCATATATTACTGATCTCCTCAGCCCCTACAGGCCCCTCAGATCCTCAAACATGGGCCTCCTAGCTGTACCTTACTCTTGCTATAAACTTTGAGGTGACCGAAGTGATGTACAGCACTTTGGTCAGCTGTTGCTGTTTTTAAATGTGCTTTATAAATAAATGTG
>CM036539.1:33448990-33468990 GCA_020745685.1 Tautogolabrus adspersus | reverse complement strand
GTTACAGCCTGTTTACCCGCTGCAGACGTTACAGTCTGTTTACCTGCTGCAGACGTTACAGCCTGTTTACCTGCTGCAGACGTTACAGTCTGTTTACCTGCTGCAGACGTTACAGCCTGTTTACCTGCTGCAGACGTTACAGTCTGTTTACCTGCTGCAGACGTTACAGCCTGTTTACCTGCTGCAGACGTTACAGCCTGTTTACCTGCTGCAGACGTTACAGCCTGTTTACCTGCTGCAGACGTTACAGCCTGTTTACCTGCTGCAGACGTTACAGCCTGTTTACCTGCTGCAGACGTTACAGCCTGTTTACCTGCTGCAGACGTTACAGCCTGTTTACCTGCTGCAGACGTTACAGCCTGTTTACCTGCTGCAGACGTTACAGCCTGTTTACCTGCTGCAGACGTTACAGCCTGTTTACCTGCTGCAGACGTTACAGCCTGTTTACCTGCTGCAGACGTTACAGTCTGTTTACCTGCTGCAGACGTTACAGCCTGTTTACCTGATGCAGACGTTACAGTCTGTTTACCTGCTGCAGACGTTACAGCCTGTTTACCTGCTGCAGACGTTACAGCCTGTTTACCTGCTGCAGACGTTACAGCCTGTTTACCTGCTGCAGACGTTACAGCCTGTTTACCTGCTGCAGACGTTACAGTCTGTTTACCTGCTGCAGACGTTACAGCCTGTTTACCTGCTGCAGACGTTACAGTCTGTTTACCTGCAGCAGGCGTTACAGCCTGTTTACCTGCTGCAGACGTTACAGTCTGTTTACCTGCTGCAGACGTTACAGTCTGTTTACCTGCTGCAGACGTTACAGCCTGTTTACCTGCTGCAGGCGTTACAGCCTGTTTACCTGCTGCAGACGTTACAGTCTGTTTACCTGCTGCAGACGTTACAGACTGTTTACCTGCTGCTGACGTAACAGCCTGTTTACCTGCTGCAGACGTTACAGCCTGTTTACCTGCTGCAGACGTTACAGCCTGTTTACCTGCTGCAGACGTTACAGTCTGTTTACCTGCTGCAGACGTTACAGCCTGTTTACCTGCTGCAGACGTTACAGCCTGTTTACCTGCTGCAGACGTTACAGTCTGTTTACCTGCTGCAGACGTTACAGCCTGTTTACCTGCTGCAGACGTTACAGCCTGTTTACCTGCTGCAGACGTTACAGTCTGTTTACCTGCTGCAGACGTTACAGTCTGTTTACCTGCTGCAGACGTTACAGCCTGTTTACCTGCTGCAGACGTTACAGCCTGTTTACCTGCTGCAGACGTTACAGTCTGTTTACCTGCTGCAGACGTTACAGTCTGTTTACCTGCTGCAGACGTTACAGCCTGTTTACCTGCTGCAGACGTTACAGCCTGTTTACCTGCTGCAGACGTTACAGCCTGTTTACCTGCTGCAGACGTTACAGTCTGTTTACCTGCTGCAGACGTTACAGCCTGTTTACCTGCTGCAGACGTTACAGTCTGTTTACCTGCTGCAGACGTTACAGTCTGTTTACCTGCTGCAGACGTTACAGCCTGTTTACCTGCTGCAGACGTTAGAGTCTGTTTACCTGCTGCAGACGTTACAGTCTGTTTACCTGTTGCAGACGTTACAGTCTGTTTACCTGCTGCAGACGTTACAGTCTGTTTACCTGCTGCAGACGTTACAGCCTGTTTACCTGCTGCAGACGTTACAGTCTGTTTACCTGCTGCAGACGTTACAGCCTGTTTACCTGCTGCAGACGTTACAGCCTGTTTACCTGCTGCAGACGTTACAGTCTGTTTACCTGCTGCAGACGTTACAGTCTGTTTACCTGCTGCAGGTGTTACAGCCTGTTACCTGTTGTAGAGGTTACAGCAGAGACACACACACACACACACACACACACTGATACCTCTGAGAAACAGGGACACGTCCTCAAGCTGGGGAATGTTGTCCTCTCTGTAGCCGCAGTGTTTAGTGAGTAGTGGCAGGTTCTTCAGGTATTCTCTGCAGGCGTGAGTCGGGTACAGTTTGGTCAGCTCTCTGAAGACCACACCCCACGTCCCCACCTCCTCTGGGGTGTACTCGGTACGGGGGATGGGCTGCCCGCTGGGTGGAGAGACGTCAGAAAATCAAAGAGTGCGTTTACATGGACTTGTGTTTGTGTCCCCATCCCCCTCGCCTAGCCTCAAACAAACATCCTGTTGACAATCCGAGAGGACCGACATTTTTTTTATTATTCACCAGAAACACAAGTCTATTAATTTTATCAGGATCCAGTGCCAGTGCCGCTCTCTTTTCATTTACAATATCACCTGCTGACGAGAACACACACACTCACTCTCACACACACACACACACACCACACACACATAAACACCACCCCCCAGTTCAGATCGCACCGACATTCCTGGTACACAAATATATTAGCGAGCCAGCTTGGAGAGTTGCAGGTTTGTAATGACTATGTCTCTCCACCAATCGATGGACTGCAGAGAGACGAGTCTACCTCATGTCTGCATCTCCTAAATCGAGCTCTCGTTGATTTTGCCACAACATTACAGTCTTTATTTACTGAGGTCATGACTTCATGCAGAGGTCAAGTTATATGAGAGTGCCCTCTGCTGGAACAAACTACTTTAGAAGACATGATCTGCTGATAGACTGAATATTTTAAATACAGCTCATTTACGACTCATTAAAGTTCGAACGTAAGTTCTCCAAGTAGCAGAACCAGGATAAGGGCTTATCCCAGTTTCTGAAATCAGGATATGATGTTTACATACACAAACACAAAAAAACGGGATACTTTAAAGATCCATTCAGAACCGGGATACCCAAGTCCTTTTTAACGAGCTCAATGAGTTGCTAATAATGACACGTTTAATATAAATCTCTGGTTTTAGATCTTTGAACTGTGAAATGGTCCTTTATGATGTTTGTGTAGCTTCTCAGTCATCCAGGTCATGGTAAATTCGAAGCTTGATCCAAAGCCAACTGACCTCTTCAACCAGTCCAGTTGCCTTTGGATCAAGCTTGGATCCTTTATGAGCTCTTTAAAACCTCCGTCTGAACCTTCAGAGTCAGAAACATCATGATACTTACAATTTATAATTCATGGCAACCTCCACGAAGTATTTCCTCCTCTGGCGGTAAACTTCGTCCTTAAAGCCCTAACAGGACACAGAAAACACCTGGTGACCTCAACTGCTGCCCCCTGGTGGAGGTTTAGCAGTATTACACCCTTACAAGCACTCTTATTTTGGTTTCCCTCAGGATCAACAAGTATCCTCTTATCTATCCATCTTACAGGATGGTCAGTGCCCCCTGGTGGAGGTTAGCAGTGTTACATACAGGATGGTCAGTGCCCCCTGGGGGAGGTTAGCAGTGTTACATACAGGATGGTCAGTGCCCCCTGGTGGAGGTTAGCAGTGTTACATACAGGATGGTCAGTGCCCCCTGGGGGAGGTTTAGCAGTGTTACATACAGGATGGTCAGTGCCCCCTGGTGGAGGTTAGCAGTGTTACATACAGGATGGTCAGTGCCCCCTGGGGGAGGTTAGCAGTGTTACATACAGGATGGTCAGTGCCCCCTGGTGGAGGTTAGCAGTGTTACATACAGGATGGTCAGTGCCCCCTGGTGGAGGTTAGCAGTGTTACATACAGGATGGTCAGTGCCCCCTGGTGGAGGTTAGCAGTGTTACATACAGGATGGTCAGTGCCCCCTGGTGGAGGTTAGCAGTGTTACATACAGGATGGTCAGTGCCCCCTGGTGGAGGTTAGCAGTGTTACATACAGGATGGTCAGTGCCCCCTGGGGGAGGTTAGCAGTGTTACATACAGGATGGTCAGTGCCCCCTGGTGGAGGTTAGCAGTGTTACATACAGGATGGTCAGTGCCCCCTGGTGGAGGTTAGCAGTGTTACATACAGGATGGTCAGTGCCCCCTGGTGGAGGTTAGCAGTGTTACATACAGGATGGTCAGTGCCCCCTGGTGGAGGTTAGCAGTGTTACATACAGGATGGTCAGTGCCCCCTGGGGGAGGTTTAGCAGTGTTACATACAGGATGGTCAGTGCCCCCTGGGGGAGGTTAGCAGTGTTACATACAGGATGGTCAGTGCCCCCTGGTGGAGGTTAGCAGTGTTACACTTACAGGATGGTCAGTGCCCCCTGGGGGAGGTTAGCAGTGTTACATACAGGATGGTCAGTGCCCCCTGGGGGAGGTTTAGCAGTGTTACATACAGGATGGTCAGTGCCCCCTGGGGGAGGTTAGCAGTGTTACACTTACAGGATGGTCAGCGTCCAGCTCTGATCCATACATCAGCACTCTGTGAGAACACTGATCCAACTCAGAGATCTTCATGGGGAACCAGGGAACTTCATCTTCATCTGAGGAAACAAACCAGACAAACACAACCACACCCTGTTTGTTTGTTTGTTGACATGGATGGTTGTGAACCTCCTGCTCTCAGACAGGAGGGAAACAGCTCAGGTGAGTTTACCTGCCTCAGCAGACCAGGTGTGTTCAGCTGTGTTGAAGGACACGATGTTGACGTGGTCTCTAAGGAGCTGCAGCAGCTCGTTGAACTCTTTCTTGCTGCAGCTGCAGTCTGCAAAGATCTCCACCTCGCCCAAGACTCTCCGAGACACCCGTGACTCGATGTGGTTCAGGTTCACTCGTTTCTCCTGAAAGAGGGACGAGACAAGGAGAAGAGGAAGAAAGGAAGGGAGGAGAGGAGAGGGAGGAGACAAGGAAAGGAGAGGGGATTAGATAAGAGGAGAGCAGAGGTGAGGAGAGGAAGAGATGAGACGAGGAGAGGAGAGGAAAGGAAGAGAGTAGACGAGACGAGGAGAGGAGAGGAGAGGAGAGGAGAGGAGAGGAGAGGAGAGGAGAGGAGAGAAGAGAAGAGACGAAAAGGAGAGGGGAGTAGAAGAGAAGAGAGGAGAGGAGAGGAGAGAAGAGAAGAGACGAAAAGGAGAGGGGAGTAGAAGAGAAGAGAGGAGAGGAGAGGAAAGGAGAAGAAAAAAGGAAAGGAGGAGAGGAGAGGAGGTGAGGTCCATGATGTGAATCCTCACAGGCTGATTAAACATTGATCATCAGTATTTGCACTGAATATTTAAATTAGTGTTAGCACTCAGTTTGATCAGGGGCCAGTACTAAGAAGCAAGTTCCACAGACCCGGGTCTCTTTGGGTGATCTGGCTTCACTAACCCTGACATAAGAGATCGTGATTAACAGTCACATGGAGCTGGTTATCAACCTGAGAGGTAAACCCAGAGTTTCAGAGAGCACGCTCACATAAAAGGGGCGGAGTTATCTTCATATAACCTATCACAATCCTCACAGAGTCTGCTGTCAGCAGATCGTCATATCTAACAAACTCTGAACAAACTATCTGAATAACATGAAGAAGTTGAAGACAAACAGGCTCCCAAAGACTAAAGTTACACCGCTGCAGGAACAAATGCAGGAAGGACAACTGGCAGAAACATCAGAGAGTATTAATGTCCAAACTACGGCTTCTTCTATTTGTTCCATCGTTAGTTGACCTTTGAACTGACCATACTAACTCAGGCCACAGGTGTGTTCTCACCTGGAAGACTCGGAGCGCTCGGACCAAACAGCCCACCTCGTTCTTCAGAGAAAAAACCACCGCCGTTCTCCCAGAATCCTCTGCTCCTCCTTCCGAGTCCGGCTTCTCTTTGATGGGACAGAAGGACGGACGCCGAGACTGGGCCACAACAACAACAACAACAACAATGAACGACATCAACAAAAACAACAACACCCTAACAACTTCAATGACAAAATCTAAAAACTTTTATTTTGAAAGTTTCAGATTTTATTTCCTGAATGTAATCAAACACGGTGATTGTCTTCTCTCCTCTCTGAACATGTTTGTGATGATATTTGAAAATGTTAAACATAAATAAAGGTGATTGTTATTTGATTGTTGAGGCCCGGCGTTCCAGGATCAGAGTGCAGAGCAGGAAAAGAAAGCTCCATGACGATATTTAAGGTTTCTTACGAGCTGTTTCATGAAACCATCATTCTCTGAAGTCAACAGAATTTATTACAATGCAAAAGAAATGGGACTCAGTTTCCACGTCATCCAAAACACACAACTCACAATGTCTGTTTTCTCTTAGAATATGTTTGGAGGAGGGGAGGAGGAGAGAGAGACAGAGGAGGAGGAGGAGAGGAAGATGGAGGAGAGGAGGAAGATGGAGGAGGAGAGAGAGACAGAGGAGGAGGAGGAGAGAGAGACAGAGGAGGAGGAGGAGAGGAAGATGGACGAGAGGAGGAAGATGGAGGAGGAGAGAGGGATAGAGGGAGACAGAGAAGGAGAGGAAGAGGAGGAGGAGAGAGAGACAGAGGAGGAGGAGGAGAAGAAGATGGAGGAGGAGGAGGAGAGGAAGATGGAGGAGAGGAGGAAGATGGAGGAGGAGAGAGGGATAGAGGGAGACAGAGAAGGAGAGGAAGAGGAGGAGGAGAGAGAGACAGAGGAGGAGGAGGAGAAGAAGATGGAGGAGGAGGAGGAGGAGGACAGGAGGAGGAGAGACAGAGGAGGAGAGGAAGATGAGGAGTAGCAGAGGAGGTGGCGAGGAGGCTCATGAGATAGGAGGGGGAGGTGGCGGCTGATTGAATAGGAGGATAAAGAAAAAAGGGAAGAAGAGGGGGAGGAGGTAGAGGAGGAATATGAGGAGGAAGAACATCTTTTCCTAAGACATGTGCGTAATAGAAGAATGAGTCTATCAAACATTGCAGGCAACCTCCTGCACACTCTCTAAACTGCACAAATAAGTTGACAACATTTTGGCAGGGCTTCAGTGTGAAACTTCTGAAGGAGAAATTAACGACGTCTGAAATGTGCGTAAGAGAAAAATGAGTCGATCCAAATCTGCACCGGCACAAATCCCGATGTTGCCAACGTTTTTGTCCAACTTAGACAGCGTGAGGAAGTTCAATAAAAACAATAAATTACTCAATAGCTACTGTCTACGTCTACGTTTTTTTCTGTTGCCAAGGTATCAAACAGGTATTGTTTGATTTATCAAAGAATTGGGTATCGTGACTTATCATGACTGTCAGGGGGCGGGGCTTGTCAGGGCTGTCAGAGAGAGTTGTTGGTTCTGGTCTGATAGCAACGTTGATTCTGCTTGGAGGAAGTCACAGAAGTCTCTCCTCAGGTAACGCCAGAACCGTCTCCTGATCTTTGGACACTTTCTCAAGTCGAGGTCATACAAAAGTGTTCATCAGAAGAATGACAAACCCCCCCCTGCATGGCGTTGCTGTTAACCATAGAGGATGAAGAGAAGGAGGAGGAGGAGGAGAGGAGCAGAAGGAAGATGATGGAGATGAAGAAGAGAGTGCGTCCTCACCATCTGCCCCCCCGTGTGGCGTTGCTGCTGGAACATGGCGGAGTCAAGCGACATCCCCCTCCTGGACCAGTACTTGCTGGAGAACATCATCATGGCGGGCTGCATCTTGGGCGGAGGGCCCGGGGGGGGGCCCATCCTTCATCACATGGGATGAGGCCATGGGGAACCAATGAGTGTACGAGTACCACGGCTCCAGGTCTGCACCTGCTCAGACACACACACCTAAAGGAACGGAGAGAAACACACAGACGGACACAGTCTCCCACGAGTCTGGATATATATACTGTCACACATAGGGGGAGGAGGGGGGAGGAGGATGAGAGGCTCCTCCCCCCTCAGCAGATCTGCCCTCTCTGCAGGCTTTAACAACCATGACGCTCAGATTGTGAGGGAACATTTTTACCTACGTCGCCTTTTTAAAAACACAAAACAGTACGGAAGTCCTGAGCGGACAAACAAACATTTTATTTTACCCGTTAACTTCTGATACCAACGTCGGTCTCCCCGTGATAACGAGTAAAGGAGATCTAACCTTATTTATCTCATCGTCTGTTATCCTGTGCTGACGGGGACATTGGTGTTGTTTTGTCAATATTTCAGCGTATTTATCTCCTGATCTCTGAATAGCAACTCGTTTTTCCTGCAATAAAGAAAATATTACAGCAGCTTGAGTGAAGAGGCAAAAAGCCAAACGTCATTATCACAGGGTTACCGAGATAATTATACTTCGGTAACAAGATCAAGACGTCGAGGTTTCAAGAAAGCTGAAGGAATTTAGTCGTTAGCACAGGAACATTGAGTCAATAACGTTTAATGTCTGTTCAGGGCTTCCATGAAAAAAGATAAACAACTATTGTTATAATATTTAATATAAATAAACTAGCCTTTACTAAGGTTGTCCTTTGTGACTTTTATATCCGTGTTTTTAACGATGCGATCTCTGTTATTTGTAATTATTATTTATTATTTTAATTAATTATTAATTAATTAATTAAATTTTATTTGGCATGGACATCACAGATACATTGGACAAACCAGATGCAGTGTTTAAGTGTTTTAGCATACATGCTAGTTCTCAACAGCTTTGAGAGGAAACAATTAAAGACAGAAAGAAAAGCAATAAAACAGAGAAACAGATAACATATATACATACATATAACATACATACGAAACCCCGTACAAAACATCTGTACAAAACATCTGTACAAAACATCCGTACAAAACATCTGTACAAAACATCTGTACAAAACATCCGTACAAAACATCCGTACAAAACATCTGTACAAAACATCTGTACAAAACATCTGTACAAAACATCCGTACAAAACATCCGTACAAAACATCTGTACAAAACATCCGTACAAAACATCCGTACAAAACATCTGTACAAAACATCCGTACAAAACATCCGTACAAAACATCTGTACGAAACATCTGTACAAAACATCCGTACAAAACATCCGTACGAAACATCTGTACAAAACATCTGTACGAAACATCTGTACAAAACATCCGTACAAAACATCTGTACGAAACATCTGTACAAAACATCTGTACAAAACATCCGTACAAAACATCTGTACAAAACATCCGTACAAAACATCCGTACAAAACATCTGTACAAAACATCTGTACAAAACATCTGTACAAAACATCCGTACAAAACATCCGTACAAAACATCTGTACGAAACATCTGTACAAAACATCCGTACAAAACATCTGTACGAAACATCTGTACAAAACATCCGTACAAAACATCCGTACAAAACATCCGTACAAAACATCTGTACAAAACATCCGTACAAAACATCTGTACAAAACATCCGTACAAAACATCTGTACAAAACATCCGTACGAAACATCTGTACAAAACATCCGTACAAAACATCCGTACAAAACATCTGTACAAAACATCCGTACGAAACATCCGTACAAAACATCCGTACAAAACATCCGTACAAAACATCTGTACAAAACATCCGTACAAAACATCCGTACAAAACATCTGTACAAAACATCCGTACAAAACATCCGTACAAAACATCCGTACAAAACATCCGTACGAAACATCCGTACAAAACATCCGTACGAAACATCTGTACCAAACATCTGTATGAAACATCTGTACAAGAAACAAACAATCTGTTAGGTCAGAAATGTACACAGGAGAACGAGTCCATCTGTATTTGCGTTGGCAAGGTTTGGATTTGTTTGTTGGACTGTACGAATGAACAAATCCCAATGATGTGTTTGTGCAGTTCACCTGCAACCTTTGTTAATTAAAATCATTTTTCCAGAGAGCGAGCGAGTCGTGTCTGACATGTTTTTATTATCGTGCATACTCCACTACATATAGCTCACCATGTAGTGAGGAGGGGGTGAGTGATGTCGGACACAACCATAGTGACGTTGTTCTCCTAGATCTTCAGTTAGGGATTGCCTCTTGTCCAATCAGATTGCTGATTTGATTTGATTTTGGATCTTACTATTTACTCAATGTCACGTCATATTTAGTCTGAATGGTTTCTGACACAGCCTGGGTCTTCTGTTTTGGTTGCCGTGGTAACCAACAGTTATCAATGTCGTTTGAGTTTTACTAGAATCATATCAAAGATTAAAAGTCTGGTGCTATGACTACCGTCCCTGACAGGAACTAAGAGTTTGTTCTGATCTCTGAATGTTTCTCTCTGTGGTCTCATCAACAGCTCTGTGTTTCCTCGTCTTTCTATAATTAGCTGAAGTGTTTCTGTGCACCCTCACCGTGACTGACAGTCCGCCATCAAACCCACAACAGCCTCCACCTCAATAAAACCTGCAGAGATGGTTGGATGATTAGTGGCAGCAGGCAGCGGGCGGCTTGCTATCAGCCGGGAGAGCTCAGACAATTTCCTGCCTGACAGGAAATGAAAGAGTGGTGAGATGGCTTTGTTCTGACTCTGAAGCAGCTTTATGAGCAGATTGCAGGTGATACCTCCCTCCGTCTCCTCTACCTCCAACGCCAAAAGTCTCCCATCAAAGGGGAGAGGAGGAGGATGAGGGGGAAGACGTCCATCACGCAGATGAGAGCAACTGAAATGACATTTGGAGCCGTTTAGCTGCAGCTCTGACATTTCTGCAGATTCATGAATGAATTAAAGATGAAAAGCAGCTCCGCGCGCTCGTCTGTCTCTCTGACCAGCCGTCAATAAAAAACATTTTATTTTTAGTTATTCCTGTTTAAACAACAATAAACATCGTTTATGTCCGTACAGGGTTTAGTCACATTAGTGCAGTGATTCTCAAAGTGGGGTCTGCGAACCATAGCTTGGGGTCCGTGGAATAATTTACAAAAAATTGTAAAAGTGTGCTGTATCATTGAAAAAGCATATCTACAAACTGGGACCTCTTGCACCAATAAAATCAGCTATTTTGTCCAATACTCCACTTTAGTTTTGTGCCAATAGATCAACTCTGATATGTTCGTGACATGTTCTTCACTTCATAGGTCACTTCTGGTGAGATGCCAAGCCTCATTTCATTGCTCCTATACTTGTATATGTGTAATGACAATAAAGTTGAATCTCATCTCATCTCTCATAGTGCATAGTAAACACCTCGGAGCCAACATTTTCTCAAAGTTTATAAAATGAATGACTTGGAAAGTATAAATGTAGACTCATTCTATCGTTGCAAAGTACTCCATAGTACATTAATACTTAGAATTAATATATGCTTATCAACGTTACAATAATGAGGGGTCCTTGGAAAAATGTCTCACCTATCAGTGAGTGAATGGATGAGTTAATACTGATGGACTCTTTACTCAGCAGCCTCTACCATCAGTGAGTGAATGTGTATGAATGGATGAGTTAATACTGATGGACTCTTTACTCAGCAGCCTCTACCATCAGTGTGTGAATGTGTATGAATGGATGAGTTAATACTGATGGACTCTTTACTCAGCAGCCTCTACCATCAGTGAGTGAATGTGTATGAATGGATGAGTTAATACTGATGGACTCTTTACTAAGCAGCCTCTACCATCAGTGTGTGAATGTGTATGAATGGATGAGTTAATACTGATGGTCTCTTTACTCAGCAGCCTCTACCATCAGTGAGTGAATGTGTATGAATGGATGAGTTAATACTGATGGTCTCTTTACTCAGCAGCCTCTACCATCAGTGTGTGAATGTGTATGAATGGATGAGTTAATACTGATGGTCTCTTTACTCAGCAGTCTCTACCATCAGTGTGTGAATGTGTATGAATGGATGAGTTAATACTGATGGACTCTTTACTCAGCAGTCTCTACCATCAGTGTGTGAATGTGTATGAATGGATGAGTTAATACTGATGGACTCTTTACTCAGCAGTCTCTACCATCAGTGAGTGAATGTGTATGAATGGATGAGTTAATACTGATGGTCTCTTTACTCAGCAGTCTCTACCATCAGTGTGTGAATGTGTATGAATGGATGAGTTAATACTGATGGTCTCTTTACTCAGCAGTCTCTACCATCAGTGTGTGAATGTGTATGAATGGATGAGTTAATACTGATGGTCTCTTTACTCAGCAGCCTCTACCATCAGTGTGTGAATGTGTATGAATGGATGAGTTAATACTGATGGTCTCTTTACTCAGCAGCCTCTACCATCAGTGTGTGAATGTGAAGGTGTGACTTGTGGTGTAAGATGTCAGAAGACTAGAAAAGAACGATACAAGCTCAGGTCCATTTACTTGTATCTTAGAAACGCTGAGCCCTTTTAGGTCACATCATAATATGCCTACACACTTGTTCTTACCAAAATACCAATGAATACATTTTCCAATTGATGGTCAAACATGATTTTATTTAATTTGTTTAAATGTAATTTTGACAACCTCAAAGCAGACAGAGCAACGTGCCCCCCTTGAGATCCCAGACGCTCCTCCTAGGGGTCAGAACGCAACAAATAAAGTTGTTGTCAATAACTGGAACAACATAAAGACGGAGCTCCACCAACCTACAGCAAGGTCATCGGTCACTACTACCACCACCATTGGACTGTGTCGTCCAAACAACCACCGCCGTCCTCATTCATGCACGGCCTGCTCTGACCTCCACCTCAGCGGCGAGGAAGTGTGGACAACAGGAACACGAGGAATACAAAGGAGAAATCCTTCCTGCATCTTATCCCATCTCCCCCTATCCCATTGTTCTTAACAATGAGGAAGGTCTTTAACCCGCTCTTTGTAAAGCGTCTCGAGATAACACTTGTTAAATTGATGCTATACAAATAACTTTTTGGTTTTGTTTGGTATTTGGGTAACACTATGGGCACCTGAGGTTATACAGGTAAGAAGGCAGGGAAAGGACCAGCATGCACCTGGGTGGGTCTATGGCTTTTAACCATAGACTATAAATATGAATGTTTGAAGTCTGAGTGACGTCACCCGTCTGTCCCTGCAGGGGGCGCTGGAGTCCCATCGATGGCGGTCTCCATGCTGGAAATGCTGTCTCAGCCTAACTTTCAGTCAACCTAACGACAGGCTGAGAGCTGGAGCTGAGGCGGGTTTTAAGCCTCCTGACAAACCGTTACACCGCGCCCACCTGTCAATCAGGTCAGCTACACGCCTTATTGTGAATAACTCTTATCCTTCATCAAATCAAAACTGATGAGTCATCAGAGTTCAAAGGATCTGAAACTGAGAACATGAATATGAAGCAGAGTTCAGTTTGAATCCACAACATTAAATCTTTTTATATCTCTCTGAGACTCCAAAGTGACCGAAGTGTGTTCATGACTTTATAAAAACAGACGGTGATCATTAACCTGTGGTTGTCTTTGTTTTCTCATCAGGAGATACATGAGGAGGTTAAAGTTAAGATCTGATCTCTACCTGTCACAGTTATACACTGATCAGCTCACCGCTAATGCTAACACTACAACTACATCACCTCCTGCTGCTTCACCTACAAACACTTTTATTGTGAAGGAGCCACAGGAAATACAGGCTAGGGCTGGCAGTTATCCCCGCCTCCCGCATAATGTCCTGTGGTATCCATGGTAACCACAGATGTTAGGAGGTAAATGTGTGAGCAGAGGTTTATAAAAACGTTTGGCCGTCAGAACCATAGATATATATTGAACACTAGATGGCTCATCCGCGCTGCTGGCTAATGGAGTCGAACGTCCGCACTGGCGGCCATCTTGCTACGGGCAGCTCTCTCACCTTAACATTGTGTTGGTAGTGATACATGTACTTTTTAAATAACCATAACTTGCTCAATTTTCAACCGATTTTCAAACGGTTTGGTTTGTTATAAACTTCAGGGATGTAGTTATGACACTGCATACTTATGAATAATTATGTTATGTTCTAAAAAATAGAATAATGTTCTAAAATAGGTACACCTATCTGTTCTGTTTAATGTTAATTTCATATGAAAACCCATGATTATAATTACATAAATACATCTCTGTACAGGGTGGGGATTTTAACATGCAGCCTTTCTTGATATAAATTTGTAAAGGGAAATCTTGTACCTATTTTAGAACATTATTCTATTTTTTAGAACATAACATAATTATTCATAAGTATGCAGTGTCATAACTACATCCCTGAAGTTTATAACAAACCAAACCGTTTGAAAATCGGTTGAAAATTGAGCAAGTTATGGTTATTTAAAAAGTACATGTATCACTACCAACACAATGTTAAGGTGAGAGAGCTGCCCGTAGCAAGATGGCCGCCAGTGCGGACGTTCGAGTCAGCGCGTATGAGACATCTAGTGTTCTATATATATCTATGGTCAGAACAACGGTGTTAGCATTGTTAGCATTGTTAGCAGTGTTAGCATTGTTAGCATTACAATATTTGAGCAGCAACATCATAAAATAAAAGTTCGACCCAGCAGGACGGAAACAAACTTTCTGCAGTTTAAATTTGAGCATTTGGTTAAAAAACTTTATTGACTTTGGTTCTCTGAGCAACGTGACAAACGATGATAATAAATTTAAAACGCTAATAAATCAATCTGATGATGGAAATTAAACCTGAGAACTCCTCATTTAACTCCCAACGAGAAACCAAACTTTACCTCCAATGAGATCACTTCATAAAAACACAGATCAACACTGAACACAATAAAGGTCGTCCTTAATCAGCTGATCGACCCTGGAGGGGTTATGTAAAGAAATATGATGATAATAATAATGATCTGTGTGATGGGCTAGGCTGTAAATAAATCCTCATTATGGACAGGAAACCTCAAGAGGCTCCACCCATGTGCTGCTCCATCAGAGGGGGGATGGGGGGGTTACTTTAACGTCGCTGTGTGGTACTAATCAGTAATTATTCTAATAACCTCCACAGGAGAAACGGGATTTAAAGACTATATCTAAGTGATTGTAATAAATCGCCTTCAATCTGAATGTCGCAGAGACGTAATAGGGGGACAAAGTGACCCCCCCTCTGTACCGTCTTCAGAGGCGTTACAGAGGAGAGACGGGATCAGCCAGCAGGGAGAACAGCGATGTGTGTGTGCATGTCTGACTATGTGTGTATGTGGAGCTCCCACAGTGCCGTGCTTCCACCACGCCGAATCGAATGTGAATTCACAGACTGGGACACCAATATTATGTCGACCGTATCACTGTGACGACCGTACATCAGCAGTTGACTCAGTTTTGCTGTGGGATCATAAAAACAGAGAAACGGAGGAGACTGGCAGCTAACATCCTGTTTGAAGTATAATCTGTGGGGTTCCTCAGGGTTCTACTCTCGGTCCTCTAAAGTTTCTAATTAGTTATAGCTCAACAGAGACTAAAACAGGTTATCAATACGCTTGATTTTCACATTTGAATCATCTCAAAGTTTAATATTCTGATAACACAACTTCAGATTTACTTTGAATAAGCATGAAGTGTTGCATTATGATTGAACACCAGCTCTTTATTGTGAAGACTTATGAATCATTTTCAGGAGAAAGATCCATAATGCAGCTTTCTGTCTCAGCTACTCCCGTTAGCCTCTCCTTTTAGCTTCTCCTGTCCCGACACAAAATATTGACCCCCCCACTCCATCTGATGGAGTATGGAGAGCATCATCAGCAGAGAAGGAATGACTGAATCAAAGAGACAATATGGTACAAGAAATTACAAAAATAAGATTCTTAATAATCTCAATTCCTTTTATACATTTTCCTCCTCCTGACTGGAGGGGGGGGGGGGCCCTCCTCTGATGCTCTCAGTCAGTCTATGTTCACTACGATATGAAGGCCACTTTGCAACTGTTGGTGTGAGAGCTTGTTTCTCTCAAGTGTCCATTAGAGCAGGCGTCCGTTCGCAGAGAGGCTCCGACAGAAGGAGATGAGGCACCTGCCGATGACTCGGAGACGCCTAGGGCCGAGTCAAAGCCCAGGATCACACTTATTGAGTGAGGGAGGTCCTGGAGGAGGAGAGAAAGGGGAGGAAGGGAAGAGACGGAAGTAGTGGATGAGGAGGTGGAGGTGGGGGAGGTTGACAGAGGAAAAGGAGAAGGAGAAGAAGAGAAGGGAAGAGAAGATAGAAGTAAGGGTTAAGATAGGAGAGGCGGAGAGGAGGAGAGGGGGAGAGGAGAAGGAAAAGGAGGAGCAGGAGGAGAATGAGGAGGAGGAGTAAAAGAAGGAGGAGTCAGTAACATGTTTAAACGACAGAGCTGAATAAAAACAGTTTTCCTGCAACTCAAGCTTAAATAACTGTTGATTAAAAACAGTGATTTAGTGAAGATGGTTTGGTAGATGTGAAGCTTTATTCATTTAATCTTTATTTTCATGTGAGCTAAAGCAAAACATGGACTGAACCCGTTCACAGAGACGTCTCTGATCAGTCTAACTTCAGAGCCGTGCTGCGATCACTGAAGAACGTCTCGTGTAGTTATGTGTCCTGGATTAGTTCAAGTGTTGCAGACGCACGAGAGGTCTTTGAACGCACCTTACAGCTCTTGATCTGCAGACAGATCCCCTCCGACTTCTGCAGGATTTCTTCGATGTCCAGCTTCATCGAGAGCTCGTTTATGTGCTGTTACAAAAACACACAAACATCACATTTCATGACATCAGATTTTCACTCTGCTACACACCGAGGTCGTCAACATGTTCCAGACTTTGACCTTTTTCTATCCCACATGTCTTTGAACGATACAATCTCTGTTATTATAATGATCGATGTGGGAAAACATTCTGGAAAAAATCTGAGTGTGAAGGGTTAAATACGTTAAAGAACGATGTGCTGATGAGAGAAGATCATTATCTCTGACTCTAATGAAGAACAGAAACACAACCAGAGACACACAACACTGTGATCCAATCAATGCTGGACAGGAGTCGGGTCCTCCATCGCCTCCTCCCCCTGCAGCTCACAGGAGGAGATGAGCCCAAGCTGTGCAGATACGACGGTTTTTGCAGAATTTGCCCTCACAGTTCTACTCGCTGACTGCAACTTGCAGCCCACTTCCTTGTTTGAGTATGGTGGCTTTCCCGCGGACCCTTTGCCAAGCCCCGCCCTCCTTAGTTACTGTCACTAGGTTAGACTAAACCTCTCGTCTCCGGGCTCCTTTCCATTAGAGACAATTTAAAATATCTCAAGATGTGACGACTTTTATTTGTATTCAATGATCTTATTCTTTTCTAAACTTGTCCTCAGTGAAGAAATCAGGACAGACATACAGTCGTGTGTATGAGGAGAACTCTCAATCTCTACATTTAAAGTATGATCCATGTCTGATGCTAGTGATGTCGGCTAATGTTCGCTGTGGCTGCTCACCGTCTCACCTCCACTGACTGACCTCTGAACTCCATCAGTGAGCAAAACCTCCTGGATCACGATGTGGATATTTAGAGTCTCTGTCAGACACCCCGAGCCCCTTTAACCACGTGTAGTCACTAAATTAAGGTCACCATTTCACGCCGTCACTGTAGTACAGTTTGCTTTTAGTACATATCACCCAGCCCTAGTTCACACTGGTCAAATGAACAGGACTTTGGGGTCAGGTGTACTCAGATCTGGACCCGGGTCCCTAATGTGAAACCCCTTTAAGTAGAACAGAGTTGAGTCACCTTGAGGATCTCGTTGAAGCCGTAGTTCTCCTCCATGATCTTGTGTTTCTCAGAGTCCAGGATGGCACAGCAGACCAGCAGGTGGAAGTTCTGACAGGGCAGCCCGGTCCACATCACCTGGAGACAGCACACACACACACACACACACACGCACACGCACACGCACACGCACACGCACACGCACACGCACACACACACACACACACACACACACACACACACACACACACACACACACACACACACACACACACACACACACACAGGTAAAGACAGGTACACACAGCTACTTAACACAGCAGGTAGATCGATGTATGTGAGCGAGCTGACTGACCTCCCACAGTCGCAGCACATCCTGGAAGCTGAGCTCTCTCTTGAATCTGATCAGTAACCATCGGAAACAGAAGTACAGGTAACCTGAATCCTGAGACTCTGAGAACCAATCACATCACAAAGGTGTATTAGTTTATATTTATCACCTGTCTCACCTCACCTGGAGCCTTGATTTAAACACGGCACCCACTCAGGCTCCACATAGTGCCCAGTAGAGGGACCGCACACACAACAAAAAGAAAATACACAACAAACACATATTTTGGCTCCATCAGTTACCATGGATGAATAATTTATGCTCTGATGCTGCTTTTGGGATTGTGAGATGCGTCAACGCAGCCGCCATCTTTAAGACGGGTAGCCGTAGCTCTTCATGGATGTAGCATAAAATCCAGAATATAAATCGCAGTCTTATTTTGGAGGTCTCCCAGAGACAAAAAAGGTTTAGACTGTCATCCTGCGTGACGATTTCTATCGAGTTCAGTAAAGTCCACAACTGTCAGTTAGTGTGCAGCTCTTTTAGTCCCACCTGCTTTCACTTTGTTGAGTTTGCACTCCTACTAGCTACAGTACGCTAGTTGAGCTCTCAGCCTACTGTAAGTTGTGACACGTGTGCGTTGCGTGTCATCATAGTTACAGCCTCGTCTGAGAACACCCACAGGCAGCGTTTTCAGAGCGCAGCACAGAGCAGCACTGCGGGACAGTCACGAGAGTGTGACTGCTCGAGATGATATGATGTACGTGGTATAAACACATTAACAAACACATATAAAGTCAGTGTTCCCATCCGAAGGAGTAAAAGAAGAGCGGACTTTCTTTGATTCGTCTCTTTAGATTGTTGAGCTTCTAACATAGGTCAGTAAGACGTTGTGTTGAGGGGCGCTCAGCTGGAATAGTGTTTATTTTAGATCTGTTTAAACTGGATTATATGAAAACAGACGTCCTGTCAGTCCGCTCTGTTCCGAAGGCCTCGGTGTAATTAAACTTCAACATCGTTATATTATCGCAGAGCAAACTGTGTTTCTTACCGAGGTAGTTCCAGAAGGAGAGGTCGAGCAGTCTGAGCAGAGTGCTGAGCTGGATCAGCTGAGTCTTCATACCCTGCATCTGCTCCTCAAAGTTCTGGTGCTGAAATACGACAAAACATTTAAATACCTGAATGTAAACTTCCATAAGATATGAGTAAAAACATCGACACCCGAGGCTGGGCACACGTCCGTTAATTATTAGCGTCAATATTTCAAATGTGGACGTTAACTTGAAAAAGATGATCATAACTCTAAACTTTAAGTTTCCGATCTAAACCTTCATGGTCAGATGGATCATCAACCTGAGCGAGAGGACGGCGCCCCCTGAGAGGGATTATTGAATAACGAGACAAAACGTCCGTCTGTGCCCCGGTTGCTTGAGATGCTGCTTGTTGTTTTTTGATAACACTGGTGTTATGGTTTAAAAAGTGACCATGTTAACTGGTGACTTTTGGCCGAGTGCGTCTGTGGTTACCATAGTAACAGCAGATGTTGTAGACAGAAAGTGTCTTAACGAATGTCGTTTAGTTTTTTATTGTCATGTCAAAAACACTGTTGTACGTTGGCAATGTACACAAACACACATAGACACACACACACACACATAGACACACACACACACACACATAGACACACACACACACACACACACACACACACACACGGGGTGTGTCGTGTGTTTTGTCACCATCTGGTCCATGAAGTAGACGAAGCACCAGAAGGCGTCCACCTCGTTCTCCATCACATAGAGGATCGGAGACAGCAAGTCGCTCATACCCTGCACATAGCCTGAGGAGGAGGAGGAGGAGGAGGGACACCCATCAGATCAGTTATTGCGTATTTTATCAAAGATAGAAGGAGCAGGAGGAGGACAAAAGAGAGGAGGAGGACAAAAGAGAGGAGGAGGACAGAGGAGGAGAAGGAGGAGGACAGAGAGAATGAGCAGGAGTAGGTGACTGACCCAGGTCAAAGTCAAACATGCAGTAGGTCATCAGGATGTCGTGGAGCAGGACAAGCCCGGGGTTATCGATGCCTTCATAGAAGCGGTTTGTTCTGTCGGTCCGGTTCACGTCTTTCTCTAAAAGAGTAACAGACAGAAGAGGGTTAACCTCTGACCCACAGACAGACAGACAGACACACAGACAGACAGGTTAACCTCTGACCCACAGACAGACAGACAGACAGAAGAGGGTTAACCTCTGACCCACAGACAGACAGACAGACAGACAGAC